>CM076682.1:63487810-63952810 GCA_038501925.1 Xenopus petersii
CCAGTATAATATATAAACATGTAGTAAAAACTAGTTACTATTTTTTTTAATTGTTTAAAATATTTGTCTCTTTGCTCTAGACCGGAAGTCTTAGAATATGACAAATAAACATAGTAAGATGAACATATTTATATTTGTATGGATACACTATCATCTTAAACCTTCCTTTGTATAAACTTCTTTCTGTTGTGCCTTGCAGTATGCACATGATATACTTAAAGGAACAGTTAATGTTGCTGTTCCTTTAAGTGTGGCCTGGACTGTATCGCGTATGAGTTTTAAAACAGAAACAATCACAGGAACTGAACAGTCTTGATCTGAATGGAGATGGGGCTTACACAATATCAGTGTTGGACTGGGACAGCAGAGGCCCACCCAAAAACATTTCACCAGGGGCCCACCAATTCATCTTAGACCAAGGGTGTTAGAAACTATTGTCTTATTAATAATTTGTATAAGTTCTATGGTCGATAAACACAACTCACCAAGCTGATATTTAAATATATTTAATGTGTAGAAAATGTGTTACAGAAAATACATACAAATTAACAGATACCTAGCCAGTCAAATGCTCTA
The DNA here is from genome assembly GCA_038501925.1 of Xenopus petersii. Taxonomy (NCBI): domain Eukaryota; kingdom Metazoa; phylum Chordata; class Amphibia; order Anura; family Pipidae; genus Xenopus; species Xenopus petersii. The sequence continues at coordinate 63,488,387 of CM076682.1, forward strand.
TTGACAGCTTACCAAAATAATATGTATGTATCAATATGTTGTATAAAAGTTTTGTGTATGTCTGTATTATGTGAGAGTCAGTGTGTGTCTGTATGTGTGTCTGTGTCCAGTGTCTGTGTCCAGTGTCAGAGCGAACTTCTCTTTGTTCAGGAATTTATTCAAAATCTGTGGGATACACCTCCCCCAGCCTACCCATAAGACATTCCATACGTTTCTTGTAACCTAATCCATTTGACTTAGGGAATAAATAGAGTATGGGAACCAATGTGTGAAGGATGTGTGAATGACAAGTCATGAGTGCACAAATGAAACATACTCAAACTTAATCAATACTGGAATATAACCATTTTTCCAATACCCATTATTTAACAAAGGGCCCACTCTATTATTTTCTTTTTCTCCTCACTCATCCTCTATTCTCCTAGCCCAACTTTCTTTACATACTATAATCTATTATTCCATCTATTTAGCCTCTTTGTTCTCATAGAAATAGGGAAAAAGACCAAATGTTTATCAGCCTGAGGGCCTACTGACATCTGGGCCCACCTGGACTTTTCCAGGTATCCCGGTGGGCCAGTCCGACACTGCACAATATTGTGGGGGCATTGTAGGAAAGATTTGGGGTGTGACTTCACATAACTCTGTGTGACTAGGGAGAATGAGGGAGTCACTTTTTCAATCTGAAATGACAGGAGGCATGTCAGATGGAAAAGTTTGCAATAACTGAATTCTACATTGAATATAAAGGAGAGGAAAACCAGCAATCACAAAGTTTGCCCATAATGATGAGTAAATTGTTGTATTTTACTTCATGGAAAGTTCTGCAAAACCAAATTGGCTTTGTCGTTGCAAATTTATTCTAAACATGGCGTCTGGATTGCCTGTGGGCTAGTCCAAGGCACATATATCATTGGGATTAATGTAATCCAAATGAGAAGCTAAATCAGTTTTAAAGGGTTTTTTTAGGGGTTGTGCTGCTGTGCAAATTTTTAGACCAGAGGCTTACTCCCAGTACTATTATTACTATTACTAGTACTATTATTCTTCCTGTCCTCTCTCCTGTACTCCTGTATGTCTTCTCCTCATCTCTTTTCTTTACAAACTATAATCTATTATTATAAATTATTTAGCCTCTTTTTTCTCATAGAAATAAGGAATGAACATCAAATAGTCCAAATGTTTAACAGCATGAGCGCCCACTGACATCTGGGCCCGCTGGGAGTTTTCCTGGTATCCTGGTGGGCCAGTCCGACACGGCCTAAATATATGCAGTTTACTGAGCCCCACATCAAAGTAATTTTAGGAACTATAGGGAAAAACATTTATGAGCACCAATTGCCGGCTATTATAAATAATTAAATAAAATGAGAAGTGTAAAAGGAGTATTAGGGTAGGACTTGACGACGCGATTGGAGTGGACATGTCGCAATGCGACTAAACGTATTTCTCCTTCACTTCCGTCTTCTTTAAAACATCCGACACGTCGTATGCGTTTAGTCACATTGCGACGTGTCGGCTCCAATCGTGTCGTCAAGTCCTACCCTAAGGAGTCTAGAATATTGCAAGACATTGCAGTGTAAATATATTCACATCTCATCCTATACACATACCACTGTCTTAAACCAAAAATAAGAGCTTTTTAACTCTCACTCCAGGAATTATTGGTGGAGACATGTAAATTACTCCATAATGTCCCTGTGGCCAACTATGAATACAGAACCACTAGTTTAATAGCACAAATAGAGCCTAATAATTCTGAATATATATACATATATACATATATATATATATATATATATCCAAATGGTACATGTCTGTGATTACTTCAATCTCTATTGCCTGAACAATCCTTTTTTGCCAGAGTGTATGAGGGAGACCTCTAGTGGCAGGTAAACAATACATATAATACATATACAGATATAGAACAGTGCCTAAGTGAAAGCTCATTTCCTTCAGCATATATAATATCCATCAATGCCTACATGAACCTTGCAAAAATAACCCCTTACCAACTATCAAGTCATGGGGACCATAAACACACCTTCCAACATGTTGGAAATAAAAAGTTGGTGTGCGTAGTACGGCATAATTTTTGTTGCCCATTTTGTGGCCACACCTCCTAATTACCATGTTCATTTTACAAAATTTGGCAGGTTATGAAAGTTTGACCCTATTTCTGTGTTTTTTTCAATTATTACAGTTTTGCTAGAGAAGGTAAATTGCCCTTTAAGCTGTGAGTCTAACTTCGACCAAGACACCTGCTTATCTAAATTGTTACAATTACTTATTTGCTTATCTCAAAATTGTTACAAAAGTATATTAGCTGCACCTGGTTGGCTGTTTTGGGATTTCTGACAAAAGCAAATTAAGTTAGAAATTTTGTATCTTTTTCTGGCTGTTCAGTGCAGAGAAAGTCGGGTCATTTCAGTACAAATGTGGGACTGTCAGTTGAGCTGTCAAAAGCGGGACTGTCCCTCTTAAAACAGGACAGTTGTGAGGTATGCATATAGACTATATCTTATACCACTAGTCCTGTGCTTAATGTACAGTACTTATTATTTTGCTCCTACAAAGATTCAATGATTTGGGAATACATTCTATTCATTAATTCATTTATATATACTGTAGGCTTCACTAATCAGAAATGCTTAATTTCTTCCCAGTTACACGTCTTTCCTTGGCTTTGCTCTTTGCCAGTCTCTCTGCAGTTAGGATCTGGATTGTCTCCAGGAATAAACGACCAGTTCAGCACTTTCAAGTTGCAAAAATATATATATCTGAAGGTGACATTGCGGAGACTGCAGAAATGTATAGTCTGTTTAGATGCCACCTGATTCACAGTTAAACAATACAATCAGTAGAGGATAATTAGGTATTAAACCATGGTGTCAGGAAGGAAAATTCACTCTAGACAGTGTTATACTTTATCTAATGAAAGCAAGTGTTTCATCTGAAAAGAAGCAAAATCACAAAAGCTTCAATAGTCCTTGCCAAGTTGTGGATCTTACAGTAATACACCTCTAATAACATAATGTGGGCTACACTGACAACATTCTGTACCGACTGCAAAACTCAAGTAACAAAAGAGGCACTGTTCATTAAATGATTAAAGATGTCCTCAGCTCACTTCATCCGAGGGAACAGATTTAATGGCATTACTGTAATACTGGATTGGTGAGAGAGTCAGGAAAGATTAGAGGATATAGAATTCTGTAGTTACTCCTTATCTTCCAGCAGTGCTAGTTCCACCAGTTTAAGGGGCATGTTTACTAACATTGGAGATAAATATCTGGAGAGATTTCTGGAGATATTGCCCATGGCAACCAATCAGCAATTAGATTTAAGCAGCCACAGCCATGTTAGAAAACAAAAGCAAAGATCTGATTGGTTGCTATGGGCAACATCTCCAGAAATCTCTCCAGATATTTATCTCCAATGTTAGTAAACATGCCCCAAAGTACCAAAAAAGTATAAAATATGTCTTTTGTGATGTCATTTAATGGGCACATTAGGCCTTATTATATTGTGAAAAGGCGACTTTTCTTAAAGGAGTGGTTCACCTTTACGTTAACATTTAGTATGCTATAGAGTGGCCAATTCCAAGCAACTTCTGAATTAGTCTTCATTATTTATTTTTTTTATATTTTTTGAAATGATTTGGCCTTGGGTAATTTAGACCCTAGCAACCAGCTTTCTGAAACAGCAAACTGGGGAGCTGCTGAATTAAAATCTAAATACGGCAAAAACCACAAATGATAAAAAATGAAAACCAATTGCAAATTTTCTCATATAAAAATTTAAGGCAAAGGTGAATAACCCCTTTAATTATATGTTGACAACAAGTTCAAACATTTGCCCATATAAACCATAGGCTAGGCCAGGGATCCGCAACCTTTTGAACCCGTGAGCAACATTCAGAAGTAAAAGGAGTTAGACAAGCATGAAAAATGTTCTGGAGGTGCCAAATAAGGACTGTGATTGGCCATTTGGTAGCCTCTATGTGGATTGTCAACCTACACCAAGGCTCTGTTTGGCAGTGCACCTGGTTTTTATGCAAACAAAACTTGTCTCGAAGTCTGTAATTAAAAAATAATCTCCTGCTTTGAGGCCACTGGAAGCAACATCTAAGGGGTTGGAGAGCAACATGTTGCTCACGAGCTACTGGTTGGGGATCACTGGGCTAGGCTGACATTGCTTGCTATATGAATATGCTTTTATATCTTCATACGTTCACATTGGTCCCATTATCTGTGTAAGCATCTGCAAAATTTTGAAATGCATACCCTGATTTGAATATTACCTGTCATTCTGAATAAGGCAAAAGATTCCCCTTTGGACCAATGCCTACTTCTAATGAAGCAGTACAAAGTAAAGTCATGTAAGCATTCTAACATTTTGCAAAAGGATTTATTTTAAATACAGTCAAAGAAAAACATGCTTCATTTGGTTAAAATTCAGGTTTTGAGAGGAGCACATTTTCATGCAGGAAACTGGTAGCTTTGGAAATGAATGAAACAGCATACAATTATATGCATACACCCTTCTGAATCTTAAAAATTAAAATAATAGACCCCCTACCACAGTGATCCCCAACCAGTGACTCATGAGCAAGTAACATGTTGCTCACCAAACACTTTTGAATTCCTGGCTTGGAGGCAAGTTTTGTTTGCATTAAAACCAGGTGTACTACTAAACAAAGCCTCCTATAAGCTGCTGTAATAAAAATACCTGGTGGTCTAGTGGTGCGGCGGCGTGGATGGCCGCCACGCTGCCGCGCTCCTTCTCCTGCCTCCAGCGCCGGCGCCATCTTGGTTTCTTAGGGCGAGCGCGGCGCTCCTGCGCACCTCTTAAAGGTACAGGCGCGCTGGCGTGATTACGCCAGCACGCATTGGCGCACTTTTTGGCACGAAATGTGAAAGTATTTAAGGCCCATTCATACTCCCAGCCAGTGCCCGTGATAGAATCTTGATTCTGGTGGTTCCTGAAGCCTTGTGCTGTCTGTTCCTGAGTATTTGTATCTGCTATTCCGGTTTTGATCCCTGCCTGTTCCTGACTATTCTGATATCCGTATCCTGATCTTTGCCTGCATCTCGACTACTCTTTCTGCCTGACCACATTTGTTTGATTACCCGGTTTGACCCTTGCCTGCCTGACGATTCTTGATATCTGCCTGCCTCGACCCTGCCTGTCTGACGATTCTCTTGCCTGCTCCATTTGTACCGTGACCTTCGGTCCAAAAGACTTTCTACCTGCCGTGCCCCTCTGCTAGCCAGAACATCTTGCCTTGTACCCCTCGTTAAGTCCAGGTGGCACCCAAGTAAGCTGAGGGCTCCTCCCGAAGCCCAACGGTGGTCACACTACTGGTGAAGCCAAGCCGAGACCAGGGTACTTGGCACCTGTTCTGGTATTGGGTGCCGGCCGTGACAGCTGCTAGTCCACATAGGGGCTACCAAATACCCAATCACAGCCCTTATGTTGTACCACCCAGGAACTTTTTTCATGCTTGCATTACTCCCCAAGTCTTTTTACATTTTCATGTGGTTCATTGATTAAAAGGGTCGGGGACCCCCGCCCTACTGTATAAAGGCAGTTATAGCAGTGACCCTATAATGGAAAAACTTGTAGGAAGGGTGGCTTTAGAAAGGCCATAGAACAAAGAACCAACTTCGCAATACCCAATTTCAATTTACAGCTAGATGTGGGAACTATATGGCTCATTTACTAGGTTCTAAATTGTGCAAGTGCATTTGCCAGCGGCAACCATTAGCTTTGGACAGTCTACTATGGGTTCGAAAATGAAAGCATAGATTTCATTGGTCACTATGGGTAATTGTCTTGGTACAATTTAACACCTATGCTAGTACATCAGCTTGAACATTATCTGGCATAATAGTTGTGGTGAATTAAACACCCAGCATTCCTTAGACAGTAGCATGTTGACAAGTGAGTTTACATGTGTGCAGTACCTTCATACCTTTATATGATCAATTACTTTCACAGTTTCAGCATCCATATGGCAGAATGGTGGTGCGGTGCATAGTATTCCTGTCTTACAGTGTTGCAGATCAGGAAGATTAAGGTGCCTGGGCTATGTAAACACAGGATAATAATGAGAATAACAGTAGGAGAACATACACCAGCTATGAGCTTCACAGCCAGCAGCACAGCCTTCATAAATGAAATAGCCACTTTCTGTAAAGGGTAAGTTATAAATATAGGCATTGTGGCATATAGAAACAAACTGATGTGATTATAGAGCAGCTTATGAGACTTTTAAATCTAATGCTGTTTTTTTAATAATACTAGACTTATTTTATTAGGACCACAAGAAGAATGAGTCAGACCTACTAAATGCAGCCAGCTTTCTGTCTCTGACATTTCTTTTATGAATCGGTATTAGTTGCAGCCAGTGCTTTGTATAATCTAGATTTTGTTGCGTCACATTCAGGTGTCTTTCTGTCTAAAAAAATAAAAACCCTGAGAGGCAGCATGTTTATAAACTTGCCTGAATCAGCCTGTTATGATTTTCTTGGGCTTATTTATGAATAGTACAAGCACAAGTGCAGGGGGTGCACCCCTAAATGTTCTTGTGGAAGTTTCAGGTGGAAGCCATACTGTGTGCTTTGTGTCTGACTAGAAAAAGAGCACAGGCCAATCAGACACAATGGAGTCCTGTTCATTCTGCTCACTGTTCGTTCTGAATTAAGTGGTAACTAGGCACATTCCAAGGGGAGCCCACGTATCTCCTACCTACCTCTTCTTCAGGAAGCATCAAGTGTTACCTTTATAGATAACCGTAAGCTTTTCCTGATTATCTGGATAGTTGGGTCTGTTTGTATATGGGCCTGAGAACATGTGTAATGTTTAGGAAATAAAGATACACTTACATTTGAAAAATTTACTAACTACAGTATATACTTGCAGGATTGTTTAATCCATGCCATTCTTTATGGTTGACATTCTAGCCATTTTCATATCGCTTTATTCTGACCACATCATATTCGAAACCAGTTTTCAAAACTACAGGTTGTTAACTTTTAGCAGTGTTAATTGGTAGAGTAAATGTAATAGGAAAGCATAGCACGGCAAAGGGTATTGTTGCAGAACAGATTTAAAGTTTGTGCTTCTAATAAAACGGCATAATAATGTATAGTAACAAAAAACTACTTAGCATCGTTACATTAAAAAGGGATATGTGGAGGGTTATAGCACATCTAGGGGCCAGTTTAATCCCATTAAGATGCCTTAGACATAGATTGAATATCTTGGGGAGAGGGAATGATTATGAGGTCTTGCAGGTTTTAGAATACATTCATTTTATTACCCTACTGAATTATGATTGCCCTGCTCTGAATTCTAGAGGCTGTAGACAAATTAAATAGTTGTAACATATTCTTTTAGCCACTGGACCTAGGCTGATTAGTAATTTCCAATGGATAGGCTCCCTGGAACTAGGCAAATTGTGTCTGGGATATAGCAAAGGGCACTCTATAGCACTTACCAATAAAGTGTGGATTAACAATCGCATACCTAAATTAGATCTTTCTGCCATCTCAGCTTTACAGTAATAAATTGAATCCAAACAACTGAACCCCACATGTAATAGAATATAATATGCCCCGCTAAGTTCTTGAGTACAACTGTTCTGCTTCTGTGGTCCCAGTCTGACAGTGTGTTTAAATCTCATGTAGAGTAGTTAATGAATGTTGTGCATGTACATTTGGAGCGGCAAATTTGGAGCAGAACAGTTGGAGCAATATAGTTGGAACAATACAGTTGGAACAGTTCGGTCAGAGCAGTGCAAGTCGCAGCACTTCAGATGGCAGTACAGTTGGAGCAGTTCAGTTGGAGCAGTACAGTTGGAGCAGTTCAGTTGGAGCAGTACAGTTGGATCAGTACAGTTGGAGCAGTTCAATTGGAGAAGTACAGTTGGAGCAGTTCAATTGGAGAAGTACAGTTGGAGCAGTTCATTTGGAGAAGTACAGTTGGAGCAGTTCAGTTGGAGCAGTTCATATGGAGCAGTACAGTTGGAGAAGTGCAGTTGGAGCAGTACAGTTGGAGCAGTACAGTTGGAGCAGTTCAGATGGAGAAGTACAGTTGGAGCAGTACAGTTGGAGCAGTTCAGTTGGAGCAGGACATTTAGAGCGATGCAGTTGGAGCAATACAGTTGGAGCAGTTCAGTTAGAGCAATACAGTTGGAGCAGTTCAGTTAGAGCAATACAGTTGGAGCAATAAAGTTGGAGCAGTTCAGTCAGAGCAATACAGTTGGAGCAATAAAGTTGGAGCAGTTCAATTAGAGCAATAAAGTTAGAGCAGTTCAGTTAGAGCAATACAGTTGGAGCAGTTCAGTTAGAGCAATATAGTTGGAGCAGTTCAGTTGGAGTAGTTCAATTAGAGAAATGCAGTTGAAGCAGTTTAGTTGGAGTAGTACAGTTGGAGCAGTTCAATTAGAGCAGTTCATTTGGATCAATGCAGTTGGAGCAGTTCAGTTTGAGCAGTTCAATTGGAGCAATACAGTTGGAGCAGTTCGATTAGAGCAGTTCAGTTGGAGCAATACAGTTGGAGCAGTTCAATTAGAGCAGTTCAGTTGGAGCAGTTCAATTAGAACAATACAGTTGGTGCAGCACCGTTGGAGCAGTGAAGTAGAAGTACAGTTAAAGCATTACCGTTGGGCAATGCATTTTGACCAGGATACAGAAAAATTCATTGTATAGTGAAGATGATCTTGGATATTAGTGAAGATGATATTGGATATTGTTTTAAAGTGCAAGCAATTTAATGTGTAAATTTGTGTTATGGACATGTGTAAAAATGGATTGGATACAACCCTTGCCTTTCATACACACGTGTGGTTGCTGCTAAAGACAGTGCCATACACATACATTACAAACTACCAATAGTCCATTGTTGGTGGGATGATTTTATCTAGTTTTTGGAACACTTGAGACATACATATACTGTCATCATTTTAAACACATCCTAGAAAAGGCACATCAACCCATGATATCAACAATAAAATGCAGATAGATTTATCAGTGTAAATGTAAGTCCTTATTTCATTAGCTTTCTCCGCACGTGTCATTAACAGAAAATAAGACAAACACACATCCTTCACTGAAGCTCTTCCACTCACAATGGTTTAGCCCTACCACTAAAATAAGTGCATTTCACCAGATGCAGAAAGACAAGAGATACAAATTGCTCATAGTCTTTATTTCCGTGATCTAGTTCTTCTGGCATTTCCTAATAGCAACCATTCTAATTAACCCATACAGGGAAAAACGAATTATCGGTTTTATTCCAAGGAAGTTATCGGCCGGTATTACAGATTCAGTGCTGCTGTTTGGTTCCGAAAATAGCTGGAAATATACAGAAACGGCTGAACTACTTGTTTAAATGGATTATAAAATCAAGTAACATTCCTGCCATGTCCACTGAATGAGTAGAGAACACTGTGCCTGAGGCAGGATAATTGTGACTGACAGACAGGATTTGCTTTGTTCAGGGAAAAGGTATTGCTTTAATGTGTTATTATCAGTGGGTTTATGCTGAGTACCACTAATATGGCTTCTTACAGTTATTGATTAATGAAGACTAATTGAACTAAAAATGTGCTCAGAAATTAGAGGTAGTAAATCCTATTAAATGGTTTCACACAGTCACCTTCTCTGTTTTGGGTAATTTACACAACACCAGCGCTATTTGCTGGACAGACTGGCTTGTAATATTATGTGCTATAAAATATAATTGTACAAAAATGAGCCGTTAATTGCATTGCTTGGCTGTAGTTGACGCAGGAATCATTTGCTTTTAGCATGACAGGGATTTGATTCTACCCACTCACATCGTACACAAGAAGACAATAAAAATGGCACTGTTTCAGCTTGATATTATAATGAGCCACAAAATTATCATTGGGCTCATTAGTCTCGTTGTCTTGTAAGTAGGCATATTCCCATATGTAATTAAAGACAAAAAGTTGGCCCGGTTGTAGTAACCCATAGCAACCAAGTGACCAGTAAATGCTACCTGCTTATTGGTTGCTAACTTTGCACCTTTATTTACATAACCCTATTCGACAACGTTTGGTACTCTGTCTTTGTTTTGGTGAAGGCTGTCTTTATCATAGAGCTTCGGCTTGTCCATGGGGATAAAGTTATTTATCTTGTATGACACTAGCCTAAGCTCAATTGTTTCCAAAGCTGTCTCTGTGCTCCTGCTGCTTTGCTTTCGATGCGTTTTGCATTGTATAAGTCTAGAGTAGTGCTCTCCAACCAGAGGCTCATGAATAACATGTTCCTCACCAATATGCTAGATGATACTTCCAGTGGTCTCAAAGCGGGTGCTTATTTTTGAATTCCTGGCTTGGGGGCATGATTTAGTTGCATACAAATATTTGTACTGCCAAACAAAGCCTCCTGTAGGCTGCCAGTCTACATAGGGGCTACAAAATTGCATATTTGGCACCCCAGGGTCTTTATTCATGCTTGTGTTGCTCCTCTACTATTTTTACATTTGAATGTGGCTCAAGGGTAAAACAAAGGTTGGGCACCCCCTGGTCTAGGACATGGGTAGCATGTATTACTACGGGCTCTAATATGCAGGCAGAACTGGATTCCATTCAGGCATACAGCACAAACCTGAGATGTTACGAACAATCCTATGGCCCAGAAACTTGTCTTGACCCACCAATTAGCTCCATACTGAGCTGAGAAGAAGTGAAATGTTTTTCAAGCTGGGAGAAAATGTAGCTCATTGCAAACATTTGGAAATGCACACAACTTGCTTAAAATGTTTTCATTCACAAGAAAATGCTAGGAAAAAAAACGATCAACATGTCATTTTTTCAACTATTACTTCCATTTTTCACTGGTGATAAAAGTTTTTTATTTTAGATTTGATTTCTTTCTACCGGAGCTATTACAAAACGTGACATTTTCTTAAAGAAAACCGAGTTATGTATATGTGTTATGTGTAAGGAGCACAATAATGGTCATTTCTTCATCCTGATGCGGAAAAACGCAAGCATCCTCAGATGTATCATCTAGCTTCTTGAGAGCTCTATTGACTGCTACATACTAGATTTACAGCATGATTTATATAAAGAGTCTAAATAGGAAAAGAGTCATTTATCAGCGCCATGTTGGTTGTAAACATTCATAAGATATTGTCAGCATCAGTGGGTGGGGATGGCTATTGCGAAAGACTAGAAGATTACTGTCCTGGGGTTGGTTAGCACTTTCCCAAAATAAGTAATGTTGTTTTAGATCAGCTGTATTGATACAATGTTCCCTGCTATAAAGTTCTTTGTTGAATGGGCATGAGTTTGCAATTTCCATCAATACCTTGCTTATCCTATCTGTGTCCGGGCCAGATCTCATTCCACTACTCACCAGCCCTTGACTTATTCTAAGGGCACACGGGCAGATTTGGGGACATTAGTCGCCGCAGCAACAAATCGCCTCTTTTTGGGGGCGACAATCTCCCCGAACTGCCTTCCCGCCGGCTATAATGAAAAATCTATAGCGAAATGGAACTCGGGGCACTTCTTTTTCCGAGGTCGCCCAAAGTTGCCTCATGAGATTGGCACCCGAAGAAGAGGCGATTTGTCGCCGGGGCAACTAATCTACCCAAATCTGCCCGTGTGCCCTTACCCTTAAGTCACAGACCATTTGAACAAACCACCAGGACCAGATGGCACAACAGAGGACAATAGCTGGATGGGGGAATGTAATAAAAGTCGGTAATGGAAAAAATTATGCCTCTGTGTGAACAAATTTAGCTTTGTTTGAATTTAATATAGCTTTTACAAACCCGGAAACTGTTTAGCGTCCACTTCCGAATTTTATAATTTGCGCCAATGAGTAGTGAATGTAATAAAACTTCTTACTAAAAAGTTGTTACATTTGCTCCTTCAGGCGCTTCTTAAAAGTGGGCAACGCACAAAGAAAATTCGCAATGTAATAACAGTTTAAGGAAGAATATTACATTGTGAAATGTGAAATTTTATTCCTATGTTTTCAAATTATTTTGTTAGTAGCACCATGATACAAGATTAAAGTACAAAGGCCAAATTGATGTTGGACAATTAAAACCCTAAAGTCTGAAGGTTTTTTTTTATTAAAAGGAATTAACAAAAAACTAGAATGCTACAAAGAAAATATAAAACAGTGTCTTTGGTACAAACCTTAATCATATCAGTCATATTTGTAATGTATGTCTTTTTCTTCTTCTCTTTTCAGGGTGAATGTTCCCAGAAGTGCTACGATATTTTCGTGTTAGAGACAGTTTGCGTGGCTTGGTTTTCCTTGGAGTTTGTTTTGCGTTTCATCCAAGCCGAAAGCAAGTGTGTGTTTTTAAGGACACCACTGAATATGATTGACATAATGGCCATCTTGCCTTACTATATCACGCTTATAGTGGATGCCCTTTCTGGAGGAAAAACAGGAGGGGCTGGAAACAACTATTTGGAGAAAGTGGGACTAGTGCTACGTGTACTTCGAGCTCTGCGCATTTTATATGTAATGAGGCTAGCGAGGCATTCCCTTGGTCTGCAGACATTAGGCCTCACAGTCAGAAGGTGCACCAGAGAATTCGGACTCCTCCTTCTCTTCTTGTGTGTTGCCATGGCGCTGTTTTCCCCACTTGTGTATTTAGCAGAGAGTGAACTAGGTGCCAAGCAGGAATTCACAAGTATTCCAGGAAGCTACTGGTGGGCAGTAATCTCTATGACAACAGTAGGCTATGGCGACATGGTTCCTCGGAGCATCCCAGGACAGGTGGTGGCCCTGAGCAGCATTCTGAGTGGTATCTTGCTCATGGCATTTCCAGTAACCTCAATCTTCCACACATTTTCCCGCTCTTATACAGAACTCAAGGAACAACAGCAACGAGCCAGCCGGCAGATACCAAGACTAGAGGATAGGGAGCCTTGCACAGAGACTGAGTCCTAATTATTAGTTAATTAACGCCGCAGCACCAACACTGTCACAGTATACAGAAATATAGACAAGTACAACCATTAATTATGGTGTTTTTAGAAATTTGTAATATTTTCCTGTGTTAAAGCTTATATCGTTCCAGCCAAGGTTAATGCTGGTGGACCATTGGCTAACGTGGCCATAAAACATATGTTCTGTTATCCTTATTTTCTGGTATTAGGTATAGAATCAGCACAACATCACAGGAATGGTATTTGTAACTAATTATAAAAGCTGGACTAATATTACTGTATTGCAGCCTGTTCATTTCCAGTGTTGGCAGTGGAATAAGATACTGTCCATATTACACAAGGGACTTTCTTTTTATTTACCGAATGTTTGTAAAACAGTGCTTTAGAAGAATAAATATATTTCTATGTGAGCTGCACTGAAATTATCATTTATTTATAGTAGGCCAACACTATAAGCAATCCCACACAGATAATGTTTATCCGCACCAGTCCCAAGCGCAGTGGAGTTTAGAACATACAGGATTTGAAAATCGAGTTATGAGGGTGCATTTATAAATGGGTAGGTGCATGTGCAAAATTGCACTCATTAGCTCACCATACTTCCTGAACTTACTCCTACCCCTTTTGCAGTGTAAAAGAGCTGGATAAATTTTTCTGGTTGCACCTTTGTTAGTGCGTCTGACATTGAGTATATGACCCTGGAGTGCTGAAGCTCTAACATGTGCCTACAGGGCTCCCAATACAACTTGCGGTTTATTTATCAAAGGTCGTATGTTAGAGTTTTCTATACCTCAAATGGTATCTTATTTAAGAAAAAACTTGAATGGAATGGATTCTGTGAGATTGAGGTGCGAAACCTGAACTCTAGTTGAGTTTTTGGGCAAAACCCTCCAAAAAAACTCGAACATCATGGAGGTTATTAACATTAGCAAATGGTTCAAGGGACCTCTGCCATTGACTCCTACATGACTTAGAAAATGTGAGTTTTGACCAAATAATCAACTTGAAAACTCGAATTTTAGTGAAAAACACAACCCGAGCCTTAATAAATTTCTACCCTTGTGTCCACAGGATTGACATCCCAGTAAGAAGTGTTCATGTTGTCACTTATGGCATCTTGCCAGTGCAGTAATAGATAAAAGTACCCATTACACAGGCTGATGAAAGCTGCCAACAGATCAAGTCGACAGCTTATTGCCAGTGTATGGGGCCCTCCAAAGCGTTTCCCCGAAAATTGGCCAGACGTCAGTCAATAGGGCAGGTTTAAGAATTCCATCAGATTGACCACTGGTCAGCACTGTCCACCTGCATTCCTTCCCAACATAGTGATCCGATCATTGGGACTTAGTGCCGATATCACACACCCAAGTTGAAAGTATCAGGGCCAGATCCACCTGTTTGGCTACCTCTCCAAATGCACAGATATTTACATATATGACCTTTACATGCTATTCAGACAGACATTAGTCTTTGCACCTCTAAAATCAAGCAGATTTCACGAAAACAAAAACAGGAGTCACCAATTAATTCTCCCCTACCTATCACTGTCATATAACATTCAGCCACACAACTTCTTAGCTTAAAGGAGAAGGAAAGCTATGGAGGGATTTTATTGCCAATAGATTAGCTGTAATAGTGCAAGCTAGAATGCTATATTTATTCTGTAGAATGTTTTACCATACCTGAGTAAAAAGCTCTAGAAACTCTCTGTTTGTTCAGGATAGGAGCTGCAGTATTAACATGGTGTGACATCACTTCCTGCCTGAGTCTCTCCCTGCTCTGGGCTCAGATTACAGTAGAAAAGGGAGGGGAGGGGGAGAGGAGCAAACTGAGCATGCTCTTGCCCAGGGCAATGAGGTTTAAGCTGAAGGCAGGAAGTCTGATACAGAAGCCCATGTGTACACAATAGAAGGATAGAAATGCTGTGTTTCTTTTGACAGGGGACTCAAAGCAGCATTACTTTGGGGGTTTACTGGTATATTTAGATGGACCTTTCTGATAAGGGTTACTTAGTTTTAACCTTTCCTTCTCCTTTAAATAAGGGATGTACCGAATCCAGGATTTGGTTCTAGATTCGGCCTTTTTCAGCAGGATTCAGATTTGACAAATCCAAGTGCCTGTCTGAACTGACTCAGAATCCAAAAAAATCATGTGACTTTTCATCTCACAAACCGCGCTGCAGTTGCAGTTCTCTTTCCTTCTTGTTTCCCGAATTTACATATACAAATTAGGGTTCAGATTCGGTTCAGTGTTCAGCATTCTCAAAGGATTTAAAATTCGCCCGATCCTAAAATATTGGATTCGGTGTATCCCTAGCTTAAATAACAAATCTCAATCATATTATAAGTGATGGGACAGAAAAATAACATCAATAACAAAAAAAAGGTTATTCAACGTGCAGTTTTCTAACAAGATTCCCACAACATCTTAACAGCAAAGATACTCAGACTGAATGCATCAGTGTAATTATCATGGAAAGGCCCAGACCAACCTTAAGGGGGATCACAGAATATACAGTAAAATAAATATTCATTATTGTCTAAATAGAATAGATTGGGTAAAATATTTGGATAGAGAGCCCATCTTCTATATAAGCAGAACAAGCTATAACTGCATCGGTGAGTAAGCAGCAGCCCAGGCCAGGACATAAAATGATTTATGTAGAATTCAAGCACTTCCCATACTATACCACCTATATGTTGCTCCAGACTGATCCCTTGGCTGTGCTTGCATGTGTGTGTCATTGTTTGGGAGAGGGTCATATGAATATGTTTGAGGAAATTAAATATTTCACCCAGAATTGTATGCTAAAGATAAATGATAAAAGCAAATAAGATGTCACTGCAGTAAAAGATCAGATACTTCAAACTTGCTGTCCTGTTGGATACTGTGCTAGTGACTTATGGAGTGTTGGGCTAATTTAAGAGACAGGAATGAATGATTTGTTTCCCTTAGTAAATCTTTGTGGATTTGGTTTCTCTGCTCCCAAATAAAAGAGCTATTCCTCTCCATCTAATTATGCGCTATTTGCAGTGATCATTAAAATACACTAAGGGGGTTATTTATCAAAATTTGAGTTTATTTCACTATTTTTGGAAAAGCCACTCCAACCACATCTCCACTGACTTTTCCCCCCTATTTATCATTACATTTTCCCAAAAAATTCTTGTGCGGGAAAAGTCTCGATTAGATCGTAAAAAACTCAGAATCCAGACTTTAGCGGATCTGACGCCCGAATACCGCGACTTTTGCCGAATACGGCAACTGTTTCAGATTTGACACCCAAATTCCGCAGCTTTTTCGGAATCCGAGCGCAAATCAGGATACATTCGGGACATCTGCCATTGACTTCTACATGAACTTGGCTGGTCTTTTTTATTCAAACTTTTAACACCATCGGGGTTTAATCAATTACAAAAAAATGTAGGTTTTTTTCTATGAAAAAATTGAGGTTTTCCCCTTAAAAAGTCCAAATAGAAAAAATCAGACTTTGCTAAATAATCCCCTAAATGTGTGCTTTTTCCTTCTATTTTTTAAAAGAAGTTTGCAGAGTAAAAGTACAAGTTGACAGATAGGATCTTGGATCATATTATAACACTGATGTATTGATTAGCTGCCTGAAAGTTCCATTTCTATTTCAGAGTTTGGGCAATTCATAAAGAGCCAGCGCATCAGTCTTCCAGCAGATTCTAGTGTCTCGTGGTCTCTCTACAGGATGATATATGTTCATTAGTCTAGATAACAATACTAGGAGAAATAAAGAAATTAATCATATCCAGTGCATGAAGTGCAGTAACAGAATGTGTTTCCTCTGTGTCATATTACAAATACATTTATATCCCAACTTCATAAATGCGAACAAGAAAAACAGTTCTTATCTTACAGCCCGAGGCAGAGCCTGCAGAAATGCATTGATATAATCGTGATGTGGACAACCAATGAACTCTGGTAAAAGGAACATTCATCTTTGGGTAAATTCATTAAATTATTCATGAACTAGTTGATGATTAATTATTTATTATAATAATAACTTAAAGGACAACAAAAAGCTTAATCGCTGGGGGGAGGGGCAATTTGTTCCGCATTAATCCCCAGTGATTCCAATCACTAACCCCAGACCCAGGGCTGACACTCTTCACTGAACAGTGAATGGTGCTATAGTGAGTTCTGTAATATCCAGTTTCCTATGCCAGTGATCCTTAGCGGCTGCCCTGGAATAAACACATTCACCCAGTGCAGCCACAAAGGTTTAAGCGACAACATGGCAGCGCACACTCCCTACAAACAGTCCCTGAGCTGGAGCAGTTTTTATCAAAGAGGAGTACCGTCTCCAGCTGTGAGGTTAGGCATTATAATATAAACCCTTTCATTTTTCTTTAAAGGGGACCTGCCACCTAGACATAAAAATCTGTATAATAAAAGTCCCTTTTAAAATAAACACAAAACCCAAATCGTTTTTATTATAAAAGCATTTCAAATGTGAGCTGCCATATTTTGCCTGCCGTATCTTCAATTTCCCTTCTGCGCTTCTTAGATGTCACTGTACTCCTTACATCATACCTCTTAACAATTGGAAAACAGAAAGAGAGACAAAAATATTTGTGGCTCAGGGAGTGCAGAAAAAATATTGACCACACCCATTTTATGGCCACATCCCCTAAATACCACATACATTTTACAAAATGTGGCAGATTATGGAAAGTTTGAACACATTTCTGGGGGATATAGGGTCAGGTTTGCTAATCAAGGTGAATTGCCCTTTAAGCTGCCAGTCACAGTTTCCCCAAGATGCTTATCTTAAATTGTTACAATTGTATCTTTGCTTATCTTAAATTGTAACAAATGTATCTAAGTGCAGCTGCAACATATTCTGGGCTCTCTGCCAAATGCCACTTATTTAATTACGTTATATAAACTTTTCTGGCTGTTCAGTGCAGGAGATCAAAGAGAAAGTCAGCACATTTTTAGTAACAATCTGGGACTCCCGGCTGAGCTGTAAAAATCAGGATCGTCCCGTGAAAAACACGACAGTTGGGAGGTATGCTGACATCCCCCCTCCATCTTCACACTCTATAACTGTGTAGTCTGTAAATGGGAAAGGGCATGAGGCCCCCATTCTATTGCATAAACAAGGTATTGGCATAATGCAAAGTTTGCATTAACAGAAAAGAATTTTGAATTATTTCTCAGGGTGATAAGCCCCCTTTATGAAAGTTTGGAACTGCATACGTTTTATTTTTTCAGCTATTTACATTTTTCTAATTATTATCAGGTTATCTGGTAGCTAAGGTTATTGGTCAGACTGGAATATTAAAGAATATTAGTGAACATTTGATTGGTTGGTGGGAGTTACTAAAACTTATGCAAACGTTGCACCTTTTATGAAAATATCCCCATAATAAAGTCAAATTCCTGAGCTGAAAGATATTAAAGAAAAATGAATACTGCAAACTTTACTTCTACATCCCGACTACTCTCCTGGCTGTACGGGTCAGTGATCCCAGCTGCCAGACAATGGAAAGCTGCAGAGTAAATTACAAGCAGTTCCACAACCATATACTGTAAAGTCACCAAGCCACCAGCTCAGGGAGGTCACTTCTAATCTCAAGTACATATTTTACTGGTTTTGTGTATCATAAATATATGACGTCTTCTGGCTTTCGATGAATCTGTCCTATAGTGAGTGTATTATTTGAAAACAATAAGGTCAAGATGAACTGCCCTTTAAAATGCATTTTTTATTGTTTAGTCTTTTACAGTATAACCGTTTCTAACAAACTATCAAAAAACAAAAAGGCCTATCACATGCAGTAATTAAATGGAACCAGTCTGACATTTAAGGCTATGTTTAGCCGGTGACATTCATTTTGTTTACTTTAATATTAATTCTGACTACATATTGTGCCTGGTTAGACAGGAAAGATTCTCATAAGTGTGATTCCTCTATGAAATGAACGTCCTCATCAGTCACAGGCAACTTTCTTTCCTTTTAAAGGCACTGCCTGTCCTCACTTTAATACTAGACAGTGACACATATCAGTCCGATTCCTAAAATGGATATTCTAGCTTCATTATCGTTTGGAGCAGGTCCCAGAAAATGATGTTCTCCACCAGACTGTACCTTCAAACAGCACAGAACTGCTAATGCTGAAGCGTTCCAAACAGTCAAAACTAAAATGATGGTGATAGTGCCTTGAAAAATCATTCACACCCATCCTTTCATTTTACAGATACCGTTTCTTACCTTAGTTTTATTTTATTCAGTATCAATTCAGTATCAATTTTTGTTTTATTTCAAAGCACTGAAACTGAAAATACGTTTATATAAGAATCTGCAATGCGATGTGTGCAGGAGGAGTCAGCAAGGTGCAGCAAGAACAACTTTAAGTCTTTTGAGATAAGTATGTACCAATTTTGCATGGTGGTTTGGAGTTTGTTTTGCACATTCTTCAGGCAGATCTGTTCAGGTTCAATTCAGATGCCTCTTAGTTGGACTGAGATCATGGTTTTGACTGAGTGATATAGGACAACTGTAACGTTACTCTTGCTTTGTTTAGTAGCATTGTCCTGTTAAAAGATGAACTTGTGCCCAATAGTCAGTCCTTCAGAAACTGAAAGAGGTTCTCTTGCAGTATTTTCCTGTAATTCGTACCATAAATTGGAATTGGTGACGGCTTTGTAAGACAGGTTGCAAGCTTCTAACATCTTTTTGGCATGATTTGCTTACAGTGGCATTGGTTCTTCATGAATGGCCATGTGACAGTAAATTTGCCACTGATTCGTGCCAAATTATTATTTAAGAGAGTAGGTGTTAGAGACCACCTGCCACAAAAAAAAAGTCTGAACAAAATTCATATACAGTATGTACCTAGAACTCCAAAGGCCAAAAGGTTTTGGCTTATTATTATTAACATGTATTTTTAGAGCAGCAATATATTGTGCAGTTCAATTCACCCTTCCTCCCGAATTGGAACATGCCAAAAGCTCTACCCTAAGTGCGTAGTTGGCGTTATAGGGCTGGCCGTGTAAAGATGCATTGATGCCAGATTGGGATGTGGCCAAAACAGTGGCTGAGAGGGTGGAATGACTTAAACAGATGGCACTTGTGGGTGGAAGAGGAAGAGGTTGGGTTTGGAGAGTTGTGGGTGGGGCCAGACTACATCATTGGAAGAGACTTGTAGAGGTGCCCTATGAAGGTGTGGCTGAGGGGAGGCTTGAACTCAGCTGCTCTTGAGTTGTGTGTTGAGGAGATGGGGAAGCAACAGGTGTAAGATGAGGAGGGAAAGAGGGATTTGGCTTAAAGGAGGTGCCATGGAGAAAGGAGGAGCCTGATAAGGTGAGTGGAGGAGGAGCACTCAGCAAACTGGGTAGAATGAAATGGGAAAAATGAAGAGGGTAGAAAGGCTTTTGGTGCATTAAGGAGGTGCTAGGCAGATGTTATGAAGTGGGTAGGGAATCAGGCACTAGTGGCCAGGACTAGCATGGCTTAATTGCATATTCCAAAAAATAAAAATCATCATAGTCAATCTTTTTAAACCTTGTTTTTTACCATTAACACATTATTGGATTCTCTACCCACTGCCTCTTTCAGAGGGCACCAGATCTCTTTCTTCCATTGCAACATTCTGGGACGTCTTCTTTATTCTGGGGTACTCCTGTCCTTACTGGTGCCAACTTCATGCTCTGCTCATTTGTGGTCAAAGGAGCCTTTAGTTACTTCACCTATACACTCGTGGACACTCACCCAGCCTTGTTCCCAACCCCTATTCAGGGAGCACCGGATTTCTTCACATTAACTTGACAGCCTGTGGGTAGACTACGCTCCTCAGGGCTCTAATAAGCACCCATTCTTATTTCTTATTGTTGTGGACACTTCGCTCATCAGTCACTTACTTAATTCAACATGTGTTTTTCTCACCTGCTTTACCACTTTTTTACTTGCTCTATCTAATCCCCCACCAGTTGTATTTTAGAATTCACTCCTTTTGCCTGAGAATTTCTTTAGGACACATTTTTCCGCTCAACAACTTCCCAGATCTTTGTGAATGTAACTGAAAGCATACGGATGTTTTTTTATCAGTGGGGTCTGGGCATCTTGTTAAAATAGAAGGCAGAATAGATGGAAAAAACACAGTGAAATTCTGAAAGAAAAATAAATCCGTTTGCTAAAAACCTGAAGTTTGGGCAAAGGCATATCTTTGAATAGGACAAACGTTCCAAATACAAGGTTTCTTCTAAATATCCTTAGCAGGCTGATATTTCTTGTGCCTTGATCACTTGTTGTAGTCTTCCTAACAGTGGCGTAACTAGTGAGTGCAAAATAAATCTTCAGAGGGGCCCGGTGCACGACAATCCCTACCCGGCCCACTACCTGCCCCATGCCAGAGCCTTCCAGCCGTCTGAATCCCCCTTTACCACCTGTAAGTAGGAGAGAGGATGGGGAGAGGAAAAAGGACCCATGGTCATGCCCCACTATTCCCCAGGGCCTCCCCCCACTGCGATGGGATCTGCTTCCTCTATAGTTACACCACCACTTCATAATATCTCACATTCCATTTATAAAGTTAGTAGACAGAGTAGATCTTGTATTACTATTATAGCTTATCTATATATCCTAAAACATCCCATAGCAGCCCATGGATATTATTCATCATGCCAGGTAACCAGCATGTGCAGAACCAAAAAGGGTGTTAATTATTTCCATAAATCTATAACTATCTGTATTTTTCAGGGATTTTTTTTTGTAATTTTCTTTTTTATTGGATTTTGAGTATTTTGAGAAATATAAACTTACCAGCTCCAAGTATGATAATTCCTAGAAAGAATCAGCCCTTCTGCTTCTTTTTTTTAATGTTATGTGCACGTTGTGGATGCAGAAGGAGAAACATTTGCTTTGAAATGCAGGTGCAATGGCAAATCAAGATGACAGCTGACAGCCTCAGCATCGGCAATCAAATTAATGAGGGAGAATGTTGCAGTGACTCTTGTTCTTCTGTGTACTGATTGGCTGCTAGAGACAGTGGCTCATGTTTTTCTGCCACTGTTTCCACCAGGTATTAACAAAAAAAAAATCAGCCTCATGCTCCAGAGGAACTCGAGTTTCACTTGATAATACATTACAGGCAAGGAAATTGCGTCCAGGGTAATCACAATAAAACTGCGGGATGCACAAAGACCTA
This sequence comes from Xenopus petersii, assembly GCA_038501925.1. Lineage (NCBI taxonomy): Eukaryota > Metazoa > Chordata > Amphibia > Anura > Pipidae > Xenopus > Xenopus petersii. Next base: position 63,510,518 of record CM076682.1, read on the forward strand.
TTCTTGATCAGAAGGAAAGGAACAAAAGTTGCAACCCGAGCATTTCTTTGAAATGTAATTCTTATGGGCTGGTTCCATGCTGCGAACAAAGCAGAATTTACATTTCTCCTCTATAAATGTAGTTGTTAGGCTCTTTCACTTGTATTTAATATAGGAAAATGGAAGGCTACAACCTATTGCCTTACTAGATTAGCATTTCCACCGGCTGAAAAAGAGGTACAATAGGGCTCCTGTATTACTGTATTTTAAATGTCAGAAATATTCACGTCTTATCTTAAATTCATTCCTGGCTTTCTAAGCCGCTGATATGCCCAAAATAATTAATATAGGATGCCATAGTAACCCTTCTGTTTAATCAGCTTAATATTAAATTGATACAGGTATAGTATCCGTTATCTGAAAACCCGTTATCCAGAAAGCTCAGAATTATGGGAGGGCCATCTCCCATAGACTTCATTTTAACCAAATAATTAAAAATTTTAATTATTTCCTTTTTCCTTGTAATAATAAAACAGTACATTATACTTGATTGTAGCTGAAATATAATAAATCCTTTTTGGAGGCAAAACCAGCCTATTGGGTATATTTAATGTTTAAGTGATGTTTTAATAGACTTAAGGTATAAAGATCCAAATTATGGAAAGACCACTTATTCAGAAAACCCCAGGTCCCAAGCATTCTGGATAATTTGTCCCATAACTGTACATATAAACACCGGTGTATCAGCCAGTACAGTGAGAGCCTATTATATTTACACCTATATATGTACAATACAAATAATTCAAGGGAAAAATATTATCACAATAAATTGTATTAAAATATAATTTGCCTCACTCCTGTGTCCCATTTGTACTATTTTGTATGGTACTATACTGGATTAAAATCATGACTTATATTGGTGTTCTGCCAAAACAAATAAAAGACATGGTCCTGCCATGGAATAGGGATATGCCTCATTCTGGGATTTTATGGTCCACACATTGAGTAATAATGTGCCTCATTGTGGGTTCATGTATGGTCCCAACATGGAAAAATTGCAAACATAATCCATCTTCCTCTATGGTAAGAAACATCTGTCCAAAAGAAAAAAAAGAAGCCGTACATACAGGGTTTATTTCACCGTAATTTTTACTACTGTTAAGTTTATATTTGACCATTTGAGGCTTCTCAGAGGCCGGTACAGCAACAGAACTGATGAATGGGTTTGTGCATTTGGTACTAACATGTACCTGCCAGTACTCTGTGCTTATTCAATTAATCACCATAGCTGATGCAAAGTCCCAAGGGCTATATATATGCCTACGATCTCTCTCTTATACCAGTGTATGGGGACTTGTGAGGACAAATGAGTCTCAATCCCCTCTACAGCAGGGACAGATCACATAAAATGAAAAACTAACTTCAAAAGGTCCATACATAGATGATATAAGAGTCAAACAAAAGCTAAAAAACAAAACAGCTGAACTGTAGAGTCAACATATTTTTGAATAATTTCTTGTAATTTGCATTTACTGGTCTACAGTTAGTAAATTCTTAAAGGAGAAAGAAAGCTACCAAAGCAGTTTATTGCCAATAGACTAGCCGCAATAGTGCAAGCTATAACACTATATTTATTCTGCAGAATATGTTACCATACCTGAGTAAACAGCTCTAGAAGCTCTCTGTTTGTTTAGGATAGCAGCTGCCATATTAGCTTGCTATGACATCACTTCCTGCCTGAGTCTCTCCCTGCTCACAGCTCATAGCTCTGGGCTCAGATTACAGCAGGGAGGGGAGGAGGGAGGGGGAGAGGAGCAAACAGAGCATGCTCACGCCCAAGCCCTGAAGGTTTATGCTGAAAACAGGAAGTCTGATACAGAAGCCCATGTGTACACAATAGAAGGAAAGAAATGAGGTGTTTCATTTGACGAAGGACTCAGAACAGCATTACTTTGAGGGAACTTTTTAGATTGACCTATACTAGATATTACTTTGAGCATTTACTTGTATATTTATATAGACCTTTCTGATAAGGCTTACTTAGTTTTAACCTTTCCTTCTCTTTTAAGGCGCTAAATGCACAATGTGGCATTACAGCACAAGAAGAAACAATGAATGCCTGAAGCCTTTCCAGCGGGCTGAAATTTGACTAACATTTGTGGGTTAGGGTTGGGTGCGGATCAGTCTGGGACAATCCACTCCTCCAATGCTCCTGAAGATTCCCTGTCTTGAAACCAGAGGTCCACACAAAAGTAGAGTCAATTGAACCAATTTTTGAGACCCGCAACCCACAGCACATGACCTGAACAGCAACTCACATATTTACCCACTTCAATCCTCTACCTGACCCCGGCCTGCAACTGCTTTATCCACAATGCGATCTGCAACCCACCGACCACCATTAAACAGGAAGTGCTGTTGCTGCACACTGGAAGTGACATCATCAAAAGTGGGTAGAGACAGAAAAAAGTTTTGTAAAATAATAAAAGGAGTAAAATATAGACAATATAACATAAGAAATATAGATAAGACCCGCAAGGCGAGCCGCAGACTAACAGCTATACCCGCACTCGAAAACCCGTGGGTACCCAACAACTGCAGGACTCTACACAGAAATACAGAGAAAGATGGGTAAAGGTCGGGTGTGGATCCTACAATGGCAACATTTTGTTTGTTACGGTTACGGATGGGTTAAGGTTTTGCTAGTTAAGATCATGTGCAAGTTGAGTTTGTCCTGACCCACACAATTATAGCAGCATTATTAATCAAATGTAAGAAGATTTTCCAGAATAAAGAGCAACCTTTAATTACTGCAACTACAGCTTCCCAGGAGATGCAGTATTCTAAGGCTTTTAAGTGTTTTGTCTGAATGAAAAATAAATGAATAGTTTTACTTCCAACAATGAAGTAAGTGGGTGACACCTCATCTACAATAAAGCCACAGTTTATTTATTAAGTCTAATGTTAGAAAGGGTTATAGTCATCATTGTATCTGCAGTCATTGTTATCTCGTCCTGTAACCATAGCGTTGGTGTAGGTCAGAGAAGGTGGAGGGGGCAATGGATATCCTGAGTTATCCCTGCTTGGTAGAGTGCGATTCAACAGAACATCTCCAATGAAAGATCAGGAAGATCCAGATATAACCTTGTTGGTAGCAGGAGGGTTATCTTCTAAGGGTCCTGAGAGTCCACAGTGTTGGAATTGGATGGAATTTCTGTACCTTCACTCAGGTTGGGGAACAAATTAAAATATACAGAGAATAAACTGGTGTGAAGTATATTGGCAGACATAGATTAAAGATTATATCTGACCATTAAAGATTATATCTGAAGTTTTATACTGCTTTCAGTGGGTGTATGGAACCCAACCAATTTCTATATACCATAGATGTTGGCTTGTTTGTTGATAGAGGTTATTTGAAAATCATATTTGCCAGAGTACGTGGATCAGCATATGTGGAAGTGAAGAAGAGCCACATGAGCAGAAGTGCCACATGGCAGAGACCTAGGTAAGAGAAGTTCAGGGGGGCAACTGATATCCTCTGGGTTTTTCTGCTTGGTAAGGCGCCATTCAGCAGAACATCTCGCAGCAATGAAAGATCAGGAAGATCCAGATATAACCTTGTTGGTAGCAGGAGGATTATCTTCTAAGGGTCCACAAATGGACTATTGAGATTGGATGGAATTTCTGCACCTCAACTCCGGTCGGGAATAAATAAATATATACAGAGAATAAACCATAACTCCTGGTGTGAAGTATATTGGCAGACAACAAGGGGTTGAGAGATAGATCAAAGAGTAAAGCTACCCATATACTACGTTTTATATGGCTTTCAGTAGGTGTATGGGACCTGACCAATTTCCATATACCATAGACATTGGCTGGTTTGTTGATCGAGGTTGTTTGAAAATCATATCAGCATATGTGGAAGTAAAGAAGACCCACATGAGAAGAACAACAGAGCCACAGCCCCCTGAATATGGTGCCTGGTTGGCCCATGTTTAGCCATTCAGAAATGAAATGACTTCAGCAGTCATAGAACACAAGACTAAAAGTGAATTTGAAGGTGAATGGCCCCTTTGTGCAATTAGGCTTATTATACATCTTATTATACATTGCTTTACTAATATAAATTACATACTTCAAACTCTCTCAAGGCATTTATTTAACATAAAATTCAATTAAATGAAAAACATTTCCAGTTCAGAGCGTTTTCCATCATCCTTAACTAATGGAGAAATGATGTATCATGCAGTTCCTGTATCATGTCTGCTGAGCAGAAATCCTACAGAACGAGAATGTATCTAATATTCCCTGAGTGATATTCAGCCTTATCCATTATTTTTATATTTAAACAAAAGCTTAATGTGACCTTGCCTTACACCCAGGCATGTCTCCTGCATGTTAAACCATGTTATTTATCAAATTCGATTTATATTGCACATTATAATATGCTAAGAATGCATCTGCCATCTTCTGAAGCGCTAGTGTAAGCATTAGTGTCAATTATGATAAAAGCTTCAGTTATTTTGATATAAAATATATTTAATTATGAGAGTTGTATGCAGGGATTTATTTTGTGGAATGGTGAATAGTAGTATGTTTGCTTTTTTAATATTGCGCTTGAAAATAAAGGGTTAGAGAATAAAATGGATGCTTTTGTCATTTAGATCAGGAAAGTTAATTTCAAGAACTGAAAATAAATCGCCTTGGGTGTACAGGTATAGGATCCGTTATCCGGAAACCCATTATCAAGAAAGCTCCAAATTATGGAAAGGCCATCTCCCATAGACTCCATTTTATCCAAATAATTCATAATTTTTAAAAATGAGTTTCCATTTCTCTGTAATAATAAAACAGTACCTTGTACTAGATCCAACCTAAGATATAATTAATCCTTATTGGAAGCAAAACCAGCCTATTGGGTTTATTTCATGTTTACATGATTTTCTAGTAGACTTAAGGTGTAAAAATGCAAATTATGGAAAGATCTGTTATCCAGAAAATCCTAGGTCCAAAGCATTCTGGATAACAAGTCCTATACCTGTACTTTCTTGGGTGCAAGCTATATGCAGTGGTGATTACAGAGTTACAGACAGACAGTGCAGAATGGAACAGATATTTCTTCAATAGAGGCTGCATAAATGGTACATGGATCAGCTTGTTATATTGCTTGATCATCATCAGCCAGTTACACACACTATAAGTATAGCACTGACTATCAGACACTGGGTTTCATGCTTTTCTTTTAGGGACTATATCAATGGTTACCCAACTGTAGAGGTGCCTTGCCTGGGGGGGCCTGGAGAAGTGATGGGAGGCTAAAATCTATAGACCAGTTAGAGTAGGATTTGGGAATAATGCTCATTTGCACTACTAAATAACATTAAATAAATAAAGTTAAGGGACTGTACCAGTTGCTCCAAAACTGTAGTACAGCTTTGCATGGTGGCCCTGAAGAAATTACTGGGGGTGGAGTAAAGTCTGAAGGTCAGTGAGGGTATGTTTTTACTGATAATGCTTATTTCCTTTCCTAGATAAACCTGAAATTAACCGGTCATTTAGAGATGAGCACTTGTTTTCTGCCCAAGCTGTTCTTGGAGCTATGGCTGAATGGCTCTTCCATCAATGTTATCCTTTAAATCAGGGATCCCCAACCTTTTATTTTTACGTATGAGCCACATTCAAATGTAAAAGAAGTTGGAAAGCAACATAAGCATGAAAACAGTTCTTGGGGTGCCAAATATCATCTGACATTGGATATTTGGAAGCCCCTATATGGACTGGCAGCCTATGGGAGACTCTATTTGGCTGTGCACCTGGCCTTTATGCAACTTAAACTTGCCTCCAAGCCAAGAATTAAAAAATAAGCACCTGCTTTCAGACCACTGAGAGCAACATCCAAGGGGTCGGTGAACAACATGTTGCTCATAAACCACTGGTTGGGGATCACTGCTTTAAATGGAGCCTCCACGAATAAAGCCATAGCAGTGGATGGGCAGCACAGGGCAAGTTTTGGCTCTGTGTTATTTTTCTTCTTCATGGTGTAGATTTCCCATTAAGAACAACAGAGTAGATATGGGATATAATAATGGTAGAAAGCATAACAGATTGCTCATTTCAATTGTATTTTGGGGACTACTAAGTTGTACATCAATGTTTTCCTTTATATATAGCCACGTTCAGAGGAAAGGGGATCCCCAAATAAAGGTTATTCATCCACTGGGCCATTAAACCAAAACACTGCCTTATAACTGTCCTGGGAATATTGCTGAAAATCTGATATACCAATATAACAGTATCCCTGGAAGCTAATGTTTTTGGGGCTCAACCAAAGGTTGGACCTCCAAAGGGGGCTTGAACTAAGAACACTGGGCTGTATGGAGCACATTCCTGTGTAAGTAGGGTTGCCACCTTTTTGTAATTTAGTTACCGGCTGGTGGGGGGCAGGAAGAAAAAGGGGCGGGTGTGACGTCAAAAGGGGTGGGCTATGACGTAAAAAGAGGCGGGCCATGGTGCGGAGCTGTGTGACGTTGAAAAGGGGCAGGCTGCAGTTCGATCCTGTGAAGGCAGAGGACAAAAGCTAAGTCTTACAGGGGATTGGGGACGGGCCGAGAGCGTCTTTTTAAGTGTATTACAAATATTTACAGTGGGTGAGGTGAGGACCAAGTCCGGTGCGGAGATTCAAGACCCCAGGCTGAGAAACCCAAGCCTTAAGCTGGCCATAGATATTGAGATTTTTAAAAGATCCGATCCTCATCGTAAGACCACGATTTTCTCGGAAGGATCGTACGAATTGACCATCGACTAAAAAGACCAATTTGCCAGGAAAACAAAGGGGAGCTGCCTGCTTGGCCCTGCAAACATAGATAGATTGCACTGGGACCGACAAAGATTTTTTAACCTTTTTAATTTCCTGACAGATGTCGGCCCAAAAATCGTAAGATGTACGATCGTTCGAATCCCACTAACTGCGCAATAATTTCGAAGGATTGGTCGGACTTCCCTAAAATTGGTCGTTCGGCAAGAAGAATCGTCGCGTCTATGGGGAGCTTTAGTTGTCATCCGGAGGGATAGTGCCTGATGAGAGTGGCTGTCTATTATTGCTGTTACTTTGTTACATTGGAGATTAGCTCACCTGGAGCACCTTGTACCCCCTGGAGGGAATATTGCTGTTTGAAGCTATCCTATTTTGTCTGTGAACTACACCATTGAACAGTTCTCGTTAACAAGTTTGTGTTACTGCAAAGAAACTTGTCTGGCTGATTATCCTGCTGCATCGATCTACACCAAGTTCCCAGGAGTTGCATGGGTAAAGTGGGGGTCCAGGGCACACTACAAGCTGTTTTAGCCTGGTCACACACAGCTTTAATACACAGCAAAAGTATACTCACGGGTGTGCTACACTTGGGGGCTCGTCTGGGATCAGTCAATTCTGTCTGGCTCGCAAGTGTAGCGCACCCTTGAGTGTACTTTTGCTGTGTATTAAAGCTGTGTGTTACCAGGCTAAAACTGCTTGTAGTGTGCCCGGACCCCCACTGTACTCGTGCAATCTAGTGGACAAACTCTGAACAATCCCAGTGGACCCAGGAAGGGAGACATAGCTGCCTGGGCATACTAAAGGACCACATAGGTGTCCAAATATTAAAGGGGAACTGCCTGAGTAATTTAACCCAAATCTCAGGGTCCCTACATCTACTAGAAAATCAAGTAGCCATTAAATGAACCCAATAGGCTGCTTTTGCTTCTAATAAGGATTAAATATATCTTAGTTTGAATCAAGTACTGTACAAGGTACTGTTTTATTATTACAAAGAAAAAAATGTTGAAAATTTTGGATTATTTTACTATAATGGAGTTTATATGAGACGGCCTTTCCGTAATTCAAAGATTTCTAGATAACAGGGTTCCAGATTACTGATCCCAAACCTGTATAGAGGAAGTACTTTGCCAGCCTAACTGGTGATAGTTTATTTATGGGCAGCTATTTTATTATTATGGCGAGTACTAAATTGTTAGGAGCCTTAAAACCAGAAGAAGTTTTTTACAACTGCATTGTATTCATATTCTACAGTAGAAACACCATTTTACATTTTTCAGGGGACCAGAAAAAAATTACGTAAACTCTGGAGAAATGTAAAATCAGGGAAATGTGTTAGCCATAATATACTGGCAGAGCCTCAGAAAAACAGTGTAAAACGCAGAAAAACTTAAAGCAGTGGTTCACCTTTAAGTTAACGTTTAGCGTGTTATAGAATGGCTAATTGTAAGCAACTTTTTATTTGCCCCTTTTTCTATAATTTTTTAATTATTTACCTTCTTCTGACTTTTTCCAGCCTTCAAATGGGGGACACTGGCCCCATCTAAAATCAACTGCTGTGTAAAGCTACAAATGTATTGCTATTTCTACTATTCATATTCCAGTCCCTTATTCAAATCAATGCATGGTTGCTAGGGTACTTTGGACCCGTGCAACCAGATAGTTGAAATTGCAAACTGGAGAGCTGCTGAATAAAAAGCTAAATAACTCGAAAACCACAAATAACATGGATGAAAACCAATTGCAAATTGACTTGGAATATTGCTCTCTACACCCTACAAAATTTTATTGAAAGGTGGACAACCCCTTTAAAATCAGGGGGTTGTAAAATGAAAGGGAACTCCCCAAAAACATAACTTTAAGTTTTTAGAAAAGTAAATGTAATTTCAAGCAACTTTGCAATATACATTAGTTAAAAAATATGCAGACTTTTCATGATTTTTAATGGTTTCTGACAGTTCCCTAAGCATAGCCCCCTGCTCTCCTGCTGATCTCTCTGACTACTTTGCTGAGCTGACTACTGTTACTTTGTATCAACAGCCATCTTCCTCAGCCTGCAACCTCCAAACCCCACAATTCCCTGCACATGTGATTTCAATAAGGAAAGGGACATCATAGTGCAATGCATTGTGGGTTATATAGTTCCTGCATGTTGTCTGTAAGCTGTGGAGACGTTCTTCCTTCCCTGCCAGATTTTCAAATGATGCAGAAAGCGAAGAACTGTTAAACAGCTGGATTTCAGCATAGAAAATGGCATTTATTCATACTTTTTGAAGAAACAGCTGTGATGGGTATATTTAGGGTTTGGTAGCCAGAGTTCCCCTTTAAGGTTTCACTGTATTTTGCTCAGCCTTCTGTAGTCCAGCCAGGATTATGGTTATTTTGTATAATTTTGACACCTGAACCAGTTTCCCACCCAGTATAAGAAAGTAAATTTAGCGCATTTATTGTCAGAAGAGCAGACAACTTTGAGTGTTTCTGTCTCATCCACAAAACTAGTGTTAGAACCATTGAAAACAAAAATGACTGCTGTATTACCATGAACAAAATAAGGCCTGGGGTTATATGCACTTTTACTCCGAATGCCATTCTATGTGTGTATCTCAAGCTCTTTGTGTTTCAGCAGAATCAAAACCATGTCATGCATCAGCTCCGTGTCACTCACGTCTTGTCCAGAAAACTCACTTCTTTATGAGAGCGAATTGGAGGCCCCCAGGCTGGATTCAGCATGCAAGGAATATTATACCCCCCCAGCTGCCCAAGAGCTCTGCTGACTTCTTTGAATAACAATATAAGTTCTACAATTCATCCATCAGCTTCCTGCACTGAAATAGCTAGCCATGCTTCTATATAAACTTTCTGAAGTTAAAAAAAAAAAAACAAGAAAGTGTGTGTGTGTGTATATATAAATACAATAATGGTCATAACATGATTTAGTAGAGATTTTGCTCTTTAATCTGGTTGTTTGATAAAACAACCAGTAATATGGCCTGCAGCCCCTTCATTATTTGGGACCCTACAGCTCCATGCTCCCCTGGCAGATGAAGGCCGGTGCTAGGAATAACTGAACTGCAATAAAAGTAGGCTTCTATTTTTTCTTTGGAACCCCTGATATTCACAAACACTCCCAACAAGCACCAGCCACTTCCACAATTCAATCAGTGAATAACAAGCCATTCTGGTTCACAACTCAACGTTATTTAATAACAGACTAAATGTGTGTCTGGAGTTTACTGAGGTAGTGTAATGTCATTAAATAGGACACATATGTCACAACTGGATACAACTGTCCACTTGGGTGCTGAAGGCTCCCATTCTGTTATTAACCTTTTATACGTAATCCAGAATTGTAATAAAATTACAAAAGGCCAGGGTAATAGTGACCAAGGCTAGCTTGAGAACAGAATCCATCCAAGTAAGGGGCCTCCAGGAGGAATCTGCATACACAGAATTATTATTATTATTTGTCACTTTCACCAACAATATAAGTGTTCCTACACACAAATAGCTCTTAATAATGCATTACTTTAGTGAGTATTTAGGCATAAAACAAATGAATTACCATTAATTGTGCTTAGAGTTGAGTCTTTTTTTTTATTGAGAGTTTAGATTCTGTAAGGGTGGGCTGCAAACAGTGTCTGGCTACCCGATCCATGAATGGATTGTTGAGCTTCATTACCTTTAAATTCCAGTGAAAGACGCATTTTGTACAAAGACATTCTGCAAAGAACTATCCCCAGAATTCCACTCATTTCACGGAGGATAGATTTAGCACACCCATTCATAGGCTGTTACTTACACTGGGTCGGTGCTACAGCAGTGCCATTTTAACTTCACCCTAAATATAAAGGTCCAGTCTAACTACAATGGCATCTTGCTCTTCTCACCTGGTATAGATATAATGCTATCTGTAACGTGCCTTTCACTTTGTAATGACACTTGCTATGTACTTGAAAGCCAGCACTGTTTTTTTCTTTGGGTTCATGTTGGGCTCCTTTTTTTAGAGACATAAAGACAGGAGGGATCATTTACAAGCACAAGTGCAATAAGGGGTGCAGGTTGCCATGTTTTCTAACCACAATTCCAGTGCAATTACTTAAAAAGAAATGCCTGAAAATCTTCTGTGTTGGATTGTTGTAAATTGAGGCTGTGGTGGCAGCAAGGCCCTCCTGCAGCTGGAAGCTCCCGACCTATTGTAGAATATGATTACTTGGGCAAACTAAATTTATAGTATACAAAATACTCTTTCCTTTGCTGACAGAGACAGAACTGCTTGGCTGCCCCACAGCTCTGGAATCCCCCCTGCATTTCTCTCTTCAGGTTTATATGCAGTTATATGTGTATATGTATTCTTCTTTTCCCCGGGGTTTACACTTGCTGCCTGTAGGACTGTTCTGCCACAGGCCAGGTCTTATCTGAACTCACCAGAGAAACCTCCCAGCCTTTGCCATTTACACTCTTATTATAACATAAACAGACTACCCTATTCAGCAGGTTAATATTAAGAAACTCTAGCTGTAACTTACCTTGTAACTTCCCAGATCATCAGCATGTTGATAGAAGCACAGTCAATTCACATTTTACTCTGAAACATTTAAACAGTGAACACAAACGTACGTAAAAGTCAGATTTTATTATTTTCTTTGAAAATAATTTGAGGAAATTATAAAATTCTGCCCTAAAAAAACAATTATGGCTGTAATCAATAACACAAAGAAAAAAATTGCACAAAACTTTACTCCAGCAGGGTACACAATTAAACACCAGCTGCAACCTACCCTGAAAGGGTACCACACTTACAATGTGAGCCAATAGCGGCTCTCCTGTGCCAGTTGTGTGGTTGCTCAACTACAACAGCCAGTTCTTTGAAAGTGTAGTTCACCAATTGCTTTTCCCTGTAGTATCCCAATCATATTAATTCATAATCAAGCTTCTAATAAAAAAAAAACACATTTGTGGCAATACATTGAACAAAGTTATTTAAAACTTGAGGTGCATAGCAAAAACCACTAAACCCATATACAGACAAATAGATGCCATATGTTATACATATAACTATATATATATAACTATATATATATATAACTAACTATATATATATATATATATATATATATATATATATATATATATATATATATATATAGAGATATATATATATATATATATATATATATATATATATATAGTGTATAAAATATAAAATATGCACTCATAATAAAGAAGCGAACACAGAAAGGGGAACACAAATACAACATGCAAATACTGCTTAATTTACACATACAAGTTGATTTATCAATAAAAATCAATGCTAGATAAATTTATCTGTCTTATAATAATCAATACAGTAGCTAAATGTGTATGTGTGTATATATGTGTATATCTATATATATCTATATATATATATATATATATATATATATATATATATATATATATATATATATATATATACACACACACACACAATAGGTGCTTTTCTAGATACTATATGTAACAGCATGCAAAAGCTGTGTGCAATGGCATATCTGTATTTAATATTCATTTAAAGTCAGGGATAGGCAATTGTCAGTAAGCCAGCCACTGCTGCTGAACTACAACTCCCAGAATTCCCTGCCAATCCTGCTCTGCTGGAGAGTTGTGCAGCTGTGAGAGCTCAGACCATTGCCTGTGCCTGATCTCAATAAATAGCTGTTTGTAAAACATTTTCTCTAGTGAGTCAGCAACATTCAGAGCATATAAATAACAGAGGCACGAGACTAATCAGAGATGAAATCTGCATCATAAGTCACCCCAGCGAGGCATGAAAATCTATTCTTGGAACTTTGGGTAAGGAATCCACTGCAGAGCAGGCCTTTGCATGAAGGGAAGCAATTATTTGATGAAGAAATGAATGAAGTACGATAGTCATGTAACAATGAGATAGTTGTTCCTCTGCTGGGGGGCATGTGCAGAATACATTGCATAGATTAAAGCCCATTACAAGTGGCAAATATCAAGCTGATTGTTGTTCATAAAGCTGAGTGTTTTAGACAAACTTGGAATGATTCATGTTCACACGCAGCTTCCCCATGGGAGATTTTCAGCCTAGTGAAGCTTGCAGTGATTGTCTCCTATGGGACAAAACACGTTAGATATGACACCTGTTAATGACATGTGGGCAAGACACAAATTATGGACTGACAAGTCATAAAAGTGACTAAAATTTACACAGTAAAAATTAAAAGCCGCAAGGCTGGCCAAGATATCACTGGCATATTCAAGCAGAGTATCACCTTCAACTCCTTGTGTGTACAAATGACTGTATGGGGCTCGTCTAAGCTGTGCAATAACCCACAGCATTGGATCACAATTAGCCTTGATCATTGTGCTTGACATAGGATAATGAGACCATTTCTCTTATTGGTTGTGATGCACGAATGCAGAATTGCCTCATCTTTCTAACTGAGCCCCTGGGACTTCGCAGCATTGATCTGATGCAACGCAACACGACTGTCTGATGCAGACGCTGCGTCTGCATCCGACAGTCGTGGCGCGTCGGATCAACGCTCCAACTTCATACGACATTTCTAGCTCTTACCTAATTTTGGTCTCGTGATTTGTCACCAGTGTTTTGTCGCAGCGCATCGGATCACGCCGAAAATGTCTGTGTAGTCCTACCCTTAGGGATGTATTTAGCAGAGAGTGAAGTTAGAGATTGCCACAGTCTGCTTGAGTGAAATACCGCCTCTCTCCATTCATTTTTATGGGATTTTTAAAGGCGTATTTAAGTGAAAGTTCACCATTTGATAAATATGCCTTTAAAAATTCCATAAAAATGAATGGAGAGAGGCGGTATTTCACTCTAGCAGACGGTGGCAATCTCTAACTTCACTTTCTAACAAATATACCCCATAATGTTAAAGAGATACTAACACCAGAAATGAAACCTTTTTTAATTCTACCATAAAATTTTCTTTGCATGTCCAATACTTTTTCATTACCTATCTGACTCCCTGTGTTCCTCTATGAGTGGGCTGCCATATTTGTGCAGCAGGAGTCTCTTAGCATTAGAAATGTTAACTGACAGACTGAGACGGGACAGTCAGGTTGGCAAAACAGTCAGGTTTAGGAACTTCAACTAACAATTACTTACAAAAACAAACCTTTCAGCAAAAAAAAAAAACATGACCTATAGGTAACTTTTAATGTACAGTCATATTTTAAAAAGTAGTTTTTAATGTCAGTATCACTTTAATAGTCCTTTTTGTGACTACACTAGGCACCAAATCTCTTCTTTATCAATATGCATATTGCAATTTCAGCGCTGATGTCTAAAACACTTAAAAATAATACAGGCTTTATTGCGTTCAGTTTGGGGAAGGCACATAAAGACAAGGTTTCAGATGTAGCTGGCTGAATCATAACACTTAAACCCAATCGAATCTTCCATAAAAAAATTGAAGGATTCAACCAAAATTGGATTAGGTGCACCCCTAGCGGACCCACACTTGAAGGAAGAATCCACAAAAACAGAAATATTCTTGGGAGCAGAGAGAAAAATAAGCAAAATGTTACAGAGGCCATAGATCATTAAATCAGCATATTTTGTCCACTTCTTGAGTTCTTGTTTAACCCTACAATCAAAAAAGTCTATTATACATACAATACACAAGTTGGTCCGTAGTACAGAATACATAACACGTGCATTGGCTTTGCGGGAGAGACATGCTTTAAGGATGAGGCAGAGTAACGGTTTATATAAAATAGTGGAGAACACTGCAGTATATGAATGAGCTGCAGGAATACAGGTAGACCCAGCATAAGATACATGGATTACTGGTACTGACACCATCAGGTAGAATTGCATGGGGAGCACTTTTGTCTGTTAATTAGAGAGCTTTGGCACAAGTAGCGTGTGTAGCGTGTGATACTGGCTTCTGGGGGTAGGCACTGTATAAGTACACTTGGAGCAAGATGGCAATGTCTACAAAGACCTGCAACAGGCCACAGATGGTGAACTGGAACGGAGCCTGGTTTAGAACAAAGTACGCACTCTTGAAGGTGTCCCCGCTTGTCCACATCAGTACCATTTTGATGCTGAAAAAGAAAGAGACAATGAGAGATAAGAGACAGAAACTGCTAAGTCAATATGACAAATGTATATTGTTAACAATATTAGCAAAAGAAAAGACGGACAATAAAAACAGGACTGAGAAATTTCACAAAGATAGTGAACTGGTCATTATATACAAGTATGGGATCTGGAAACCTCCGAATTACAGAAAGGCCGTCTCCCACAGACTCCATTATAATCAAATAATCCAAATTTTAATAAAATGTTTTCCTTTTTCTCTGTAATAATAAAGCAGTAGCTTGTACTTGATCCAAACTAAGATATAATTAATCCTTATTGGAAGCAAAACCAGCCTATTGGGTTTAATTAATGTTTACATGATTATCAGGAAAACCCCAGGTCCCGAGCATTCTGGATAACAGGTCCCATAATAACATTTTTGTTCTATTATATTAATGTAGATATCATGTATTAGAACTAGGGATGCACCGAATCCACTTTTTTGGATTCGGCCGAACCCCCGAATCCTTCACGAAGGATTCGGCCGAATACCGAACCGAATCCGAACGGGTGGGAAGGGGAAAACATTTTTTACTTCCTTGTTTTCTGACAAAAAGTCACGCAATTTCCATCCCCGCCCCTAATTTGCATATGCAAATTAGGATTCGGATTGGCCGGACAGAAGGATTCGGCCGGATCCTGCTGAAAAAGGCCGAATCCTGGCCGAATCCCGAACCGAATCCTGGATTCGGTGCATCCCTAATCAGAACATGGCCAAGAAGCTTTGGCTCCCAAGGCAAGGGTGGTGCAATCTATGCACTCCACTATGGTACTTCAGGTATGGGACCTATTATCCAGAATGTTTGGGACCTGACATTTTCTAGACTAGGGATCTTTCCATAATTTGGATCACCATACCTTAAAGGGATTCTAAATTTAATTTCTAAATTACACTGTTTACATTGCACATAATTCACTTTATTTAAAATGTTATTATTGAATATTGAGTAATACTGGTGTGGAGGCAGCCATCTCAGTGCATTGTGCCTGACTCTGAGCTTTAAGAAAAAGCCAACACTTCAGGATGGAACTGCTTTGAAACAACTATTGTTTCTCCCCTTCTCATAGCACGTCAATATGACCCAAGCCATGCTCCCTAGCCCCAGTGGTAGAAATGAGAATAGCACCCAAGCAGGAAAAAGCAGGGTTTTTAGCAATGCAAATGAATTCTTCAGCACAGGTGTCAGGGAGCTACTATTTGGTTAGTTGCACATTGTTCTGTTGATAGGCCACTAATGGGATGCTGGGGGGAAGGGAGAACGGGGGTGATATTCTCAACTGCACTTGAATGACTTATATGGATTTATACGTATAGCAGAGAGACAACACAACTCTTTTATTAGCTGAGAAAATGAGGAGCAGAGAGAAGTGCACACATGAGCCATAAAACACACCAGCGGAAGGTTTCCATGAAAGGCATCACAGGTTCTTTCTAGCTTCTAACTTTCACAGTATATTATCTGAGAAACAAACATATAGCTGTGTTGTGATATTGAGAGTTCTAGTTTAAAATGACTGGGGGCACACGTAGGAGATCAGTGGTGTGTATTAACCTCCAGCATAAAGTAGGAAAACAAGAGGTCACAAAGAATAAGATAAAAAATAGCAGCAAGTTCATTTTACTGAAAGAGTAGTGAAAGCTGAGAACAAATTTCAGCAGAAGCATTTAAAGCAATAGCTGGAAGCTTTTTTCTCATATTTTTTTCTCAGTTCTGTTTAAATGTTCACAATGTAAAAACTTATACACATCTGTGGGAATACAGCATATTTACAGAGTACTTAGTAACAACAGGCCCAGTTACTTTTAAATAGAGGGATTCCCACCAGGCAGGGAGGCTGTGAAGGGTGATTTTACCTAGTGGGGAGAGGAAAGGGAGAAAGGAAGGGAAGAAACTATAGTCTCAGAAGGGGGAAAGGTGTGAGACAAGCGAAATTATAACAGTGGGGTATCAGGTAAGTGATTACAATCACTTGGGGGTGCTTAACTTTTGGCACCCCCAAGTGACTGCGACTTTCCTTCTCCAGTAAGGGATATTTACTGCTACAATTCTACTTGTGGCACTAAAGCTGGCCATAGACGCAAAGATCTGATCGTACGAATCGAGGATTCGTACGATTTTCGGAACGTGTGTGGAGAGTCCCGACATTTTTCGTTTGGCGGAGAGCGGTCGTTTGGTCGATCGGACAGGTTAGAACATTTCTGTCGGCTGCCGATAATATCTCTGCGTGTATTGCCGATCGTACGATTTTCAGTGGGAGACTGTCACTAGCTTTGGTTGGACATAGATATCGTACGATTGCTGTCAGGGGCAGAACATTGCTGATCTGTTCTTTAACTAATTTGACTGGTAAGACTTTGATCTGAATGGTTAGTGGCGGGTCGGGAGATGGGAAAGTCCGATCGTACGATGATTTGTACGATCAGATCTTTGCATCTATGGCCAGCTTTAGGAAAGTTTGTTTTGCAGTTGGCAGAGTAGTCATCTGCTTGTGTTCTATTGGTCATCAGCAGATACACAGTGTTCTACTGGTCATTTATATCATCAGAGACACAAAGTGTTCTACTGGTCATTTTTATAAGCAGAGACACAGAGTGTTCTACTGGTCATTTATATCAGCAGATACACAGTGTTCTACTGGTCATTTATATCAGCAGAGACACAAAGTGTTCTACTGGTCATTTATATCAGCAGAGACACAGAGTGTTCTACTGGTCATTTATATCAGCAGAGACACAAAGTGTTCTACTGGTCATTTATATCAGCAGAGACACAGAGGGGCAAATTCACTAAGCGCCGAACGCTAGCGTTTGGCATTTTCGTTACTGCGCAAATTCACTAACGAACGCTGGCGTAGTTTCGCTAGTGTTACTTTGCACCCTTACGCCTGGCGAAGTTTCGCTAGCGACGTAACTACGCAAATTCACTAACGCGCGCAGTGTACTGAACGCTACCTTTTACGCTAGACTTCCTTCCTTCCACCTCAGACCAGGCGAAGCGCAATAGAGTAGATAGGGATTGCTTCAAAAAAAGTCAACATTTTTTCTAAGTCCCAAAAAACGCTGGCGTGTTTTCTACATTATGGGTGATAGGCTGAAAAAGATCGAAAATTTTTTTGGGGCTCCCCTCCTTCCCCCCTACATCTCCTGACTCATGGCAACTTACCTAGACAGTGGGCACATGTGTAGGGCAAAATAAAATTTTTATTTGATGTTTTGAAGCTTTTCTAGCCATTTGTTGTGCTGATACGTATTCCTCCATTGAAATTTGAATTTGGCGCCGTATGCAAATTAGCCTTCGCTAGCGTAACTTCGCTTTACTTAGCGAATCAACGCTAGCGCAACTTCGCAACCTTACGCTACCCCTGAGCGCAACTTCGGATTTTATTGAATTTGCGAAGCGCTGGCGAAACTACGCCTGGCGAAGTGTGGCGAAGTGCGGCAAAGTTACGCCTGGCGCAACTACGAATCTAAGTGAATTTGCCCCAGAGTGTTCTATTGGTCATTTATATCAGTGGAGAAGTAGAATATTCTATTGGTCAAAAGTATAAACCATAGGTACTGCTACAGGACACTGCTATCAGAAATGAGACACTATTTGGTGTCACTGCTAGTATTCCATTTATCACATGCATCAGGGGATGTTGTATTCTTCTGGTCATTGGTATGAAGGAGTGAGCATTAGTAGTATTCTGCAGACTCAGGGAATCAATAGATAGGGACAGATAACACTGAAATATCTTCAGGAGACTATTAGTTATCTCTACACTAGCAGGAGATTGCAGACTGACAATGCCCCTACAATATTGCTGTATACATTGCTTGAGGGAACCAATGTTCTTTAGGCCATGGGATTAACATTCTGCTGAGGGAATTAATATGTCTTTCTGTCAAAACATCTTGCTACAATTTTCAAGTCAGTTCATTACAATCGCTGGCAAGGCAAGGATTTCTATGACACTGTGGTACTCCTGACATTGCTTAGCAAACCCTTTTGCTTTTCTTTTTTTACCAATTTGAGCAATTTGTTCAAGCTGACAAAAAGAATGACATTTTAATGTCCTGTCTGTGCCCTTTAATACAACATCAATCATCACAAATAGTAGTATAAAAGCAATAGCAAGGCAACTAAATCTTTGAGAAGGAGCAAGAGAAAAATCCTATTATAAATAAGGCCAATACCAAGACTGAAGATTTCTAAAGTGGTGAATAGTGTTTAGGTGGCATGCTGATACTTTTTTGTCTGTTTTGCCTCATAAGACATTAAAGGGGTAGTTCACTTTAAAATTAATGTTTAACATTGTACAGAATGTAAATAAAAAGCAACCAATAACAACAGAGCTGATTTAGATGGTGAAAGGTGCAAAGTGCAATGTTGCTTACCCAAATTGCATGTTCCCAACACCAAGTTGTACCTGGAGTTGCCCTTATCTGTGCACACAGGCCATTCATACACACATGGGGTGTCACAGGGGTAGTTCAGAAAAAAGCTGCATATTGTTATGGAAAGCTAAAATAAACAAAAGAATTGCACTAATATTTATGGAAAAAGATGATCCAAGGGGGAATTAAGACTTTTTGGAATCAGGTAGAACGTTTGTAAACTGGTACATTTTCTTCACACATCAATTTAATGGCGATTGTGAGTCGGCCCAGACTGGCATCCCGTAGGCTCTGGCAAATGCCATTAATAAACACTATTTATAGGGTGGGGGGGGGGCTATTTTGGCCTCTGTGCACATGAGATGCCAGGGCCTATGAATCTCCGTCTGGATCAGATTATTAGAAAAGGTTAAATTTACGGGTGTGTTTTTTCTTAATGGAAGATATTTAAGAAAAGGAAAGATTTGCATTCTTAAAGTAGTTAAAAAAAAAAAAAAAAGTAAGTCCAGTATTCTACATTAAGTGGGGTACTTAGTAAAAAGTTTTGTTTTTGTCTTTTGTTTCTAACTCCCCGTCCATGAATTTATTATCAATTAATCAACTCGAATTTGTATTGCAGGATAATTCTCGACAAAATCATGCAACAATTCGTATCGTACAACTTTTTCTAATTTGACACTCAAACTGAATGTTTTTTTTCGAGTTGTTGCCTGAAAACCCAGACTATTTCCGATTATCGGACGAAAACCAGCGCCGATCACGATGCCAAGAAACATTTTCAGAGCCAACTGCCATTGACTTCTACATGACCTTGACAGGTTTTAAAGTATTTTCAGATTTGGATTTTAAGCAACTATGGGTTATAATACATCTCTAAAAAAATTCAAGGTTTTTTTTTTCCTGGAAGAATTCGAGTTTTTCCCCTAAAAAAAACTTGACCAGAAAAAAAAACGAGGCTTTGTAAATAGGCCCCTTCTACTCTCTAGCATGTATAGTTATGGTTCCAGTAAGCCAGTGTTACATTCTGAAACTCATAAGGCTGGAAAACAGTTAAAACAAAAGAAAGAAAAAGAGGAAAATAAACTTGTTTTTAGTTTGATGTTATTTTTATTTTAAAAAATTCGCCACATCAGCTTAAAAACGCTCAGTGGTAATTCTATGAAGTCTTCCAAAGACCCGCTTGTCACCTCTACGTATTGGTTTATCACTTCTCAATAATTCTATGATTTCTTAACTTTAGGACTCAATTATTAAAATGAATTGTTACACGATCACATCTGTGCCAAACAATCAATCAATAGCTATAATAAATGAATGTGGTTATTTATAAAGTGCAAGTGCTTTCTGTGTGATTCAATTGTAGATGAATTCATTCATTTAAAAATTTATTTAAAAATAAATCAATGACTCCACTCCCAACGTGATCCAATCTATTATGAATTTCTTATTATTATAAAATTAATTCAGTGCTCCACAACAATCAAAACGCCATTACTTCAGTGTACAATAATCAATTCTTAATAATAATTAATTAAATCCTAAATGGATTTCTAAAGTGCCAGTGGTTCCAAATTATTGATATCAATCCAAATCCTTTTTATCCGATGACATTCATAAATGAATAAAGTGACCCGTGCCAATAAGTTAATATAAATGAATTAAAAACGATCTTTTGAGTTCATATATTTAGCTACGAAATTAGAAATAAATAGTAGTTGGAGTTGCTCCCATATAATCAAACTCAGTTTTTTTCTAATCCCTGGGAGCACCACAAAGCGGGAGTAAGGCAGCGGCTGTGGTCTCAAAATGTAATCCTTCCTATCTTAGACGGAAGAGGCTAAAATATCCTATAAAACCGCAAACCCCCCAGTCCTTGGAAAAGAAAATAGAATTAGAGATAAGAGAAAAGTTTGTGCGCTAAATAATTGCTTTAGCAAAATCCGATCACTCTCTAAAGAGTGTATTTTAAAATCAATATAGAGTCGATTTGCCCTGCTGGAAAACAGCAGATATTGTAAATACTTAATATTCTAAACTGAACAGCAGCAGACTGTGGCAGGACAGTTTCAAGAGGTTCATGCACAATGACGAGGGAGTAGAAATTTCCTCAGAAGGACATTTAACAGCAGCCAACAGTAAGCTGCCCAAATACAACTCTATGTTTCTTTTACTTAAGTTCATGGATAAATACCATTGTCAAATTTATGCAAAAAAAACAGGCTAAAT
The DNA here is from genome assembly GCA_038501925.1 of Xenopus petersii. Lineage (NCBI taxonomy): Eukaryota > Metazoa > Chordata > Amphibia > Anura > Pipidae > Xenopus > Xenopus petersii. The sequence goes on from CM076682.1 coordinate 63,532,040, forward strand.
GAACTTGCAAGTAGCCTTCCGGGCATACCATTCTGTTTAGTTAAGCAAAGAAAGTAAAGTGCTTAGAATAACTTCTCATTAGTCGGCACGAGGCGAGTGTCAGAAGAGTTTATACTCACTTTTACTATCCATAATGTTCCACCTAAAAAAAAGCTCCAGCTCTGTAGAAATAATTTAGCATTTCCCTGCTTTGCCATAAGGACATTTCTGCAGTGTTTTAGAATACGGTGCTTGTTTGCTGATGAGCGTTCTTGGCAGTTAAGAGTATATGCTGAGGAGAAACATCAGCTCAAACAAGACCATAACATTCTTTTACCCCTCAAAACAAACAAATAAGCATAGCAGAAATCACAGAAGGATTTGTAAATGTCTTATTCTGCCATCAATTAAGAAATCTTTGCTTTTTTTCTTTTTTTTTTTTGATGATACAGCAGTTCTTATTCTAATTGACTCCAAGAGGATGGGAGATGTCAGACAGGAAAGAAAAGTACAGAAAACAGTGATAATTACCTCAAAAGGGATTACTGGAGTGCACGTCTGAGGTTAGATTCATGGGTTACAAGTACCTTGGTAATAAGTACAGAATGAAGTCATACAACAACTATGTCCATCCACAGAGAATAATGCTCTGCCGTTCAGTTTTGTACTCTGCTCACATCTTTTAGGCGCACTAAGAACAGAAAATGCCTTTAGGTAATTCTTTTTTTTCCTTACAATTATGCTTTGAACTAAGTTTTCTCAAGAAGTTTTCAACAACATAGAGAAAACTGAAAGGCGCAAGGGATAGAGAAGGGAATGGAATAAAGAGAGTATAGCTGACAATAATGCACAATCAACAATTGTAGATATTTGTACATCAGCATAGTCAGGGAAGCAGCATTCAACATAAATTAAAATAAGGTTTTTGGTCAAAATCAAATCATTCAGGTCTATATAGACTTATTTTCCAATCCCCACAGTGCTGCTATACAAGAGCTTTGGTGTAGTCTTTCAGAAGTATTTCAGTGCTCTTTTATGACTTTCCTAGTTACATTTTTTTATTCTGTCCAAAGCCTTGTCAGTATCAAGTAGGCACCGCAGTGCTCCTTTGCAACTGTCAGTCAGGCAGTTTGGGCAGTCTAATCACGCTAGTTCTTCCTCCAGTATGCCTAAGCATGCGCCTGTCAGCAAGAAGCCTATGCAATTTGATTGAAAATACAGGGAAATACTCAGAGCTGTGGAGTTGGAGGCGTGATGTCGGAAGCAAATTTGGGTATACAGAGCCTGATTCCTAATATATTTTAATTGTAATTAATACAACGCTTTACAACGTTCTATTTCATATTTCTATATAACGCTAAAAAGAGACACCTCCTCAATTTGCTATTAAATACAACACAGAGTGCTGAAGGGATCATCTGAGTTGTTTCATTTAAAAATCATTGTGGTAATGTACAGAACCAAAATTAGAAAAAAAGTTGTCTCTGGTCAAAGATTTATGGACCTATCTGTATACTGTATGTGTATATATATATATATATATATATATATATATATATGTATATATATATATATATATATATATATATATATATATATATATATATATATCCAGTTGCAGTCGTTAAAGGTATTTGTGTCTAAAATCATTCCTTGCAATCGCATGAATCACATGCCCTGCGTCTATTGGGGCTGGGGAACCCAAGGGCTACCAACACATCTAAATAATTCAATAATTGCTGACAGGCGCCTGACTTCACAAAGCACACAGTTGCTCTGACACATAAACACAGGTATTGAGTTCGATAAGTGTGTCAGTTCTATAAAACTTCCTGAAATTCTGCTCGGACTCCTTTAGGATACCCTAGTTTGTTATTTCGTAAACCAGCCCCATGTTTTTTGTGGCCTCTATTTATCCAAGGTCGAAAGTTTTTTATACCTCAAATGAACTCACAGCTTGAATGGTATATTTAATAAGAAAACTCGAATGGAAAAAACTAGATTCTGTGAGTTCGAGTTGAGAAACCTGAAAACTTGAATTAATCAGGTTTTCTGCGGGGAAAAACTCGAATCGTTTGAAGTTTTAGGGCAAAACCTTCCAAAAAAACCTCGAACATCATGAAGGCTTTTAACATCTTCAAATGGTTCAAGGGACCTTTTGCCATTGACTCCTACATTTTAACCTCCAGATCTGCAAAAAGCCTTTCCAATACTTGACTTCCATTGTTATGAAGGCAATGTTACATTTCTCAGATTATAAACACTCTGCTTTTTCTTAAATATCACCCAGCTAAAGTGGTATTCATTATTGCATGAGGGCTTCTCAACCACTGCAATGTACAAGTACAAATGGCCTTGAAAAATGTGAAAAACGTGAATTGCTTTATTCAGGTGTAGTAATGAACATTCAGTACTGCTACATATACAGACAGATGCTCTATAAATGCAGGGAAGGGTGACATGGGATGAATAATAAGAAAGAATCAGGAGATTTGGAAAACAAAACCTATATGACATCAGTGATTTGCTTCATACAAAGAAAACAAGGCCACAGCATTGATAAACAGAAGAGAACTAAAAGGATACAAGTTAAAAATGAATTTGGGAGTAGGATTAGCAAACGCCCCTTAATTGCCCAGGAAGAAAAGGACAATGTGGCAGAGCACGTGAGTAGCACAGAAAGCATTTGGCAGCACACATTACTATCTATTAAGCAATCTAAGAGCAATTAGGCATTTTACTAACACCATTAGCAGTGGGGTATCATCCTGAATCCTTACCATTAACAGAGCACAGTGTCAATGCTGCAATAATAACGACTTCCCAAAGAGTCACATTTCATCATTTAAATGCTAAAATGGCTAATTAATGCTGATAACAAATATTCACAATGTAGCAATGCCTGCAGCTAGGCACAAAAAAACCCCACTCAACCTGGTCTAATGTGTTTATATAAATGAACATACAGCATCAACACGTAGTTCTGAATATTAACCATTTCTTTATACAGACAGAAGTCACAATGTTTTAGGTTATTATTGTCTGTGTGACAAAAGTGGGTGAATCCTCCATTCCAATAGGCCACTCCAGGTGAATTGGGTTCCCAGACAGGTAGCTGTATGATGATTAGGCTTTAGCTGCACAGGGGTTGGCTCCCTAAAAAAGGAGCTGGGTTTTTCAAAGAGAAAGAGAGAACCCTGGGAAAAGCTGTGTTCTGATGTCCTTGTAAGTGTGGAAAACGTATTTGTGCATTTTGCTTTGTAAGGGATTGGGGTTCAAGGCCCTTGTCCTGGGTTAGTAAGGGAAAGCATCTTTGTATTAGTTAGAGCCGGACAGGCTTAGGTTTTTCTGTTTTCTGTATTTTTTATCTCTCTCCAAAAGCTTCCAACAAACTGGCCAAAGCCATGTTCAACTGAACTGTCTGTGCCTTTGTTTTGGAGTGTCTGGAAGTGTATGCAAAGATCTATTCCCTAGCGATGCCATGTGCTCAGTCAGCCATTACAGTTTTACAGTTACCTTATTCACTGTGGAGATAGTAATTCCTATCCAGCAAAATGTTGGCAAAAGGGAGTTTGATAGGCCCCCTGAGGCTGGGCAGGATCCTCCAGTGCCTGAAAGCTAAACCAAGGAAGGTTTAAAGAGGGTATGGAGAGTGTTGAGAGCTGCAGTTCAGCAATGGATGTCAGTCCCTTGTTTGGGGACAAGTGATGGAGACTCTTGGGCTACCAAAATGGCAGGGAATTACCAGGAATGGACTGCTACAGGTTCCTAGGGTAGTGGGTCATGCTTTGAATGCATTTATGTGTATAATGTTACAGTTTACTTCCCCTTTAAAATTAGACTTCCTTGTATAAAGTTTATATTTTTATATAATAAAGTGTGTGTGTGTTTGTGTATATATGAAAAGTTTTCCTAATGGGACTATCTGCAGGTGTATTCCCGGATCCCATTAGGTGGAGGCACTGCCAGAGAGGAGTTTCCCAGTACCTTTCACGCATGAAAGGCATGAGGCACATGAGGGTTTGGGAGCAGGCCTGGACTGGGATTCAAAACAGGCCCTGGCATTTCAACCACAAATAGGCCCAAACAGCCCAATAAAGAATCCACAGGACTAATAAATAGTCATTGTCTATGGCACCTTACAGCACCCCTTTGGCGTTTGTCAGAATCCACAGAGCTATAAAAAGGGAGCCCAGTACCAAATTTAGGAATCAGAGACCATTTACTTCAGGGCCCATCGATTTCTAGCTACAATCTGAATAGTGTTAGCCAGACGCAGACAAGAAAATTATAAATCTAATACATAAAAGATGTGTTTTTGGGAAACATTTCAGCCTAGAGAAGGGGTCTGAAAGATGTGCTGTGTACTCATTTTCAGTAGACATTAAAGGTGCTGGAACCTGCCTCTATAAGAAACAGAATACACAATACTGGTAAATGAATTTGCTTAATTACATTAGACCATTAGTTTTATTCTTTGGCATACTATTTAACAATCCAAGCAGTAATTAAAAAAACAGCCCTATTGTGGGACATAGTGCCAGCCCATGTTTCCAATCTTCACATTAGGCAGCACATTTTGTTGAACTTCCTGTGGATGCCAAAATCCATGAAGCCGGCTGATGTCTGTGCTACTTTACTTTACATTTTAACTCTACACAATCAGAGATGCAGACTCTCTCTAATAAAAATGCTTTTTTGTATTAAAACAAAATAAAGGTAGAAAGAATAATAGTAATGCCTAATATAAATCAATTGAGTTGCAGTTAAATTAATTATAGAGGCAAGAGTAAACTGAATGTTTCCTCTGGGAAAGTCAACATAGGGATGTTCTAGGCACTCCTGATAAGATTTATTGAAAATACTTTGCCTTTGATAGGCCTGGCAGTGACCGGTGGAGACATAAGCTACTGGGCATTTGCTCAGGGTGGTATTTATATTGCAAAACAACTTTAAACAAAAGCCAAAAAGCTCCACATACACACTGATGTACTAAGCAGAAAACTTATACTTTAGAGCAATATAAGAAATATAGTCTTTGAATGTCATAGTTTTTTTACTACTTCTACTACTTATGTTTAAAGGGATACTGTCACAGGAAAAATTCAATTAATAGTGCTGCTCCAGCAGAATTCTGCACGCAAATCCATTTCTCTATTCACTATTTAATTTTGAAATCTGACATGGAGCTAGACATATTGTCAGTTTCCCAGCTGCCCTAGTCATGTGACCCCCCCTCATTCCCCCCCCAGTAGCCTAAAAACACAACAATGGGACGGTAACCAGATAGCAGCTCCCTAACACAAGACAGCAGTTCCCTGGTAGATCTAAGAACAGCACTCAATAGTAAAATCCAGGTCCCACTGCGACACATTCAGTTACATTGAGTAGGAGAAACAAGAGCCTGCAAGAAAGCAGTTCCATCCTAAAGTGCTGGATCTTTCTGAAAGCACATGACCAGGCAAAATGACCTGAGATGACTGCCTACACACCAATATTACAACAAAAAAAATACATTTGCTGGTTCAGGAATGAAATTTTATATTGTATTGTGAATTATTTGTTGTGTAAACAGTGTAATTTAGAAATAAAAACGACATCATAAAAATCACGACAGAATCCCTTTAAGTTAATGCTTGACACCAAATGAAGACTTCATATTTTATATCTTGTTTCCAGCAGTTAATCATGGTCAGGGCTGGATCAACAGGTAGGCAGCAGAGGCTTGTGTCTCAAGCGTTTCAGAAGTGGGCACTGGGAACCTGAGCACATACCTCTGCTGCTTTCTGTAAAGCTGGCCATAGACGCAAAGATTTGATCGTTCGAATCTCTGTTTCCTATGATTTTTGGGCCGTGTGTGGAGTGTCCCGACATTATTCATGGGATGGAGATCAGTTGTTCTGTTGATTGGGCAGGTTAGAAAATTTCTGTTGGCAGGCAGGGGAAGGCAGTTCGAGGAGATTGTCGCCCCGAAGAAGAGGCGATTAGTCGCCAGGCGACTAAATCTCCCCGAATCTGCCTCTGCTAAAGCCCTAAAACTGTGGTTACAGACTGTGTCCCATAAAATGTATCAGCAATACTAACAGGATCCATGTTATGTAAAACAAAAGATTCCAACTACAACCAACAGCCCATCTACATCGAGGTGAACTTTCAAATGATAGGGGAAAAAAAATCGAATTTTGAGCTATTTTTTGTGTACTTCAACTAGGGAATAGTCCAAATTTGATTCGAATTTGAAAAAAATTTGAATATTGAAATTTATCATGTACGAGGGGAATTAGGCTTGGGGCCCTAGAATGGCCACGTGATGAGTATGGTGAACAAAGCAACAAATAAAATAAAACTCCTTTTAGCAACACAAGATGAAAAGCCATTGCTGCAGGCATTGTTGTACCTTGAAATGTTTGCTGCCATCTGTTATGGTTTCTTTAAATACCTAGAATGCAATTAAATATGGTATTTCCCAGTGTGCAATTAGATTTCCTTTGAATTATTTTTCTGTGTTTATGAGAACAATAAACTTTTATTTCCCCCAGAAAAATGTGTTTACAATGGAACTGATCCAAGAAAGGTTGCCAGGAATAAATTCAAAACATGATTTATTTCATTAATATTGGTTCACGGTTTTTAGCAGGTTTAAGTTTGTAATAAAACGTAATTAAAAAGTGTTTTTTTTTACGCTACTCAAGCTGATATATGATTCTCCACTGTACAAGGACGATTTGCTAGTTATCACTAAAGTGACTTGTTAATTTTAGAGGTTTTATTAACAAAGAAATATATATATATATATATATATATATATATATATACAATATCAAAACAGGGGGGTTGTGGGAGCACTCTAAAGGCTTTAAAGTATATATATATAAGTATAATAAATGCTATTGCATATGTACCCAAAACAGGGGTTATTTTGTTACAAAGTTATGATCATGTTTTGATATTGTATATTTAGCCAGGAGCTGTGGCATAGCTTCAGTGGTTGTAGCACCCCATACCCCCCGTTTAAACTAGTGGTGATCCTATGCTTTTAAAATTGGGCGTTTGTTTTGGGAATATCTCTCCTTTAAAAGCCTGATTGCTGGCTGGGGAGGATTTAGCCCTCAGTGAAAAAACAGCGTTCAATGGACATTGATTACAGGTAATGCTAAAATGCACATAAAATATAAAATAAGTTAGGGACCGCCATTCGGGGTTTACCTTGACGTGGTATGGTGGCTTATCAATTTTATGATCATAACTTTGTAACAAAATAACCCCTGTTTTGGGTACATATGCAATAGCATTTATTATACATATAAATATATACTTTAAAGCCTTTAGAGTGCTCCCACAACCCCCCTGTTTTGATATTGTATATTTAGCCAGGAGCTGTGGCATAGCTTCAGTGGTTGTAGCACCCCATACCCCCCGTTTAAACTAGTGGTGATCCTATGCTTTTAAAATTGGGCGTTTGTTTTGGGAATATCTCTCCTTTAAAAGCCTGATTGCTGGCTGGGGAGGATTTAGCCCTCAGTGAAAAAACAGCGTTCAATGGACATTGATTACAGGTAATGCTAAAATGCACATAAAATATAAAATAAGTTAGGGACCGCCATTCGGGGTTTACCTTGACGTGGTATGGTGGCTTATCAATTTTATGATCATAACTTTGTAACAAAATAACCCCTGTTTTGGGTACATATGCAATAGCATTTATTATACATATAAATATATACTTTAAAGCCTTTAGAGTGCTCCCACAACCCCCCTGTTTTGATATTGTATATATATATATATATATATATATATATATATATATATATATAAAGAGGGCATTTACTAACATTTTGGGGGAATGGAAATCTGACAATGGCAAAGTCTTAAGAGAGTGATTTGGCCTGTTTTGGCTGAACTATTCTATGTATGGAATCCAGATAATCATTCATCAGGGCCACCACATGCAGAAAATTCCTAATTGTGAACACAATCTGTGTCTGAAGGCCCCATGTGATCCAACCGGCGGTCTGCTAGCTAAATATTTTCATAGACTGATTTGGTTTGCACTATATAAATAATAATAATGCTTATAAAGTAGATTGGAAAAATAACAGTGCTTACTGACTGATGTATATGAAAAGTCCCTCTGTTACACTTATTGCAGAAGGCTTGTGTGGGTTACCAAGGGTAGGATAAATTGCTAAAAAACCCAGGCTTATATTTCATGTGAAAGCCCATCCTTTAAAGTTCAGGAAAAAATGCCCAGCTGAATATATTGCAACTGCTAATGAGAAGCATCTGTATAACACATTTATAAAGAAGCCTGAATTATTCATAAGCATACAATTTTCCTTATTTATGGGTTATTAAGTGCCCCCCAAATAAATATATGAAGTAGGCAAGGCAGACTCAATCAAAGAGATGTATAAGTTTCCTGTTTGATAACTGCAGATATTAACATTATTTCGAGGCAATCAATTAGTAGCATCATTGTCAATTTAAATTATAATGCAGATTTATAAAACAATAATTACTGGAAATGTATTCTTCTGATGAAACAGGAGGGCTGCTTTTTAAAACTCATTTTATTTCTGCAATTATCTTGGGTTCTTCAACTGAAATATCTAATGCAGATAACAGACATACTGATTGCCCATCTTTCATAAATCAGTTCACTATTAATGCTTCTAAGCCATTTGTGCCTTGTAAATATCTTGAAATGCAAGAGCAAAAGTGCAATTCCTATCACACTGGTTACAGAAAGGGATTACAGAAGGACAGACAGAATAACAATCTTCCTTTGGTTTCTTTGGAATCAGCAACTATTCTGATCAGAAGGAACAGTCACGGCCACTTTCCAAGATATGCTAATAAAGATATTTCCTAGATATCATTCTTACATTAGTCTTGCTATAAATAACAATCCTACAGTATAATTAGTAAGTAAAGGGGATCACTTTTTGTTTTGCAGTAAAAGGGTTTGCAATGCAACATTTAGGGGCAGATTTACCAAGGGTCGAATATCGAGGGTTAATTAACCATCGATATTCGACTAGGAATTGAAATCCTTCAACTTCGAATATCGAAGTCGAAGGATTTAGCGCAGAAAAATCGAAGGATTATTCATTCGATCGAACGATTAAATCCTTCGAATCGAACGATTCGAAGGATTTTAATCCAACGATCGAAGGAATATCCTTCGATCAAAAAAACTTAGGCAAGCCTATGGGGACCTTCCCCATAGGCTAACATTGACTTCGGTAGCTTTTATCTGCCGAACTAGGGGGTCGAAGTTTTTTTTAAAGAGACAGTACTTCGACTAACGAATGGTCGAATAGTCAAACGATTTTTAGTTTGAATCCTTCGATTCGAAGTCGTAGTCGAAGGTCGAAGTAGCCCATTCGATGGTCGAAGTAGCCCAAAAAACACTTAGAAATTGGAAGTTTTTTTACTTCGAATCCTTCACTCGAATTTAGTGAATCGGCCCCTTACTGATGCTAGTTTTGGTTCAGTGGCTGAATAAGCTCAAACTTGAATCTGCAACAAAATCTTTTCACCTAATGCTCACATAAACATGATATGTAAAATTGTAAACACAACCACTATAAAGGCGAACAGGGCTATGTTAGGGAAGGTTTAAGAAAAATTAAATGAGTTTCAGGCATAATCAATTTCTTGCCCACCAGATGCTAAACTACAACTCCCACCATCCATCTCCATGATAGCCAAAGACTATAAGGGTGAACTAGGAGTCCTAGTTTTAACAATATATGAAGGGCTGAAGATTGCCAATCCGTATTATATAACCAATAGAGGCATCACCTGGATTATTGAGCTGCCAGACTGAAACAACTGAGACAGGAACATTAAACTTTAAAATTCAATTTTGGAAAACCGGTCAAAAAATTTGGAAAGCAATGGAAAAAAGTCTTTATTTCTGGTGAATGATCTGAAAATTTGATAACTTTAGAGAATCAGGGACTGAATTTCTTCATATTACAGTGAGAATTGATGGCCTTGTGGCAGTTGCAGTTGTGTGCCATAAGAATCAGGATTCAGTTCACAGGTGTAGGATCTATTCTATCCTATACCTATATATACCTGAGATCTGGGATTTTCTGGATACACATTTCTGGTGTTTCATCACTGTACTTTTTAGCCCCAAATGCCACAGGAGCCTTAGGGATCATGCAAAATTGTAAATTGGATGACTGAATAACCTATATTTTCCATAAAATCACCTAATCATCATTTTTAAATCCCCAGTATCCCTTCCTTTTATACTACAGGGATATCCAATATCAGGGTCTTCGATTTGTAAGGATCACCTGCAAAAAAGGGGGATTCAGGCACTTTAAAAAACAAAGGTCACCAGAAAAGCAGAAAAACTTTATTTGAACAATATCTCTATGTGGTATGTACTCTCCAAGCACTTAATCATAGGCTAAATCAGAGTAACAGAAAATGACTTTACAACCTCCCACCAATAAAATCACAAATGGAAAAGATCCTTTTTTTTTTTTCTTTTTTTTTAAAGGTAAGTTTTATTTCTTATTTTTAAACACACACAACAATCATACATACAATGAATAAGTACACTCGCAGATTAAACTGTACAAGTTAGGCAGGAAGAAAATATGGCACAGGCTATCACCAAACATAACACAATGCAGTTATTGAGCAGTTGAGATGGACACTATCAAACTCTGGTGAACTTTACATCTGAAGGCTAGGTTGGGACCCTCGAGGATATGTAGGATAGCAAACTATGAAGGATTTCATAGTAGGAGATGGACGCTGCTAAGACTTGCTATAGAGGGGTCGGGTCAATGTCATTCCACAAGCCCCAAATTTTATCAAATTTTGTTGGTGTTCCCCTAACTTTGTAGGTGAGCTTATATAGGGGTACTGCTTTATTAACCAGTTGTATCCATGCATTGAGAGAGGGTGAGAGGTTACCCATCCAATGAAGGGCTACAATTTTTTTTGCATAAAAGCGTAGGATACGAAAAGAGATTCGAGTATATTTAGCTGGGATTATCTCATCTAGGACCCCCAAAAGGCAAACTGTAGGTGAAATTATTCTCGGGAAATCAAGATTATCTGCTAGATAGTTTACGACTTGTGGAAAAGATCCTTTTTTAGTTAATCTACTGTATATGATTTTTCCAAAACCCTTTGTTGAAGGTTTTTTGGGTTTGGTGGCTGGTGCACCTGGACCAAGTGATATACTAGTTGAGTCGCCCTATACAGTATTTCTATACTTTTGTACTGTGTTCTATATACAATGTATGTTTTTTTTTTGTCCTCAGATTTTAAGCCAACAGTTTTCTTACCCATTCTCAGCTCCCTACAAAGCACTTTACATTTCAATGTAGAAACCTAAAGCCTGAATATATTTAACATGAAGGGTGAAAAGTTTTCTTCTTGTTTTTCTGCTGACACATATATTCACCGTGCTGAGTTTTTCAATATATATACTACTCTTCCTGACTAATACCTAAATGGGAAATTCACAATGACTTATAAATAAAAATGTTTTTCAGAATCCAAACTTGCAAAACAACAGGGTTCTTCAAGCTATGAATTTACTACATCTCAAAGCCCCAATCCCCAATGCTGCATATAATTTATAACAGAGTCAAAAGTTGAATTCTGTCTCACTGCCTGCTTGTTTGTAATGGAGACTCTAATGGTATAAATCAATCATAGAGCCTTCCCGTCAGGTCTTCCATATCCAAAGGTAAAAATGAAATGAAATATTTAAGCAAAGATAATATGCCTTCTAGAAGTGCTGCAAAAGTTGGAAAAAGTCTGTAAAAAAGCAATATTAACAGTTTTTTTTTTGAAGGCATATATTGAAACTGTGCATCAGTCAGGAGCCCGATGGGTTCCTATTGTTATGCCTGATACTATAAATATTCAGGTGTATGTACAATTGCTTTCTATTTGACTGACCCATGGTCTTGCAAATGATTATTATTCAGTAGGGAGTCTACATCTGATTTCTGTGAATCCTTAATCAATTCAACATGAAAGATATATGTCCCAAGGCTTTTCATTAGTAAAAATAAATTATTTATTTGTATTCACATTAAACGTTAGATACATACTGACCCCACATGGCCCACCTTACGCATTTTGTACCCTCCGGCACTCAGAGACACCTATGACTAAATGGCGGAGGGTACGAAATGCGTAAGGTGGGCCATGTGGGGTCAGTATGTATCTAACTTTTAATGTGAATACAAATAAATAATTTATTTTTACTAATGAAAAGCCTTGTGACATATATCTTTTGATATAAATTTTTCCATGGTCTTGCAATACAGGGCAAATTTGGACACTTTGTATTTTTATTCCAGAAGTACCTGTACCATACCTCCCAACATTTTGGAAATAAAAAGAGGGACAAAAAGATATGCCGTGCTCCGCGCTGCAAAAACATTTGACCATGCCCATTTTTGTGGCTACACCCCCAACTACCATGTTCATTTTACAAACTTTGGCAGAGTATGAACACATTTCTGTGGTTTTTATGTGTTATTACAATTTTGCTAATGAATGTGAATTGCCCTTTAAGCTGCAAGTCACAATTTTATTTATAGTTATTTAGCTTTTTATTCAGCAGCTCTCCAGTTTGCAATTTCAGCCATCTGGTTGCTAGGGTTCAATTTACCCTAGCAACCATGCATTGATTTGAATAAGAGACTGGAATATGAATAGGATAGGCCTGAATAGAAAGATGAGTAATAAAAAGTAGCAATAACAATACATTTGTATTACAGAGCATTTGATTTTAGATGTGGCCAGTGAACTCCTTTTGAAAGCTGGAAAGAGTCAGAAGAAAAAGGCAAATAATTAAAAAACTAAAAAATAAATAATGAAGGCCATTTGAAAAGTTCCTTAGAATTGATCATTCTATAACGTACTAAAAGTTAATTACTAAACCACCCCTTTAAAGGGCAATTCACCTTCATTAGCAAAACTGTAATAACACATAAAAACCACAGAAATGTGTTTAAACTTTCATAATCTGCCAAATTTTGTAAAAGTAACATGGTAATTAGGGGGTGCGGCCACAAATGGGCATGGTCACAACACAAAATTTGCTGCGCTCCATGCGGCAAATCTTTTTGTCCCTCTTTGTATTTCCAAAATGTTGGGAGATATGCTCTCTCATAGATAGATAATTTGCAGAGAATGCATTTTCTACTGATACAGTAAGCTTTGCCTGCTTAATTCCTAAATGTAAGATAAACCCTCATTATAATTAGGATATATTTTCCTTTTAGCAGGATGCCAATGATTTGGGGAGGAGTAACGGCAGAAGCTAAGTGTATATCAGCATGCAGAACAAGAGCACACATTGTACAGACACGCTATTTTGAATAATTATGCATTGTGAGGCACAGCTCTTTGTCTGAATCAAAGGATCCTGGCTGCTGTCTGCCGCTCACCTCTCCAGCAGAGAACAATGAGAAAAGTATGCTATTTAACAGCAGTGTGCTGGCAACTCTGAGCGCAGTACGATTAATGTAATGTGTTTTAGATTATGAAGTTGAACTGCCACCTCCGCAAGCTGTCAAGAGGGTTTTAGCATTGTATCAAAGGGACAGGAACATATTAAAGTCAAAGTGCATGCTATGTGATTTTCTTTTCATTTAATTGTAGAAAATCTTGCTTAATTTACACATAATATAAAATAACACTGATATTGGTATTTTTCTTTAGTTTCGCCTAGTTAGCTTTGTGGCAAGCTTCCTGTGACAACAAGTGTTGGGCAAGCAGAATTGCCTCTACTAAATAGATGATAAGGGTTAACAATTAAGCCCCATTCTCCCCAGCTTTAGCTCAATCTGTATTGTACTAATTGTGCTAATTAGAAAAAAAGCAGTTGCAATAAATGTATGATAGTAAAATTGACCCTTTAAGCATAGTCACTGTACATGATCATATCCTAGTCTTCTTCTGAGCAATTTGAATCTTCATATTGGATCCTGTTCGTCCACAATTGTTTTTCATAAATCTGCTCTGTGCACTTAATTAGTACATCAATGGTCACGGAGTACAGGAAACGTGTACAAAATAAAAATCAATTGCACATCTCAGAATATCACTCTCTACATCATACTAACAGTTAATTTAAAGATGAACAGCCCCTTTAAGTTTCCCCAAGAGACCTGCTTATCTTAAATTGTTCGTTTCTTTGGTTATCGAAAATTGTAACAAATTTATCATAGTGCACCTGCCTTGTATTCTGTGCTCTCTGCCAAAAGCCAATTAAGTTTTAGAAACATATATTTTTCTGGTTGTTCAGTACAGGAGATCAAAGAGAAAATCAGAACATTTCAGTAACAATCCGGCACTGCGGGTTGAGCCGTCAAAAATGGGACTGTCCCGCGAGTAAAGTTGGGAGGTATGAGAGAGATCTATCATATTGCTGGACTCACTAGTCTCTATTAATAGCACCATTATTAGTCTTTAAGTATTGTGTTATTGCAGACTGACTTTTTGCAGTATTAGAAGTTCATTAAGCATAAAAATTACAAGTATCAAGAGAGGCTTTATAGTATTATTTCAGGGCTATCTGTGAGTGTGGGTGGCCTTAGGGCCCAGAATGATATACAGTTAAAGGATGAGAACTAAACCCTAAAAATGAATAGGGCTAAAAATGAAATGTTTTATATACTGAACTTATTGCATCAGCCTTAAGTTTCAGCTTCCCAATAGCAGCAATGATCCAGGACTTCAAACTTGTCACAGGGGGGTCACCATCTTGGAAAGTGTCTGCAACACTCACATGCTCAGTGGGCTCTGAGCAGCTGTTGAGAAGCGAAGCTTAGGGGTTGTTGCAAATTATCAAGAAGAAAATTAGGTTGGTCTGTCATATAAGCTGATGCTACAGGGCTGATTATTAAATTCGGATGCTAGTTGCACTGGTTTCTGTGCTGCCATGTAGTAATTATCCACATTAATTACTAATCAGCCGTATACTGTGACATTTATATTCTATGTGTACTGTATATTTTGAGTCAGTGCCTAAGCTCAGTAAGTGACAGCAGCACAGAGCATGTGCAGTGAATCAGCAGTAAAGAAGATGGGGAGCTACTGGGGCATCTTTGGAGGCGAGATCTTCGATGGGATTTGGTTGTCTAGAGCTGGCTGGCTTTAAAGCATCCAATGCTCATGTATGGTATAGATATAGGTATAGATGCTGAACTGTAAAACTCAAAATCTGCCAAACCAACAAACATGCCCACTGCATATCACTGTACCGTAATGCTAAGAAGTCCTGCTCCTGAAATCAGTGCCTACATACAGATCTTATCTGACATAGGTGTGCAACTAAATAAACAAGGTCCCCACTAGAGTGGTTTGCATATGCATGCATAAGGGCTGGAGAAAGAAGGGTTCCTGAAAGTACACAGTATACCTGATCTTTAGTGTCATAAGATTCTTGCACTTTAAAATGCTTACACACGCCATTTGAGCATAAATGTAAGAAAAACTATACTGTGAAAATAGTTGCATTTTGAGCCAGAAATAACTAAGGCAATGCTCCTTGCTACATGTGAAATAACTAACTGGATCATAGCGTATTTTACACATGATTCAGATTCAGCAGCAATAATATTTGTCAACCTCTAAGAGCTAACAACTCACATCAGACTGTATTTTATTTGGATTATTTCATTAATCTATACGCATTCAGGCACAAGGCTATTGTGGTGCTGCAGTTCCCAAGTAAAAGGAAACAGTACAGCAAATGTTCTCCTACAGGACAACTTCTTGTTTGCTCAATGTCAAAACTATCTCGTAATTTGACAGCAGCCATCATTCACATCCTGTAAGGCACAAGTCATTACAAGTAATGATAACATCCTTGGCTGCACTATTACTGCAGGCATACATAGAGGTGTACAACGAAGTAAATGTAAAATGCATGTTGTTTAAATAAAAGAATTCAATTAGGGGTCTATTTATGAAGCCTCAATTTTTTCTGGTCGAGTTTTTTAGGGGGGGCCCGAAAATTTTTAGAAGGAAAAAAACTTTTTCGAGATATATTATATTCCAAAGCTGCTAAAAATCTGAAAATACTCCAGCTAAAACCTGTCAAAGTCATGTAAAAGTTATTGGCAGATGTCCCTTTTACAACTTGAAGATGTTTCTTGCCTTCATGATTTTCGAGGGTTTGAGGCTGGTTTTCGATCGATAATCAGAAAAAGAGATTTTCAGGCTAGACTAGAGCATCAACTTTTTCCAGTGGCTACTTTTTTAATCTGATTTTATGATTAGGTAAATTCTTGGATGGGAGTTAAGTCAACTTTATTTGAATACAAAACGGGAAAAATTTGAGTCTTAGTAAATACCCTCCCCCCTTAGTGTTGAAACATATTTATTATATATTATGTTAGGAATATTATGTATTTCTTCTATTGCTTACTAAATATGGGATTCTAGCTGTCCTAATAAGTGGCAGATAAATGGTCCTTAACAAAGTTAATCATTTGAGGACCCTGGAGCGTGGGAAGATAAAAATAAAGATAAAGACAGGTATGGTATCTGTTATCTGGAAACCCGTTATCTAGAAAGATCCAAATTACGAAAAAAGTTTCCCATTGTATCCATTATAATCAAATAATTCAGAAGCTATTAAAATGATTTCCTTTTTCTCTGTACTTGGTCCCGCCTAAGATATAATTAATCCTTAATGGATGCCAAACAATCCTGTTAGGTTTAATACATTTTTAAATTATTTTTTAGTAGGCTTAAGGCATGTAAATCCAAATTACAGAAAGATCCATTATCCAGAAAACTCCAGGTCCTGAGCATTCTGGATAACAGGTCCCATACCTGTACTCACTCTATATCATTTAATATTGCATACATCAATACATAAAAATTGGGCAAAGATCTGCTCATTTGGTGACCTTGCTAGATCAGGCCAATTCTTTGGCCTTGACCAACAGTCTGGTCAGAAAAGGGGCCTATACAGAGAAGAGGACTGCATTCAAGGTACAGTGGTTTCCTCACCCGACTAAATATTGATTGGGCAAGTCTATGCTTAGAAGCATATATGGATATCTGCTTACTCAGTCTGGAGAGGCCATGATGGCAGCCAACATGATCCTGTGTATGGCCAGCATTAGTTTGATAGACAATCTATAAACTGGAATTAGCAGGGTCACTTTAGAACAGGTTTTCCCTTTGAGAAGCCAGTGATTTGTTCAAGGTGAGAAGTAAGAGTTATGTCTGTAAAAAAGAAAAGCTAATCTCCATTAATCACAAATGTCCTTCCTGAGGTGTCACAAGCTAATTAATGTTTTCAGAGAAAACACAGGTGACATGAGGTGCAAGGTCAAGTTAAGGATGAAGTTTCCCAACATAAATTAGTATGTCTTTTATACAGTGTGCTCTCTTTATCTTGTAAGGAAAAAATCAGTGGCATAAGTAAGCAGAGATTATAAACTTATCTGGATCCTTTGAAAAGAAATATAAGAGTGCAAATGTAGGGTATTTAAACATGGTCACTGAAATTGACGAGAATTATATTACCTGCCACTACATAACATTCTTGCCTGGTACAGTAAGTTCTGTACATAAAATAATTTCTAGCTATAAACTTTGTTTTAGGCTATAGGCACACTTTGTGAAAGGCAAAGCTACCCAATGGTTCTATAATTAATTAACACAGTCTGTGGAGTGCAAGGGGAACTGTCACGATTAACAAAATCTCATTTACTGCAGTATTCCTTTTTGACAAGTAGATTTTAATCCTTGTAAAATATGCATGATTAATTAGTGTGCTTTCTCAACATAAAACTGTTTCCTGTTGCATGGTGTTTGTCAGTAGATAAGATCAGCTTAGAATCAGCCACTTAGAGCAGGTCAAATCATTCAGCAATTCACGGCACAAGTCTGTTGAATCAACACTGCGACCAACTCCCACCAACACTGCCTGCCTTCCTCTAAAGGTGGCCATAGACCTAACAATTACGATCTTTCTTGGAAAAGATCTTTCCAAGAAAGATTGTTCGTTTCAGTACACACGTGTAGAGCTGAATTGTCAGATATACAGGTAGAAACAATAGAATGCTACCTGTATCTGATGATTCAGCACTAACAATGGCGATGTTTGGGTGCCTTCAAAAGCACTCAATCAAAATTTTCCGTCCAGCCCGATCGATGGGCCGACCGATATCCAAGTCTTCTGCCGATATCGGTCGGCTTTTTTCCCCACAATACACACATTGAATATAGTATAAAATTTGCTTCGTACAATATTATCTGTGCGTCTATGGCCACAGGTAGTGAGATTGATTGAATGCAGTCTGAAACAGACCCGATCCAAATTTTCTGGCCAGCTAGATCGACGAGCCGATGGATATCCAAATCTTCTGCCTATATTGGTCTGCTTGTCTACACCCATATGCATGAAAATTATCAGTGCGTCTATGGCCACTTTCAGTGAGCATGAACAATTTGATAGACAGTGCCGATACAGGCATAGAAAGCCTTTATAAGGGCTACTATTCAAAGCATTTTACACAGTTAAAAACCAAACATTATCACACTTATTCAGCCTGATAACTATAAGAATGCTTAATTTATTCCCTCTCCTATTCATCTTCACGTCTGTCATTCAATCACAGCCTAGTCACTAGGGTTGATGAAATAACGAGCAATTCCAGAATAGAAGAACGGCAAAAAGAAATATAGCTAAAAACACACAAAATTTATTTTAAAAAGAATCAAAAAGAGTCTAATTGCAAACAGTGTTAAGTATCACTGTATATACATTGCTGTAAAAATGTTTAAGTAATTCTATTACAGTGCCTGCTGTGAGCTTCAGGTAGCGAAACCCAAGGCCCCAGCACAGTTTTCAGTACAGAGAATGGAGACTTACACCGCCTTTAAGTTTAAATGCAGCTTTGCTGACTTTTATTTGGCACAAACACAAATCTTCAGCCCACTGGCTTTACATAGGGGATAACATTAGCTTCACATAAGCCCCCACTGGTGTTAACTTTAACGCACGGTTTCCTTAGCCCTCACTGGCTTTTGGGTGGACCGCAAATCCCAGAATCCTCTCTGGGCACACTCAAGACGCACTTGTCTCCTGGGAGGGGGTTCTCTTTTCCTCTTCAGTCCTTTAGAGCTCTTTCTCAAATACAGGTCAGCAGGGAATCAGTCTCCTTCCCAGCTACAAACAGGCACCTTCCTTAACTCAAGAAGGTCCTCACACGGCCCCCACACCCTCCTCCAGCTCCAGGAGATATCCAGGAGAAGAAGCCCTTGAGGTGTTGCTCCACACCTCCTTTTAACTACAGCTCACCTGTAGCTTAATTAGTTAACTGCCTCTAGCTTGGCAGCTGAAACCCCTTACTGAATCAAGGAATGGAAGCCCACCCTGCTCTCTTCCATTCACTCCAGGGACCCACTATCCAGCTTTTCCTAAGCCAGAATAGAATTAAACAGCATTACTTGCTGCACCCACACAGACTTTTCCCTGGAGTTTATACTTCACCAGCCTAATGCTGGTAAAATACACACAATATTGAGCCCTTTTGACACCCATATCCTACACTGCACATTGCAGCAATGCACAAGAATAATAGTTGGAACATCTATTTTGCCCTGATTCTTGTACGAGTCTTCTTCTGTTAAAGAGGTAGATACAAACACATACAGCATGATAACCATATTTACTTTTACAAGAAGCTTTATTTTTAATGAATAATGATAATGGTGCCCTTTTGCCCAACTGTTGCCTAATAACAGCCACAGTTTCTATTTTGCTTACAAGACTGTTTTACCAGTATATTCCCTGCAATGACAGAATGGACGCATATCTTCAAATGTGAATATAAAAGCCGTGTTGAAGGAGTTAAGTAAGTAAACACCTTACTCCCCCAGAGAATACACATGCATGCAACAGAATCAAAAAGTCAGTAGAATGATACTATTTTGTTCTGAACAAGTTTTCCTTTGGTTATAAGTTCCATGTTCATGGTTGAACAGTTTCTGCTCGGATATTATTGTATCAAAAAGTTCTCTGGCAATTCTGTGTCAATTACAAAGAATGAAACCCACTTTGTCATGCTGAATGTACCGTTCATTCTTGGGCTTAGCAGCATTTTTCTTTGTAAGGAATACAGATTTAAATTGTTCTATATCACTGCATATATCCCCCTCTGAATCTCTATGCAAAGAAATAGTTCTTCATTTAGCATGAACGCTAGTAGAGAATATTTTGTATAGCACCCATTGCAGAGCTTTGCTCAAATTGTATTGTAGAACACAACTCGGTGCCAGATGGGATTTATTAGATACAGAAATTGATTTACAGTTATTGAATGCACTGGTCATCAATCTCACTTCATATACACAAATATCTGGGGAAGAATGATTTGTGTTTGGAAAGAAGGCATTTAGCAAATTCCCTTGGCACAATATAAATAAATAAATACTAGTTGGTTACTCAATTGTTTTACAGCACAGCAAAAAATGAACTAAAAACTTTTAAAGGGAGAGTGCCAAACTGTATATCAAAGTATTTTACAAAATATAGTTACAGAAAAATACAAAGGGCAGATTTACAAAAGGGCGAATTTGTCGACAGCGACCGATTGCCCTTTAGTAAATCTGCCCAAGGGTTTCATGTAGCTAAGGCAAACAAATATAAAACCTTATGATTGGGGTGCCCTTTCGGAAGATTGGTATCTACCAGTAGATCATAAGTTGATGACTAACAGATCCCATCAGTCCATTATTGTTGACAGTATCTCCATAAGATCACCATTCTTTATACCTTCTGTGGAAGGAAAAGTCTTGCAGGCCTTGCTTGGCCCCCCTTAATGGAGTGAACAGTTTCTAAGTGCCCATGAGGGCAGTAACAAGGTGCAATATCTTTGAAGCTCGCACATAGTGGTACTCCCTTTATTTTCACATAACTAGCTAATCACACTGTCTTGTACTCCCTTCCGTACTCCTTTCACATACCATTCCCATGAAGTTCCCCACCAGAGGGTATATAATGTGTGGTCAATCTTTTGTTTCTCAGTTCTGACCTACTTGTGTATCAGAACCCACGGAGCTTGTGTATGTTTATTATATAAATAATAAACTTGGATTATTCCTTTTACCTCGGTGATCTCCGGTCTTTGGATTATTCCCTAACAAATGGTGGAGATAATGCGGGCAGGCTCAAGACGCTGACTTCACCCATCCACAGTGAGGACCCGGAGAACTAACGGGACAGGAGTGGCCACACAGGGTAAGCATACCTTGTTCTGTCTCCTTTCTTCTCCGGTTCCAAACGGACAGGGTGTTGCTGTGCAAGCAGCCTGACCCAAGGTGATCACGCGAGGTATCTATGTTTGTCTTAACCATGTGTCCTGTATGAATGTGCATGTGATTGGGGACTAATTGCAAAGTGAAAAAGTTCTAACTTTTCTATACTTTTGCTGCTTATAAGAATTGTACTAACTTACCTGGTCAGACCCCAGTATACCCCAAGATAGTATGCGTACTTGAGGGAAGAGGGCATTTTTTTAGTTGAGATGAAATAGGCTCACTAAGGCATTTGGCCAGAATGAGTGTAAGACTCCGTTAGGAGCATCTTGCCCTAGTGGGGAGGATTGTGAACAGAGGCTGATCACCTCTGCGCGTTCACCAAGGAGAGTAAGCGCAAGACAGTCGCTAGGCAGAGTGACTGTAGAGCATTCACCAGGTAGTGTGATTGCTGTTAAATATGGCAAAGATGTAGTGGCTTACTTGCCTAAGTGGAGTACACTTACAGAGAGTAAGTCATTTGCCATTCCTCCCAATGATACATGGGATCACCAGACAAGAGTACAAGCATTTAAGTACATACGCAGCACAGCAGTGATATATCAGAAGCTTTAGCCCCACAGACTTGAGTGGTTGTAACTCATAAGGCATACATAGAGCCGTCAGCCTCCCTACTCTATGATGGGTTGTTTTCCCGTAATAGCTAAGAGAAAGAGAGAGGCAGCAAAAGAGGTAAATGGTCAAGTATGTGTCCTAGAAAGTCAGGAAAGTGCCTAAGAATCAAAGAAAGCTAGAAAGCAAAGAGAGGAACAAGAAAAGTTGATAGCAGAAGGGTTAAGTTAGATAATAGAGAACAGTGAAAAATTGACACCAAAAAGACAAACAGCTCAGAGAAATGTTCTCTGGAAGTTATAGCTCAGATACAGACGAGCAGGCTGTCCCCAGCCCCACAGCTAAGCTCTACCCCGCCCGTACAATACAAAGTATAGAAAAGGGGGGCGACGGGGGACGCTGCAGAAGTGCTTCTAACTAAAAACACACAGATCTTAGAAGGATTTTTCAAGATGTTCCACAGCCCCATACTAATCCACACAAATCTGCACAGGAACTCTTGTGTGTCAATGGTGCTCATTAGCCTAATTAGACCAATATATTATTTGTACTCAAAGTGTGTGGTCCAGGGGATTACCAAATGTTAGACAAAATGTATTGAGATACTAACCCTGTTGACCAAGCCCAAGTCAGAGTCTGTTACATGCTCTGAAAAGTACAGTAAGCACCATTTTTTTTCAGAAGCTTCTTGGGAAATAGTTTTCAAAGTTAACCAAGATGCCAAAGAGTCTGCTGTCCAGTATGCTATTACCTTTGTGGTAGGATACTAAATGATCCTCAAAGTCACCTCAGCATACATAGTCTTGCCTGGAAGCATAAGAAGTTAGAAAAGATAATTGCCGTTGCCACAAGTTGAGAACTCCTGTCTTAAGCCCCAGCAGGTGTTACTCGTTCAGCAACAGTCTAACAACTTCCAGGATAATTCCCAAAACTCCAGAAACAATAACTAACAGACAGCAGAACAGGTCAGATAATCGTGACAAAAAGACAGTTGTTTGTGTTAATTGTAATAATCAAGGGCATTATGCACATAAGTGCATATCCCCAAAGAAAGCCCTTTTCCCTGCAGGAGATGCAGCCCCTTCACATTCCAATGCATCCCTCATAAATCCTGCTTGAAGGTGCGACGCAGCCCCGGTACCAGTATTTCCAAACACTTCTAATCACCATCCCGACCTCCTAATTGAAGTGTTTATTAATTAAAAGACCCTAACTTTGTTTACTGAATACTGGTGCTGCCCGCTCAGTTTAAAGACTCACTCAAACCTGCCATTCTCTGGTAATGTAGTCACGGCAGTGTGAGTTGGAGGACATTCTATTCCTATGGCAGTAACAAGCCCATCAGAAGTGTCCATTGGTCCTGTATCCACAAAAGCTGCCTTTCTTTTAAGTGCCTCCATCCCTGACAGTTTCATAGGTAGGGACATCCTTTCTAAACCAGTGTGCACCATATACTGTAATCCGGATGCAGTATTTGTGCCTGTCCTGCCTCCATAAGTGTCTGAGATGACCAATGCACTTGATACTGCTAATCTTCTGTCACTAAAGGAAATTTCTGAGGAGGAAGATACTGTACCTCCTAAATTACAATGTGTTTCAAGTGATTTGTGGGCTTTATCACCAACAGATGTTGGGTTCATGTCATCCATCCCACCAGTGTCCATACAAGTAGACCCCCCCCCGCCCAAAATCTCACAGTACCCACTGTCCAGGGCGAAGGTATAGGGGATTTGCCTAGTAATTCAAGGGTTACTTGATAAGGGAGTGTTAAACCGTAGGATTAGCCCTGTACAAATGCCCATCTTGCCAATTACAAAGCCCGGCAAGAATGAGGGGCGTTTTGTTCAGGATCTCAGAGCAGTTCACAAAGTTATTATTGCAGCCCATCCGGTAGTGCCAAATCCGACTACCAAAGCAGGTTGCAGTCATTAAGTACTAAGCCCACACTGGGTCCTCTGACCCTGTAGCACAAGATAATGCCTATGCTGATGTAGCTGCAAAGCAGGCAGCATTGTCTTATAAAATGTTAAAAGCATGTGTTGTAAAAGAACCAACTCTACCTGTTCCCTCTAGTGCTGTTTTTTTATCAGCCCTTCAGGACCAACTGGAACCTGAGGGGAAGGAACATTGGCTTAAAGCCAGATGTACACATACTCCGGATGTTGATGTTTTTTGTTTGGCATTTAGGTGATTGCCCTGTTGCACCCCGTGCTCTGTTACCGTATTTGGTTGCTGCCTCACATGGTCTCACCCACACTTTTTAAGGGGGGATATGTGATGTAGTGTCAGGAATGTGGTTTGCCCCCGGGTTCTCGTCTATTGCAGCCAATTATGTATAAGTATGTTTTATTTGTTTGCAATATATTCTAGGTAAGACTATTCCAACCCCTATCAAACACTGACCTAAAGCAATGTAACAATTTCAGGTATTGCAGATAGACTTCCTACAGTTACCTCAATGTTGTACCTATGACTATGTAATTGTTTGTGTTGACCAATTCCCTGGGTCCATTGTCAATGCTTCAGATGAAGCTATAGCTAAACAGTTATGTGCAGAGATTGTCTGCAGTTATGGACTGCCTGAGGTATTATCCTCTGATCAAAGTACACGTTTCACGGGACAGGTAGTGAAATTAATCTGCACAAAGACATTGGGATTCATGTTATTACAAGCAGGCTAAATAAAGTATGTGCAGAGACTAAACTTGTGTGGCCAGAGGCCCTTGATATAGTTCCCCACCAGAGGGTATATAATGTGTGGTCAATCTTTTGTTTCTCAGTTCTGACCTACTTGTGTATCAGAACCCACGGAGCTCGTGTATGTTTATTATATAAATAATAAACTTGGATTATTCCTTTTACCTCGGTGATCTCCGGTCTTTGGATTATTCCCTAACACTTCCATACTCTGAAGTTTGGGGGGGAAATGGCTTTTAAGAGTGTTATTGAGTAAAACATCTCAAAGTAATACAATGAACTTCAAGTGGTAGCTTTTGATACAATAACTTACCTGAAACTAGTTCCACATTGCTAAACTTTGATCACTACTGCCTTACGATGAATGTGAAATGATAGTGTGAAGAGTGTTAAGTTGTTCATTCTATTTTTATAGGGCATGTAAGTACTCACCTCATTCCCTCAGTGGAGTAGTTCTGATGATTTCTGTAAAGCTGAGGAACACCAAGCAAGGCCTCGGTGAAAACGGCAAGGAAGCCCAATATCTCTACAAAAAGTGGAGAGTCTAGGAGGAGATAAGTGATGTATCCTGTCACACCGGTGAAGGCCAGAACACACTGTATATAGTCTATGAATCTGCTCCAGTGCCAAAAGCAAGCTGTATCAAAATCTGTAATAACAAAAACAAGACTCATTAGACATGCATGTAACAAGTAATAAGATTATGCACATACAAAGCAGAGCTGTGGAGTCGGAGTTGTGGAGTCGGAAGAGATTTTGGGTATCTGGAGTCTGAGTCGTCAAAAATATACAGACTCAGACTCCTAATAACTTTGAATACAAGCACTGAAAATAGATTAAAGAGCTTCTATTAAACAGGATATGGCAAAAGCAATTTGTTTTCTAAAAACAATACTTTAGTTAACTATTGTATTGTAACGATTATATATAACAGCTATTCTACAGCTATATGGCAGGTTAAATTAATATAGAAGTTGTTTCTGGTTTTCCAATTGGTTTTTGGTTTATGTAGTTTAAATTTGATTTTGTTTTAGAATTACAAAAGGATGTGGTTTATATTTTTGAGCTTTGGCAGTTATAAAATGCCTTATATGTTGTGTACTTAACTTCCTACAATCAACAAAAAAAAAATACATCAGCAACAGAAAAACAAAAGCTTTTTAAAGGAGAAGGAAAGGCTAAAATTAAGTAAGCTTTATCAGAAAGGTCTATATAAATACACCAGTAAACCCTCAAAGTAATTCTGATCCGAGTCCTCTGTCAAAAGAAACACCACATTTCTTTGCTTTTATTGTGTACTCATGGGCTTCTGTATCAGACTTCCTGTTTTTAGCTTAAACCTCCAGGGCACGGCCTTGAGCATGCTCAGTTTGCTCCTCTCCCCCTCCCTCCTCCCATCCCTACTGTAATCTGAGCTCAGAGCTGTTAGTAAGCAGGGAGAGACTCAGGCAGGAAGTGATGTCACACCAAGCATATATGGCAGCTTCTATCCTAAACAAACAGAGACAGTGTCTAGAGCTGTTTACTCAGGTATGGTAAAGCATTCTGCAGAATAAATATAGCGTTCTAGCTTGCACTATTGTGGCTATTCTATTGGCAATAAACTGTCTTGGAGCTTTCCTTCTCCTTTAAAGTAATTAACATATACCCTGTAATATACTGTTAGCATGCACTGGTAAAATCTTTGTGTTATAAATAAGCTCCTGTGTAGCCATGTGGGCACCAATAATAAAAAACGAGAAAGGCACAGGTTACACAGCACATAGACAACCCCTGTCCAACAGAATGATGATTTTTTTGTTATCTGCTTTTTAACCTGTGCCTTTTCTCATTTGTTCCAGCTTGAATGACTGCCCCCTTAAACTATAGTAGTCTTTCGGAAGCAAACACACAGCGTTTACCAGTGAGAAGCAACAGTATATTGTATTTTAATTACTTTGAGTTTTTGGTGTTAATGTTCCTTTTAAAAATAGAGATGTTGAAAGTACAGGTATATGGGACCTGTTAACCAGAATGTTCGGGACCTGGGGTTTTCCGGATAATGTATCTTTCCATAATTTGGGTCTTCATGCTATAAGTCTACTAAAAAATCATTTAAACATTAAATAAACCCAATAGGCTAGTTTTCCATACAATAAGAATTAATTATGTTAGTTGGGATAAAGTACAAGTATACAGTATACTGTTTTATTATTACAGAGAGAAAAAGGGAAATCATTTTTAAAAATTTGGATTATTTGGATAAAATGGAGTCTATGGGAGGCAGCCTTTCCTTAATTTGGAGCTTTACATGTTTCCAGATAACGGATCAAATACCTGTACCATAAACGAATGATTTATGTATCAGCTCAACAGCCCTGACACAGTGATGTTTATTTTTGACAAATATGTCAATAACTTGTTCATATATATCCTATATTTAAAGGAATAGTAATAAAAAAAAAATACAGCAACACATCTCCGAATTGGCAGCTTGCATATATATATATATATATATATATATATATATATATATATATATATATATATATATATATATAGTGTATATGATGCCCTTTCAAATTTTGGTGTTACTGGCCCTTTAAGCTGGCTATTTGTAACCACTTGAATATCATCCCCTTTAAATGTGTGAAATTATAGGTGAATTGGTTATAGAAATATATACTTAGGTACACCAACGTGTTTATCAGTCCCTCTAATACAAATAAGGGCTTATATAATAAGGTGGTACAAAGTGCACAGACACAAACATTTTAGGCAAATTGTAATTTTTTTTTTTTAACCAGAATTCAACAATGTGTCACAGCTATTTGGTTTTTGGCCAAATCCAAAAATCCTATGAATAACCTAACAGTCAAGTGTCTAAATAACTGCTTATGCAACACAGAAGTGCACTATGAAGTATCATGTATCACCAAGCATTAGATTCAAAACAATGCAGTTTGGTTTTTTGCTCAGCACTTAAAAATAATTATGTTCACCAGGCTGGATGATGGTATGAATTAAACTCACGTGGCCTTCAGGGGAGAGCAGCTACTTTGGGTTACATGTTCTACAAATAAAATAATTATTTCCGCCCTCTTATTTCATATCTCATTCAGTGCAATCTTCAGCTGCTGCAAGGCTTGGAAGCACAAAAGAACAATTACATTCTATCACCTTGGATGCTTTGGGTGGTCCAATTATTGCCAGTACACACATAAACTAATACAACAGAGAACGTTGGGGAATAAGAATAGCTTGAAAAACGCATGAAGGAGAGAATTGAAAGAGAATTTGGATAAGAAATAAGAGTAAACAGGGGGGGGGGAGAGAGAAGCATGAAAGAGAGAAGACAAAGGGATTCTGTCAAGATTTTTATGGTGCAGTTTCAAAATTATACTGTTTACACTGCAAATAATTCACTCTACCATGTAAAATGTCATTCCTAACCCAACAAGTGTATATTTTTGTAGTTGTAATATTGGTGTGTAGGTAGGCAGCCGTCTTAGGTCATTTTGCCTGGTCATGTGCTTTCAGAATGAGCCAGCATTTTAGGATGGAACGGCTTTCTGGCAGGCTGTTGTTTCTCCTACTCACTTTACAAACAAAATTACTTTAGTAATAAGGCTGCAATATAAGACTGCATTGAATCAGTCCATAACAATTGTTCCATGACTTGGGTACTGCCACTGAGGTACAAATTAAGGCGTGGCAAGCCACCCAGCTGCCTCTACAATTTTTCTGAAGATTGTAGAATTGAGCACTCAGGTGATTCCACTGCTTAAATCTCCTTTACGCCAAGTCCCAAAACTGGAGGAAGGGAGGTGTAGGCAAGCAAGTGGGAGTGTGAGATGGACCATCCAAGGGGTTGGCCTTGGGGCTCCTTGCTGGCAAAACAAGGCCTACACACTTGTATTACTGCACTATAAATAGGTTAACACCATTTGGTGCACAATTCTAGTTTCAGATAAAGGTCCCTTTCATCCTTTCTGAGGCCTTTCAGTGCATTCAGCAGTATAGAGTCACAGGGTATGTTTAAATCAAAGAAAGCATGCTATCCGTCCCATTACTCAACAAGAGATCAGTGAGTATGGCTTGTGCCAAATATACTTTTCTCCTAATATGTTAATTTAGAAAAAAACATATTTTTTAAATGTCTTTAGATAAACAATGAAACCAGAGAAATTAGGCTTCTCCATGTCAGGTTCTTGCAAGGCATAGCATTACACAGAATAGGACACATAATCTTAAATGCATTCTGCAAGAGGATTATCAGCGTACCAGTATTCACATGGAGCATCTTAATTCTCCCTGTTGCACTGTTTAGTTCTAGTAATAAAAATAAAATCAGGTAAATGACTGATCAACATGGATGCATGCAAAAATCCAGGTATTTGAAGGAATGTAGGTATGAATAGCATATGGATTATGGGTGATAGTGTCAGAAGGACTGCAGGTAATGGATCTCTGATAACAACACTTCTTACTGGTCTACTATACCTTCACTTTTGGCTTTTACGGTGGCCAGGTCAGAACGGATAAAGGGCCAAAGCAAATATAAAAAACAAAGATTGCGGGAGTGATGTTAGAGAAAGCACCTTCTCAAAGCCAAAATAAGTACAGTTCTCCCTTAATCTATTGGTTGCTTGAAACACAGGTCAAAGCTAGCATTATATAAAGGATAAATTAATTGGTGTAAATAAAGGGGCGGTTCACCTTCAAGTTAAAGGGGAACTATAGTGAAATGTTAATGGTTAATTCTAAGCAATGCTTTATTTTTTTATAGCTTTTTCATTATTTGCCTTCTGACTTTTTCCAGCTTTCAAATGGGAGTACCATGTAAAAAATAAATGCTCTGTGAAGTATAGTAAATAAGGCTCTACTTTACTACTAAAAAAGTATTTTGTTATGGAAATGGTTTGTTAACATGAAGCAGGGTTTTACATAAGAGCTGTTTTATGCAATATATTTTTATGGAGACCTACATTGTTTGGGGGGTATAGTTTTCCTTTAAGAACTGGAATTACATACTCAACGACTATTAGTTAAACAAATGCGTGATTTCTTCTTTAATGTCTATCCTGAGACTAAATTCTCCAAGGGATTCTTAGCAAGTGGAACTAGATACAGGTATAGGAGCTGTTATTCTGAAAACCCATTATCCAGAAAGCTACGAATTACCGGAACACCAGCTCCCATAGACTTCATATTAGTCAAATAATACTAGTTTTTACCTTTTTCTTCGTCATAATGAAACAGCAGCTTGTATTTGATGGAAACTAAGCTGCAACTATCCATGTTGGCAGCAAAACAATCATACTGAGTTTAATTAATGTGATTTACTTTATTTATTAAGCATAAAGTTTTGAGATCCAAATTAGAGAAAGACCCCTTATCCAGAAAACCCCAGGTCCCAAGCATTCTGGATAACAGATCCCATGGATGTACAGTATATATACAATGTACTGTACATTGGTCTGTGCATGTTCCTAGCAAATACGTTAAACTCTCTTTCACCCATATAAGTAGGGTTGTCACCTTTTCTGGAAAAAAATACCGGCCTTCCTATATATTCCCCTATTTCCCCATTGGGATCAACCATAATTTTCTGGTGTGCCAAGAACGGCACAAGAAATTTTGTAGATTTCAATCAGTTTTTAGAGAACTACTTTTGCATTAGATACCTATCTGAAGATGCTAGGGATGCACTGAATCCAGGGTTTGGTTAGGGATTTGGCCAAAATGTGGCCTTTTTTTTAAGCAGGATTTGGCTATTTTTTAGCAGGATTCAGCCAAACTGAATTCGCAAATGCATGGGGGAGGGATCATAAGAGGAGTAGTAATATATCATAGGATGGAGGTACTGCTGTACCCAGCCAGATCGATGAGCCGACCGAGATCGGTCAGCTCATTTCCCACCATACATGCATCGAATATCGTATGAAAATTTCTTTCATACAATATTATCTGTACGTCTATGGCCACCTTAAGTGACAGGTTTGTCTTTAAAGGTTTAGTTCTCTTATTAAAAATGTCCAAAGGCATTACTAATAAGTAACAGTTAGGATCTTATTTACTAAACCTACATTTTTTTTCTAGTTGGGCTTTTTGGGGCAAAAACTTGAATTCTTTCAGATTTATTATACCTCAATGCTGCAAAAAAAACTTCAATTCAAAAACCCAGCATCTCAAACCTGTAGAGGTAATTTAAAAGTCAATGGTTGAAGTCCCTATCTTAATTTGAAGATATCGTGGTCTGCGCTGGGTTTAGCACGATAACCCGAAAAAAATCGGGAGAAAAGTTTAGGTTTTCACTTGATTTTATCAAGTTTTTTCTGGACCAGACGTTTTCTAGATATTTCATTGATAAATAAGATAGAATTGTGGATGGGAGTTTGGTCGAGCTTGTTTTAAAAAAAAATACGAGATAAATTAGAGTTTTAGTAAATAATCCCCTTAGATTTTGGTCTAGTACTGAAGCAAGTTTTGGATTTTGTCCTTCAAAAGGGTACAGCACGTCAGTGGCAACAACAAAAAATCCTTTTTTCCAATTACTTTCCATTTTCTATACAGTATGTGACAATTTTTTAGAATACTGAAGTTTAAATTTTCACCTTCTAAAGCAGCTCTGGCGGGTGGTGGGGGGGGGGAGTCGCCGACCCTGTAAACATTTCGAAATGGATATATTTGGTTGATATATTTCTTATCTTTGTCCCTGCTGAGCAGAATCCCGGAGTTTCATTAAAAGTATTTGTTAGAATACAATACAATAGTTGCTAATACTCCAGAGATGTTGGTGAAAAATGTATCAACTAAATTGCAGAATTAGAATGGTTCAGAATCTGCGCCTGAATTACTGAGCCGTCAGACTCAAACACCAGAGACCATTAAAGGAACATTAAACTTTAAACTTGAGATTTTTTTTTTTTATAACAAAAGTCTTTATTTCTGGGAAAAAATCTGAAAACAATTGAACTGAAAAAAGTGTCTGGAAGGTGAACAACCCCTTTAATAGAACACTGATTAGAAATAAAATGGCAGAAAAATTAAATTTACCTACAAATCTTTCATACAACACCGACTTTGCTTTGGAGACCCTAATAAACTTGCTAATATTTATGATGATTTACTTCCGTCATTTCAGCATTTTCCTCTGCACGGCCTATCAACACATTTACTAGGAGAATGATTGGAGTATAACTGATATTCCTGGGCCTCATGCAAAAGACACTGGTTTGATCCCTACTGCAGCCTCCGATGACCCTGGAAAAGTCACTCAATCTCCTGGTGTGCCTATGACAGCTACTTTAATTGCTGCAAAAGCCCAGTAAAGTGCTTTAAGCTCCATGGGAGAAAATATCTAAATAAATCATTTCCTTTACTAAACAACCTACACACACACTTTTGATGAAACACCTTTTTGCCAGTTTGAAGATTGAAATAACCTCTGCTAAATTCAAAATAACCTAAATGCAGCAACTAGACACCTTCAGTGAAATACAATGTGACAGAATAAGCTAGCAAGCTCCAGCCCTAGTAATGCAAATATTATTATTCACTCCATCAAGCGCAGCTTTTATAGCAGAACACTCACTGGGGGTCATTTATCAACAGTGGGGATAAGAGCAGCTAGGAAATAACCCATGACAAGCAATCACATTTTTGCTTACACTGTTCCTCCATATGGCTGAAAAAAGATCTAATTACTATTAGTTGCAATGGGTTATTACCCAGGTGCAAAATTTGCCCAGTGTTGACAAATGAACTGACTTCCTCTTAAAGGAGAACTCAACCCAATTGCTAATAAAAACCCCTACCCTCCATAGTCCCCCCCTCCCTGCTCCCCCCGCACAGGTGTTAATACAAGTAAATGCCCCTAAGCCGGTTATTATCCCTCATTGCAAAGTCAGTGCATCGGAGCACGGACGCCATTTTCCGGTGCTTCGGTACTCTTCGGGTCTTCTTCTGGCACTTCAGTAATTTTTGGCACTTTCGGCACATACGCAGTTGTAACAAACCGGGAAAATGCTCCAACTGCGCATGCGCCGATACAGCGCTTACTTACTGGAGATTACCGAATCGCTGAAGATGGCCCCTGTGAGCTCCGCTGCGCTGACTCTGCAACAGAGTTAGCGATAATGTGAGGCTAATGGATATGTATTTTAAATGCTATTGTTATGAAATAGATTAGTCTTTTTCAATAACAAATACATTGTCGACTTTACTTCTTATTTGACAATATTATTGGATGTCCAGACTTGCATTGCATTACTGAATAAATAATAATCATCCAATTAAGCATCTTCCCAGCTTTCATAAAATAGCAAGGACTCCAGAATTGGATCCATTGTGACATTGATGTATATACATATGCTTTGAAACCTGAACAGCTTTCCCAATTATTCAGTAAAATTGTACCATTATATTTTTAGCATTAAAAGCGGTGTTTCCTCAACTTCGTATTTCACCCAAGCTTACTTCTATTCCTTTTTTCTGAAAGCAGAAGATATATCTTTCATTTTGGTTCTCACAATATGGAAAAGCTTATAATAAAGACTACATTAAGTAAAAGCAATACTAAAAGCTCTGTTCTACTCAGTAGATTCATGGCTTGCAGCATATAAAAGAAAAGGAAAGTCACAGAGTTAGCTTACAGTTATGCCTAACTTTTGTCATTCTGTAACATTGATTCTACACATTAACTCTATGGAACCTCACCCAGCTGCCGAGAATCCTAAATAAATCATGAATGAGTGAATATTAGTCAATAACAAGTCAAAAGGCATTCCTATCAACAATGACATAAGGCAACTGCTCAACAACTTGGATAATTTATATACTGCTCTTGCTGTAACTAAGCTAATGGGTGGGACATTAGCAAGTTAGATGCGGCTCACATACTTTGCTGTAATATCGACTTCAAATACTGATACTTTGATGGCTGTCAACACAGTGAAGCACAGATAATTTAATCAGAAATCCAGCAGAATAAAAATACTTATGACAAAACTGTCAAGTTACTTATTCAATTCAGAAAATGCTTTAGTTTACTGTAAAAAAAAAAGATTTAGATATTTTTTTAATTCTATTCTAAATTGTGGCTTCCAAACTCATTAAACACCCCAAGAGATCACTTTCTCCATTTGTCCATATTTCTTATAGAAGAACTAAACCCTAATAAATATGGCTAGAAATGCCAGAGTCTTTGCAAATTATCAAGCACAAAATGATGCTTGTCTGTCATATAAGCTGATGCTACAGGGCTAATAATTACATTCTGATGTCAATTTTACTTGTTTTGGAGCTGCGATGTAATGAGAATCACAATTAATAATTAATTAGCCATGCACCATGACATTTTTATACAA
Organism: Xenopus petersii; assembly: GCA_038501925.1. NCBI lineage: Eukaryota > Metazoa > Chordata > Amphibia > Anura > Pipidae > Xenopus > Xenopus petersii. The sequence continues at coordinate 63,565,960 of CM076682.1, forward strand.
TATACTGTCGGAAGAAGCGGTTCGTAAGCTCAAGAAACAGCAGCTGTTGTGAATCAGCAAAAAGAAGATGGTGCATATTTAGACACACAGGTTGTAACTGCTAATGGGCAGTGGTTGCCTTGGGCTGATAATAAGCCCCAAATGTAAGATGTGGCATTTCTACCCTTTGATAAGATCTAGGGTCTACCCAATTTTTGATCATTCTATTGTAATGTGTATGCATTATAGTGGAATCAGTGTGAATGTCAAAAGCTTATATATAAAAGGAACAAGTGTATATGTTTTAAACAAATGAAGTGTAGAGGGTGTGAGAATGACTTAAAAGAAAACTAAATTTAAAATCATTAGCAGATGCCAAATGTTAGCTACCCCTAAGTTATTATAATCACTTACCCGATATCCTGGGCAGCAGAAAGCTGCACCAGCCCTGGGTATTTTTGTAGAAGGCCATCATAGTGTTCTTCCTCTTCTGTCTTCTTTTCTCAGGCATGGACAGATGCATACGCAGTAGTGTGAAAAGGCTGGCTTTTCATATCAAAGTCCGGCTTTCAATCTACTGCATGCGCCCAGACCGGGAAGAAGATGGAAGAAGCTGAAGAAGATTGCAACAAGGAATTTCTACAGAAATACCCTGGAAAGTGCAGTTTTTAACAAACAGGAGTGCTGGTCCAGGGTATCAGGTAAGCAAATATAATCACTGAGGGGCGACTAACATTTTGGCACCTTTAAAGGGGAAGGAAACCTAGTCGGCGCAAACCGCCCACACCCCCACCCATTTGTTGCCCACACTCCCTCTTTCTCCCTGGCCTGCCTGTCCTGCTGGGCAAATGCCCCTAACTTGTTACTTACCATTCTGCGCAGGTCCAGTCCAGGGAGTTCATAGACGACATCTTCTTCCACGCGATCTTCTTCCTGCTTTGAACGGCGCATGCGCAGTAGGATCATTACGCCGGTACGATCTACTGCGCACACGCGTGACTTTTGACGCATGCGCAGTAGATCCGTACCGGCAAAATGATCCTACTGCGCATGCGCCAAAACGCCGTTCACAGCAGGAAGATTGTGTGGAAGAAGATGTCGTCTGTGAACTTCCTGGACTGGACCTGCGCAGAAGGGTAAGTAACAAGTTAGGGACATTTGCCCAGCAGGACGGGTAGGCCAGGGGGGAGGAGGGAGGGTGGGCAACAAACGGGTGGGGGGTGGGGGGTTTGCGCCGACTAGGTTTCCTTCCCCTTTAACTGATTTTAATTTTAGTTCTCCTTAAAAGGATTTGCATTTCTTTGCCTCATTTTATGAGGGGTTGTAAACCAAAAACAGAAATTTAAGCAACTTTGCAGTATATAGTCAATGTGGTTTTGAAGTTATGTTTAACTGAAAATTGCCCTGGTTATAACTGTAGAAATAATATAGTAGGATACAGTGGATTTACAGAGCTTTGAAAAGGAAGCATGCACAAAGATGGAATTTTAGCTGGAAAACTACTGACTTTTAATACATTGTTTGAAGGCTCCAAACAAGCAGTGCTAAAAAAATACTGCACAATATGCAATTACATTTACAGCTAACTTTTAAAATGGTAAATTAATGCATATTGGAGGGTAAAATAGAGTCATACCACTATAATGTATCCATTCAATGCCTACATAGTAGGGATGCACCGAATCCAGGATTTGGTTCGGGATTCAGCCAGGATTCGGCCTTTTTCCGCAGAATTCGGATTCGGCCGAATCCTTCTGCCAGGCCGAACCGAATCCAAACCCTAATTTGCATATGCAAATTAGGGGCAGGGAGGGAAATCAGGTGACTTTTTGTCAGAAAACAAGGAAGTAAAAAATGTTTTCCCCTTCCCACCCCTAATTTGCATATGCAAATTAGGGTTTGGATTCGGTTCGGCCGAATCTTTCACGAAGGATTCGGGGGTTCGGCCAAATCCAAAATAGTGGATTCGGTGCATCCATACTATAGTTACCTAAAAAGAAAGGCAGCAATTAACAGGGGTTGTGCCGTACAGGGTAGCAAGTAACAGAAGTCACTGATGTTTTACTGCATGGTGTAAATATCTATTTTTAAGGGGCAGTATGGTTTTTATTTAATTATAAAGCAACAGATTATCGTTTTGTTGTACCTCTTGTAATCAGTTGAGTTTGTTTATATAAAGATAATGAGTTCTGTATAAACAGTTATTAATACAGGGGGCGCTTATCTATGCACTCCCAATCGTATTAACAACTTTCTCTTCCTCCCATAATTTAAATTCAAACCAATTTGGAAAATTAAAGTTTGCTTTATTAATTAAACATCCATACTGCTGCAGGAGGGTCTGAGATGAGGATAAGGACCCAATGATAAGACACTCTGAAATAGAAATAAGAATTGGAAATGGACTGCAGATGATTATGATGTATAGCATGCTGCAATTGGACAAAAGGAAAGGCTTAAACATTCCTACAGTTGGCTAGGATATAAAAGAAAATGATGCCGGCAGAGAAATGTGGTCAGCTAGCGGAGGGAACCAGAGAACCCAATCGAAAATACTCAGTCCAGCTCTGAGAGGAAACTATTAGAGAAAGTCAAGATACTATGACATTATATATAATGACACCAATACTGGGAGGTTCCAGAAATAAAGAGCAGGTATACACAAACTATAAATTAGGCATTCTGGCAACTGTAGTTTCTCCTTTTATAAAAACTAGGTATGAAATTGCAATCCATTGGAGAAAGCACCTATGCATCACTACCCAATCAGTCTTCTCCATCAGCCATTTCCCCATGCGCTTGTCTGCAACTAAAAGAGAATGAACTGCCATAACTGCAGACAGCTAAGCAGGCCTATCTTTTCTAACACAAGAAAAGTACAGATTTGTTATGGGAACAAGGTTTTAAAGTTTTAAAATTTTTGTTTTATTACACAAAAAATTATAATATCCCTTTGAGAAACACTAATTTAAAGTGTAGAAATGTTGACAAGTGGATACAGCAGAAAGAAGACTTAATGGGAAAGAGCATTCCATTTAACTATAATGGAAACAGTATGCCATCAGAACATTATATAAATGCACACAGTGGGTACATAAGAGCAAGGATAAAGCAACCATAGACAAACAAACGCTAGCACAATGCACCAAATTACACATAAGTACATATAAAATGTACCTTTAAATATCTTCAGATCTTCTCATTTCAAGCAGTGACATTCAACACAGCGTGACAGACAGCAAAATCCAGCATTTTAAGTAAACTATTGTGTAATTGTATGCTTCTTTACTATACCGCTAGATGTAGCACTGTACAGCTGCAAGGGCACAATAAACGTGCAGTACTAATAACACTAATAATTGTGTGCTCACACAGGTTGTTATGTGCCCTGCTTGTTCTTTTTCAGTTTGTTTTACAAAAACAGCTTCTGATAGTTCGTGATGGTCTGTGTACTACCTCAGAGATTCAGGCCCGGATTTGTGGAAAGGCCACCAAGGCCCGGGCCTAGGGTGGCAGGATTTTAGGGGGGCGGCATGCTGCCCAACCACAACCAAATTGGTTCAAAAACAGTGGGGATGAGCTGGAGATACAATAATTTTTTACATTTCCCCACTGATGATGAAAATTTGCACAAATAAATTGAAGGGCACAGGGGTGATGAACGACAGTGGGCCTAGGGGCGCCCTCTATGTAAATCCGGCCCTGCAGAGATTACCAGACCAGAAATAATGCAGTTCTAACTGAAACAGGAAGAAGTATGGAGCACAAGAAAGAACTTTATCCTTAATTAGCTCATTGGTTTGTTTGTTTGCACTGCAATTCGCAGTATCCCAGGGGGCCCCCTTAGTTTTTAAAATAGGAATTTGCTATTTAGGATTACCCAATGGCAAATATTACTAAAAAAGTATATTATTATGAAAATGGTTTATTTAGAGGGTTTTACATATGAGCTGCTTTATGCAATATATTTTTATACAGAGTTTTCCTTTAAAGTATAACTACTGACAAAAAGCTAGACAGGAACACCTGGAGGCAAAAAAACACTTGCAACCAATAGTGTATGTTCCAATTCTCATGCACCCCCAAAAAATAGTTCTGATCATTCCAAGATAAAAATTATTTTCCTTGATTTACGTATTTGGCTCATCAACAGAGATTGTGAAATGCCTTTATTGGCATTTTTTAAAATCATGGTGCACCCTGATTCTACATGTATGTAGACTGATGTGACCACTTAATCTAGCCTGCAATACAGAATGCTGACTACATATGTTTAAATAGTATTCCTCTGATGTAAACAATAAATGACTGGTTCCTTGAAAATCTCTCCTTCAGAAGGCACAGATACAGTATTTCATGTTCCAAATCCTCTTACTAATAAATCCAACATACAGTACATAAGTCCCCATATCCAAGGATTAAAGTGGCGCTTGACCTCCTAAGTAATGAAGAAGATTATTCTACATGAAAATGGTTTATTGAGTGTATGGTCTCATGTGTGAGACACTTCCAGCTGCTTTGTTAATACATTCACCAATATTGGTTGCAGGGTAGCAATCAAAGTTTAATGAAGCTTTGGTAAACCAAGCTGCTGGAATGATTTGGGGGTGGTATATTATACAGAAAACAATAGAGTCCTGGGTTAATTAAGGCCATCAGGTGTGAGATTCAGCAATTTAACTAAAATCTCAGACTCCGAGTCTCTCAACCAAAAGTAATATCCCCCACTTGTTTAGCACATATGCACATTCTTACTGGACTGACGCAAAATCATTCCTTTAGACTTGGATCATTTTCAGATAGCAATGAATTGGTTTTTGTGAGGGCAGGACTGAGGACTATTAAGTTCACAGAGTTTGTGCCATCTTATATAGTGACAATGGGGCAGTGCACTTGTAGGGTTAATACTTTTACATTCCCAGGAATGCCAGCACAGTTAACAGTATAATGCAGTGATCCCCAACCAATAGCTCGTGAGCAACATGTTGCTCTCCAACCCCTTGGATGTTGCTCCCAGTGGCCTCAAAGCAGGAGCTTATTTTTGAATTCCAGGCTTGGAGGCAAGTTTTGGTTCCATAAAAACCAGATGCACTGCCAAACAGAGCCTCAGTGTTGGTTGACAATCCATATAGGGGCTACCAAATGGCCAATCGCGGCACTTATTTGGCACCCCAAGAACATTTTTTCATGCATGTGTTGCTCCCCAACTCCTTTTACTTCTAAATGTTGCTCACGAGTTCAAAAGGTTGGGGATCCCTGGTATAATGTATTATATTCTGCTGCTAGCCATTAATGCCAACATTACAAATGTAGATATTCTGGCCACACATGAGAAGTGATAACGGAACACAATTTATGGTTGCCAGAGCTGTCCTTACAATCCTTCTGTGCCATCAAGTAAATGTCCTTGACAGGGGAACAAAATGTTTCTGTAAATTAGGAAGTCCAAGTTAGAAATCCTCTCCAAGTTATTTCATATCCAAAGACTGAAATACTGCATTTTATCATGCTTGTGCTAGTCAATGCCTGTCTCTGGCTCAAGAATGGAAAGCTCCATAATGTGGCTGTCTAGTTTACTAACTGTGTAAAACTGATGGAAATGTTTTGGGCTGGTCACAGCATATACCTTAGAAGGATACGCTAGCTCTAGTATGTTATAAACGAGTAAAAGAGTATTTTGTAAAACATTACTAATAGTCAAACACATTTTATAGAGTTGAGTGTCATGCTTATATAACCAGTACCACATTCACTTCTGCACAGTAAATACTTTCATTTAAAAATAGTATATTTGCAGCCAGAGAAAAATCATCAATCATACAGCATTTTGTAATTCACCTTGAATTCTTGGTAAACTGGAATGGCTCTGGGCATTCAGATGTACCAGAAATTTACTGTCATTTGAGCTCCCATGGCACATTATTAAGGATACATGGCAAGATGTAAATATTCAAAATAAATGCACCCCCTCTACTGTGCATTTCAGTGCAGCAACAGGGCCATATGGTTGCGGTATGACCACAAGTTAGACCCAAGTCTTGAAAAATAGTCTGAGATCCAATAATGCTTGATAGCCAGTGGGAGCACAGTACTAGGAACCTTAACATATTTACTGAAGGTGAGGCATATAACTGCTTAAAATATGCTTTGGATATTTTAAAATTAACAAATCAGCAGGATGTAGACATTCGGGCTTTATATCATTCTTATGCAAATAGACTTGAATCTGCATTGTTAATGGGTATTTTATTTATTATTTTAATATTTTAGTTTTGTGTTCTGCAGCTCTCCAGTTTGTTTTTACTACTATGGAGGAAGTAACTTGAATGACACCCTGAAGCATGAAAAGGGGAATACTGAAAAAAAGTTATAAATACCTCGCTTCTCATTGCACTTTTTTGGTTCTTATGGTCAATGACCCAAACACCAAGTTGTCATTTTAAATGCAAGTTTAAAGAGAGGCAGATTGCTAAAATTAAAGACAAAGTAGATTTATCAAAAATAAACCATATTGGGGCATAATAAATATGTCCCAAAATGTTAAGTTTCTCAGATTGCAAGATACTAAGGGGTCGTTTTCAAAGACCCAGGAAAGGGGGTGCAAGAGTCCACTAGTTCTGCGAGTTTAGCTGTACTCTATACCTTATGCTGGATAAAAAAAATAGAGGCAGGCAAAAAGTAGCCCTCTCCCTAACTCCTGCAAGGGACATCACTGCATGTCTGAAGTACACAAGTAAGGGGAAATGGGGGGGGAATGTCTTCATGCTCCACCTTTGATTACTAGCGACACAAGTGCAGAGTTTAGTATTTGTGAGCAAAATTAACCCCTTTCCATAATGCCTGGCACAGGGATGCTACTCCCTAACTTGCAGGTCAAAATAACATGCAATTTAGGGATGGAGAGGTGGGAGGCTTATACGGCTCCCCTCTCCCGTCCCTTTTTACTATAGCACTGGCAAATGCAGCCAACACTATATTTATTGGGTGGTCACAGGTCTATGTGGCTCCCCCTGCCCGCCCCTTATTACTACAGCGCTGGCGTATGCAGCTTTATTTTGTGGGTGGTTGCAGGTCTCTGCTGTCATGTTTGTAAATTATCCCTTACAACAGGCATGTCCAAAGTCTGGCCCGGGGGCCAACTGAGGCCGTTTTCAAATTTAGACCGGCCCGCTGCCTCTGTCATGAAATTAATAATAATGTGGCCCGCCAGCACAGTGCAATCAGGAATTGCGTAGCTGTAATATTTGGGCACATTAGTGAAATGATCTGCCACTTGGTCTATACTGCGACCTGTGTGCTAAAGGTGTTAGCAATAGACACGTACTGGCACGCAGGGCTGGCCTTAGGCCAATTGGGCCCCGCACCTCTGGGGGCCCCGCACCACAGGGCAGCACAGATAATATTTCCCTCAGCACATGATGCTGCCTGGCCTGCCCCCAACTTTGAGAGTCCAGCCCATCCCCAAATCCATAGGTCCAGCCCACCCTCAACTCTGATAAATCAGCCTATCCCCCAACTCCATAGGTCTAGCCTGCCCCCAACTCTAATAGGCCCATCTTTCCTCCAAACTTGATAGGCCCTGCCTGCCCCCAATCCAACCAATCCTGCTCCCAAGCTGAATCGGCCCAGCCTGCCCCAAACTAATTGGCCCAGTCCACTCTCCTATTTACTCCCTCTCTCTCTTACCCTGTGTGCCCCTATTATGTGCCCCTATTTCATCCCTCTCACTCTCTTACCTTGTCTGCCCCTTTCCTTTCTATTTTGTGCCTGTATGCCCTTATTTTCCTAAATACTTGCTGTGTCAGTAGCCAGCAACACTTTGTCTAGGGGCCCCGCCAACATGGTCCCAATTGGGCCCCACATTTGATAGGATCAGCCCTGCTGGCACGTAGTGACACGCCTCTCTCTCATACTTCTTTAGGGCTGAAGGTGCAAGAGGTACTGAAGAAGTAGTACATGTTGTTTGTTTTTACCTTCTATTTCCTTAACAAATTGTTTGAATTCATAAAAAGGCTATAGAACAAGAAGTTGCTAATGTGCAAACATTGTCGACCAAGAGTTATGCAGGTACTGCCCTCTTATGGACTGATTAAAGTCATGCAGTTTTACTGCAAACAGGGGAAAAATCAATTTCTAGGAATTGGTGTAAGGATGTCCAACAGCAAGACATAGCTAAGAGGTGTGCCTGTGGCCCTTGAGTTACAGTCCTCTCTAGCAGGCTACAGATTGTTTTGTTTTTTTTTAACTATTTTTTACATTTCAAATCCTAAATGCAGCCCGGACCATAACTGTGCACCTGAGACACAGAAATAAATGGATTAGCTTCCCCTAGAAATAATAACAGACAGGCTGGAATTAGATCACTGACATCATTCCCAAGATATAAGTGCAATAAAAATGGAAAGATTAGGCCAATACATATGGAATCCAAATTATGCAAAGAAACCTTAAAATACAGATGGCCCCCATGGTTGAATATTCTCTGAAATAAAGTCTTCTCCAATTGGTCTTCTAACATTTATATACAGTTTATACTTATAGATGTTCACCTTTGCAAAAGTAAAATGCAGTGAACCGCGATTTTAAGTCCCCTGATTTTAAGTTTTCCCGCATTTTACAATTTTTAATTGTGGTCCCACCAATTTATAATGCATTTGAATGGGTGAATTACCCTGATTTGAAGTAATATTTTCCCGGATTTTACATCCAAATTTTGTCCCGATGTACCCAAAACTGCTTTTTTCCTCTATGAATGTTATTTGTCAAAGAAAAAGGTTATAAAATACTAATGTAAAAAAAATGTTTATTTTGCCATGGTTCTGCCTGTAAATGGTCAATTCCAATTAGCCTGCCCCTTATACAGTCCTGCACCCATCACTTATTGTTTTAGGTTGTGTATGTGCACATGCCCCCATAATGTGACATTAACGCTGCAATGCTTAACCCTCGTTATTAACACAACTTGCAACTTAAAACTTTTTATTATTATCTCAAAGTAAAACAGACTCCTGTGCCAATAGATTTTCAGTATTTGAAGAAAAAGTTACTTTAACACGTTTCTCTGATTTTACATTTTCCCAGATTTTACACAATTATTTCCTGGTCCCCTGAAAAATGTAAAATGGGGGTTCTACTGTACTTGTAAAGTGGAACTTTTGCAGATACACAGGTACTGCGTGATGGTGATGCTGACTGCAGTAAATTATGTCACAAAGTGTAAGCCCAATCCAAATGGGAAATTCTGACCAATGCAGAAAACAAGGGCAACCAATGCATCCCCCAGCAATCCATCTGGGGTTGACAGACCTTTATGCAAAAGCGACCTTTCTGTATTCAATAGCATGTCCATCATGCAGGTGGCTGATATCATAACATCTGATTTGGCCAATCAGATCAGTTACAAACAGTGTTTAATGTAAAGTGTTTCATGTGATACCCAATTCAAAGAGTGTCCAGGCCTGTAGATCTGCTATTTAATTAAGAATAGATCTTAAAAATTGTATATATTTTTTAAATTACATTTCTATTTAGTAACTGGGTAGTTCACCAGTAAATTAACTTTTAAGACTTAATTTATGCAAAAATGCAGCCCTTAGAGACAAAAGGCAGTAGTGCACCCAGCATGCTGCGCCCTGTACTGCCCACTGGATTAAAAAATACTGCACTCAGTAAGGAGGGCAGCATTATGATGGGCATCATCATGACGGGATGGTCCTTACCGCTATTCTGCCACTCCTACCTGGTGCCTCAGAATGATGCACAAGATAGGGGTGGGTAGGGGTGCAGGCTGCGTTAGATTCAGAGCACAGTCTGGAGTTATCTTCACTCTGTTTTGGAGCGAAAGGCCTTTGGCTATTTGCACAATGCTGCACACATTAAGCAAAGTGCAAAAAAAAAACAAAAACGATATAACGAACAATTATAACGTTTCCAGTCAATGTGAGCTTCAGATTAAGTCCCTCTTCCCATCACTTGGTGCTCCCATGGAGGAGATCTGACTCATAGTTTGGGAATCACTACTCTAAAGTGGATTCTGGCTCCAAAGAGCAGAGTATGGATTACTAGAAAGCATATTTATACAGGTTTTTAGAGACATTCTTATATCCTGCACTTTTTCAGTAGATGAACAGTGTTTAATTCCTGTAGTTGGAGCAGCATTTCATTGTAAGTGTGCATCAGCTAAACACCCGTAAAAGGCAGAGAGAAAGTAACACAAGTTAGCACTATTAACATAAAATATAGTCTGTCATTTGATGTAACTTTTCCTTGCAAATTTGCACTTGCACTTTTTGTTATTTCTTAATAGTCCTCTTGAGATGACTATGAGTATTAATTTCCTACATTTATCACAAATTAATACAGAGAGGTTCATTAAGGGGATTCGCTCTTAATTGAGTAATATATCACTTTGTTGTGATGCAAATGCCTTACTTTTAGGGGGAACATTCCTTTGCTTCAAGCAAGTAATACATTCACTTATGTTAGTGATATGAAATTCTGCTCTACAATTACAGTTTATGCCTGGAGTCTGATCATTTACAACATGACATGCAATTTACTTTTTGTAATGATAAAAGAAACTCTACTTTGCATGGTAAGCCCTATACATGGATTATGTATTCCTTTTATATTGTTTTTCTTTAAAATGATTCCCTTCTGAATGCTAAACTTCTCTCCTAAGTGCTGCCTGCTCAGGTATAATAAATTAATAGTGCCTCTCCTGAGGTTGTTAGGAAATCGTTTGCATGCTTACAGTATAAAATATAATTACATTATGCAGAGAAACATTTTCTTTTTAATTAAAACAATATGCATAACACATTCTTTTTTAAAGGCACCATAAGTCTACCGATAAAACGTCCTTTTGTACTACCAAGCTCTCGAAGAACATGGCCCAAAGTTAATTACAGATACCAGGAGATTCATGAATAAGAACCATTCCTATCAGATCTACATCATATGGCTCCTGAATAATATATAAAGGAAGATTACTGTAAAAAAGTTTTAGCTTGCTGTTAACACAGTTATAAATCATATGAAAGACAAGTGATTAGCTGAGGTGTTTGCTGCTGGACAATTGTTTTTAAATATATTAAATGCCTTCAGTAATGATTTTAGGAACAAAGAACAGGGAACCAGGTTTATGCAGATCAGGCAGCATAATCACTAGAGAGATTTTATTAAAGGACCAGTAAAATGAATTTTTAAAAAAAAAAAAAAATAGTTGGTATATAATGGAAAAAAAACCACCAAGACATATTTAACATAGTTTACCGAAACTCTGCTTCTGCTCTTCTTCAGAAAAGGTGACAGGGCGACGATCCATCATGCATCACTGGATTTCTCCTCCCTGGCTATCGCTCATATTCTACTGACAGCGTGTGAAGGAGCGTGGGCAAGCAACAAGGGACACTAAGCCGTCCGAGGCACGGTGACACCGACTAGCCATTGGTCGGGCCACTCCAAGCAGCAGCAGCATTGGATTTCTTCTCCCTGGCTATCGCCCATATTCTACTGACAGCATGTGAAGGAGCGTGGGCAAGCAACAAGGGACACTAAGCCGCCCGAGGCAAGGTGACACAAACTAGCCATTGATTGGGCCATTCCAAACAGCAGCAGCAGCACATGAGCAAGTGAACCAGGTGTCCAACAGCAGCAGGAGCACATTAGAAATGTCATTTAGTGTTGAATTTGCTTTATGCACACACAATCCCACATGCAAAGAAATCAGTTCCAATCTTAATGGTGTTTTAGGGTTGTGGTGGAAAAAGAAAGAAAGCAAAGCACATAAAAGTGTAGGGCACACTAGGGCAAAAGATGGACACAGACCTCATGCAATGTGAGTGGGAAGGGTACATACCCAGAAAGCATCTCTTGGGATGAGTTTTGAGTTCTTCATCCTTACTATCTGAGGCTACAAAAATATTAACAAGAAAAGAAGAAGAAAACAGAAGGTTCATATAAAACATATGCATTTTAGAGATACTATTTCCTAAATACTGTATGCACAACTTCCTTTCCTAGAAGAGCCAAATTCAAATGATGGTTGACATCCCAGTGCTATGAAGTAGAAATTCCAACCGTGCATTACATTTACAGAGAGGCTCACATCCATTATGTGTTGCATAGTAGAGAAACAGCTATTGCAGAAGATAGCAGTAATTAGTGTGGTTTGATGAGAGGGTAGTTATGCCAAGATGACAGTACCGGCTTTTCAGAGGATATTAAGCAGACATTTAAATTAAGCTTATGAACATGAGGTCATTTATTTGCTTTATTTAGAAAAGATACACAAAACTAGAGAATCTATCAGGCATAACAAATTATAAAATATACTTTACTGGCCAAGCTGAAATAATATATAACTTACTGTCACATACCTAGAGCATTGTCTCTTTTATAACCCCTTGTATTCAACAGTATCTTGTATGGACACATAGCTAGCCAAGGAAGCTGTAGTGCTTATTATCAGCTGCAATTTCACTGGTCTTTCACCACAAGAATTTATACAATGCAAACATCTTATCTAATTCCACTTTGTTACTATGGCCATAAGAGTGATAAAGTTGACCTTGTATGTAAGGATCAAGAGGGTGCAATAAAAGGAAATCGACCGGCTATAATATACCTTACCTAAACCTACTTAGCCTGGTCCCACATTGATTTTTGCACAAGGGCAGAAGGGCTACTAAAAGCCTACAAATGCCATGGTCAAGGTATTTCCCATTTAAAGAGATACTGACACCTGAAATTAAACTCTTTTTTACATCTATTATAATATTGGCTTTGCAAGCTACTTCTAACTTTGCCATAAAGTATTTGCATGATGCTTTTACATTATCTGTCTGATCCTCCATGTTCCTGTATGAGGGGGCTGCAATATTTGTGCAGCAGGAGTCCGTTAGCATTAGAAACTGTAACTAACAGGCTGAGATGGGAGAGTCAGGTTGGCAAAGTCAGAGTGTCAGAGAGTCAGGCGTAGGAACTTCAACTAACAATTATATACAAAAACAAACCTCTCAAGCAAAAAATGATCAACATGACCTATAGGTAACATTTAATGTACATTCATATGCTAAAATTCATTTTTTAGTGTCAGTATCACTTTAAGTAAATGGGTAACTGCTACTGAAAAAAAAATGTTTTGTCCACCATGTTTCTTCCTATGCAATGGGCCGTAAAGTTACAATTTAAGCCTATGTATCAAACTGCAAATTCAAAAACATTTTTGTAGGTATTTTTTGTTGGTATTTATTGTGCAACTTATCAAATAAAGGATCACAGTTTGGCTGAAACGGCTCTCCAAAGTAATATTCTGGGATTTGAGAAGTCAAGAAGGTGTGGCAGTGCCTCAGTAAAAATGGGAAAAGTGGAAATGCAAATATTTTATAAGAAGTTAAGAGAGGAGAATTAATAGGGTTTTGCTGGGTCACGGATTAAAGAAACAAAGCAGCATTACCCCTAATATTTTGCTAAAATTATTTCTTTCCTCTGCATTTGGCAAAACTAATAACTTTCCACAATTCAGTAAAAACGGGGAAAGCGGCAATGGAAACATTTTATAAGAAGTGAAGTGAGAAGACTAAATAGTGTTTTGTTGGTTCAGGGATTAAAGTTGTATGTGTTCTCCAAGGTGGGGATTTACTGGTCAGCAAATTACATTATTTCTTTCACAGGAGAATACTGACGTGTATTTAGTGGAGCCAGGTTTCATTAGTAAGGACCTTTTGACTGAAATGACCGCTCAATTTTATTGACAAAGAAAACAAGGTTACTTTAGTGTCAATGGAATCCCAATCCAAATCATTCTTATCTGTTTTTCTAAAAGCTGTGAGTCGCCTATTTCATCTGTCAGTCTATAGACTGGTCAGTCTATAGATTTGCAATAAACTGATTTCACCCACTAAAATTACATTATTTTTCTGGACACACTGTATAAATAATGGGATCCATTCAAACACATCTACATAAACAAGCATCCCAAAATAATAACTTTTCCTGCACTTGAATATTATGTAGCAGTTCCTTGTGTCGTTGAAATATTGTATGTGACAGGCTGTGGCATTTCACCCTTAAAAGGATAAGTAAACCTATAAAATAAGTGAATGTAAAATTGATGAGAGTACTATTCTAAGCACTTTTGCAATGTACATTCATTATTTTTTTTTTAATTCCAAGATATTAAAGGATACATGTACTGTTAATATGAATGAATTCTGTTACAACAGCGCCATGACACTTTTTTTTTAGCTGTACAAACATCCAGGCCTTGAGCTAAAAAAATAATATATATAAAATATATTAAAGGGAAAGGAAAGGTTAAAACTAAGTAATCTTTATCAAAAAGGTCTATATAAATACACCAGTAAGTAATGCTGCTCTGAGTCCTCTGTCACATTAATTTCCTTCTATTGTGTACACATGGGCTTCTGTATCCTTCTTTCTGCTTTCATCTCTAGGGCACAGGAGGCTTGCGCATGCTCAGCATGCTCAGTTTGCTCCTCATTCCCTTCTACCCTTCCTGTTGTAATTTGCGCCCAGAGTTATGAGCAAGCAATTATGTCACACCAAGCTAATATGGCAGCTGCTATCCTAAACAAACAGAGAGCGCTTCTAGAGCTGTTTACTTATGTATGGTAAAGCATTCTACAGAATAAATATAGCATTCTAGCTGTTCTATTGGCAATAAACTGCCTTGGTAGCTTTCCTTCACCTTTAATATATAAAAATGTAAATCTTTAGTGGTTTGAGAAAAAAATATGCATGTAGGATTTGGTACTCAGTACCAAGGTAACGTTTGAATACTTCTACAAAAACAATAAGAACGATAGATAGGTAAATTGATAGATGACAGATAGATAGACGACATATTATTTTTTTTAACTTGATTATGCCGTTTGTCTTAACAAAGCATTTTGTTACACATATTAATTGAAATAAAACTAAAACCAAACTGTGGGTGAGAACAAGTAGGGATGTTGTGTTTGTTCAGCAATGTTAGTAGTAGAGATTTATGGTGACAGTGCAATTTCTATCACTAGCTCCAACATGCTCAGAAACATGGAAGTGAGCTCAAATTAAAAAGAAATAGCTATTGTGAGTAAGGCACAACAAAGAAATGCTAGCAGGTACAAAAAAATATATAGTATACAGGTATCTCCAGAAGGTGCCAAAGTCCCTGCTTTTCAATTTTTTTAAAGAAACTAATTATCTCAAATATGAATACAACACAGTCAGCTAAACATATCTTCATGCCTGCACAGATACTGGGCTGACAAAATGTAAAAGAGTATAGTTCAAAAGACAGCACAGAGCGTTTCCGGTTGCCATTAAAGAAATTGTAGAATAAGGGGAAAAGAATGTAGAAGAACAAAATGGCAGCAGGAGGCAATAAGCAACAGAAATACGGACAACTGACAGGAAGCACTGTGTTGGGAGGTTGGGTTTACGATACAGCAGAGCTGAAAATATGGAAAAACACCACGGGTGGGTACAGGTAAGCACTGAATAAATATAGCCAAATACATGTAAAGCTAGATTTAGAATAAGTAACCACTCAGGGCTATATGTCCTACCTGAAATGAAAGAATACCAAATTATGATTAGTTATATTTAAAGGGGTTGTTCGCCTTCCAACACTTTTCAGTTCAGCTGGTTTCAGATAGTTCCCCAGAAATAAAGACTTTTTCCAATTACTTTCTATGTGTGACTGTTTTTCTAATATTGTGAAGTGTAAATTGTCATCAACTAAATGATGTAAAATTATAACAGTTTAGAGTCTGCACCTAAATTACTGAGCTGCCAGACTCAAATACCAGAGACAGGGACATTAAAATTCAAACTTAGATTTTGGAAAACTTTAAAAAATAAAAGATGGAAAGTAATTGAAAAAAGTATTTATTTCTGGTGAACAATCTGAAAACAATTGAACTGAAAAAAAGTGTTTGAAAGTTGAACAACCCCTTTAATTAAATTATGATAAAAATCTCCTCCTACTTAAATGGCCTTAAGGACAGAGACACACGTGGAGATTTGGGGAGATTAGTCGCCTGTCTAAATCGACGTTGGGATGGCACTCGGAGAGCTTTGTTTCAGAAGTAGGCCGAAGTTTCCTTGTCAGGCGGGCAGTATCCTGCTGGGAGACTAAATCTCCCCGAATCTCCATGTGTGTTTCTGCCCTAAAGGATAAGAAAAAGGGTATAATCAGTGATTACAATCACTTGTCTGATACCCTAGGCTGGTGCTCCTGTTCGCTGTTCTTCTGTAGGAGAACCACACTTTTGGATACTAATTATGGCTCTGGATGAGACTCATGAGCAGAAAAATAATAGCTATTTTTTTGTTCAGCTTTTCACAATACTGCATGTGTGTATCCAGAATGGGCTGCAGAGAGGATCCATGAAGATGCGGCACAGTAGCACCCTGTGTCAGTGCAGTTTTCAGCAAACGTGAGCCAGACCAGGGCCTTGTCAAAAAAGTGGGGGATGCCTAATATTTCGGCAACCCCAGTAAAAGGAGTCAATTACACTGATAATGCACTGTAATTTTTCCACACTGCAATGTTGCTTCACATGTATAACAGTATTGTTTCATGGTAAAGAGCATACGTTATAAATTAGCTAAGAAAATAAACATATTTTTGAAACAAAATGATTTATCAGCAGTGTCGGACTGGCCCACAGGGATACCAGGAAAACTCCCGGTGGGCCCAGGTGTCAGTGGGCCTCTTGCTTCTAACCATTTGGTCTATTTCATGGTCATTTCCTATTTCTCTATGAGCACAAATATGCTTAATAATGGAAAAATAAAGTATAGTATGTAGCAGGCCTGGACTGGAAATCTGTGGGTTCTGGCAAATGCCAGAGGGGCTGCTGTAAGGTCCCATGATAGACAGTTACTATTTAGTGGGCTGGTGGTAGACTATTTGGGCCTCTGTGTACTTGGAATGGCAGGGCCTATTTTGACTCCCAGTCCAAGCTGGTATGTAGAGAAAAGAGACTAGGGGAATAAAGAGGTTGAGTGAGGAGAGGAGGTATAATAGTTTGGAAAGTGGGCCCTCAGCCTAAGGTTTTCTGGTGGGCCCCAGGCATCCCAGTCCAACACTGTTTATCAGGTTCCTCCTCATAAGCATGGAAAGTGGGATAGCTGAGTAATGCAAGGTATGATATTTGGTAGCATCCAAAGCTTTTCCCAATTTCAAATATTTGCTGTATTAATGTAGCATCCCTCTAAAGCTTTCTTGGAGGTCCATCCCATGATCCAGGCCCCCTCAGCACATAAAACGTTACAGATATATGAAAACACTGATGCATCAGTAATCCTGACATAATTCAAATATAGGACAGCAAAAGCAGATTTACCTCAAATATCACCCTAGCTGACCTTCAGGTTGGGCTTTTATGCATTACTATGCAAGCAAATAGACTTCTTTCACAAATCTCTGAGGGGAACAACAAACAACATGGACATTAAGCGCTGATAAACCAATTTATGGCAGGCACTTAGTTGTGACCTCTTCTGCAGTTTCCAGGGATACAACACATGCAATTCACCTTCACAATGTGTCAACATAACATTTCAGAATTGAACTTCAATCAAATTTTGAACTGGATTACAGGTAAAAATAGGTCAAAAATAGGTACATTTTTGCATGTCATTCCAATGCAAAATAATTTTTAGCTTCATAGCAACATCAATGTTAATTCCTTCCTCCAAATGAATGGATTGATTTCATCACAGTAGAAGTATGAAAATATTATAGTTGCATCTTGTACAGCTTTAACATCTAATTTTAAAGGAGTTGCCCATTTCAGGAACATAGTTTAATCAACTGTCATTGCAGATAAAGTTTGTGGAAAAAAAAGCAGCTCTATCACTGCTTTTGTCCACTAGAATTATTTTCCACACAGCTCCAACTGAATTGTGCTAAAGTTTGATTTGTGATGTAGGCATTGATATTTCAATAAGAATAACTATTGAAACAGCACATTCACAGAAAAAGCAGACCAATTGTTTTAGTCAGCAAGACTGTGGCATGTATTTAGAATTTTCCTTTGTGACATATGCAGATATATAACATACAAGTATAGGCTGTCCATAACTTACATCTGTTAAGAATCATTTAAACATTATATAAAAACAACAGAATTGTTTTGCCACCAATATGGATTTGGGCAGCTTAGTTACCATCAAGTACATGGTCCTGTTTTATTGTTACAGAAAAAAGGAAATGATTAGGATTAGAATTATTTGCTTAAAATTAACTCTATGGGACATCCTCCTGTAATTCCAAGATTTCTGGACAATAGGTTTGCAGATTAAGTATTCCATATAAAAAAATAAAATACTTTGTGTCTTCTTCTACACACAGGAGATACACTACCAAACCACTTCATTAACTGTAACACTTCATTAGTGGTGTATCTTTTGGAATGTACGAAATGTCACATTCAATATGTGGGCCAAACCACTAGACCCCTAAAAAAGAAAAACTATTAGGGAGACATAAAAAACAAAAACCCTCATTCCAATGTGGCAAAACATTTCAGTGTGATGGTAATGGTATTCATAAATTAAGGGCCACAGGCATTGATAAATTAAAGAAGAATTTAAGGGGTGGGGACCCAATCTCTAAACTTTTGCAACTAGAGACAAAATGGATTTTCTTTCTGCACCCGAGAATACCAGACGGTTTAAACAGTGAATACTTAGTAACATGCTTTCAGTATACTGTTTTATATATATATATATATATATATATATATATATATATATATATATATATATATATATATATATATATATATATATATATATATATATATCTATGATAAAAAGTGCATATTCCCTCTGATGCTGTAATTCAGGTGGAATATGCATTTCCCCAATTTTCTCCTATATATCTCCTTCATAAATCTTCTTTTTTTCTTTTTTATATTATTTTCCTATAAGTTTAGTATATTATATATTTTTTTTTGGTACTTTTTCTTTACCCTATAGGGTAAACCACTATATGATCTATGTTCATTGGTTAGTAATTGTTTTCTTATTGGTTTGCCACTTTTGTATTAAGCCTTTCACTCATTGGTTAAGACTAAGTGTGATGTATTGTATTTTAAATGGTCCACACCCCTCTATAAGGATTGTACCAAGGGGAGACCTACAGCCTATGAGCTACTGATTTACTAGCGAATGGACCAGACTGAAAAATTGTTTGACAACCCTTGGACTGGGTGCTGTCCCGGTGAGGAAACATTTATTATGATTTTTCTTTTTCTCCTTTACTTTTGATTTTTAACTTTTTTCAAGCACAGAGGCATACACCACTTTTTCTTTTATGTTTACCTAAGGTATTCCATATAATCTCCATATAATTCAGAACTGCAGAATGATAGTTTCACTATCACATCTGAATCAATATTTTTTAGTTTATTTGCACTTGCTGCACTAACAAGTGTTACCAATCTCTAAAAGCTATCAACGTAGCAAAATCAAAGCTGGAGTTGGAATCACCAAAAATGTACCGACTCTGACTCCTAATAACTTTAAATACAGGTACTAAGAATAATCAAATAAGATTTAAGAGCTTCTATCAAGGAGGATATGGCAAAAGCAATTTGGTTTCTAAGCGCAATACTTTAGTTAATTTTGGATTGTATTTAACAGCTATTCTGCAGCTAGATGCCAGGTTCAATTAGTATATACCTTGTTTTAGGTTTTCAAATTGTGTTTGGTTTATGCAGTTTAACTTTGATTTCGGTTTAGAATTACCAAAGAATGTGGTTTATATTTTTGAGCTTTGGAAGTCATAAAATGCCTTGTATGTTGTGTACATTTATTGATCAACATGGAAAATAAATTAGTATATTAAAGGATCAGAAAATGAAAGTGTTTTAAAGTAATTAACATCTAATATACTGTTAGCATCCACTGGTAAAAGCTGTGTGTTTGCTTCAGAAACACTACTATAATTCATATAAATAAGCTGTGTAGCCATGGGGGCAGTTTTACCAGTGCAGAGCAACAGTACATAATATGTAAATTACTTTGATACACTTTTAGTTTTTGGTGTTCCTGTTCCTTTAAACACAGAGGAGATGGAGTCAGAGGTACCATAAACTAAAGTCAGAAGGATTTATGTACGGACTCCTCATGAATCATACAGAAGACATACAAGGTAATTATGATTTTACTTTCCCTATATACTATAAACATGTTTATAGTTAATCAAACTTAATAACACATTAATAAAAAAAATAGCTTCAACAGCATTTCAAAAGGTTTACTTTACATATTAGTGCTCTCAACCCTATGCAACAACACTGCAGGCTCATTTAAAGTGTGGTCGTGGAAACACTCACTTTAAAGGAGTTGTTCAACTTTCAATTAACATTTAGTATTATGTAGAAAGTGAAATTCTGAGAAAATGTGTAATTAGTTCTCATTTCTTATTATTTGTGATTTTTGAGTTATTCAGCAGCTCTCCAATTTGCAATTTCAGCATACTGGATGCTAGGGTCCAAATAACCCTAGCAACCATGCATTGAATTGATTAAGATACTAGAATATGAATAGGAGAAGACATGAACAGAAAGATAAGTAATAAAAAGTGCCAATAACAAAATATCTGAAGCTTTACAGAGCATTTGTTTTTAGATGGGGTCAGTGACCCCCATTTCAAAGTTAGAGAGAGTCAGAAGAAAAAGACAAATCATTAAAAACTATGAAAAAAAATAAATAATGAAGAATAATTGAAAAGTTGATTAGAATTGGCCATTCTATAACATACTTAAAGTTAACCTAAAAGTGAACCACCCCTTTAAGCTAGTCCTATTCTTTGTGAGGAAACACTCTCGGCCTCCTTCTGCTACAAGGAAAGTAGTAATATGAAAGATGAGAATTGTGAATTTACTGACACAATGGTTCATGTCAATGTGAGCCTGCAGAGCTTGGTGATTGGAACTAACCCAATAAATCTACACAGTGTGAAAACAGAAAATATCACTCCTCCTGAGTAGGGACCTAACAGCAAAAAGTAACTGCTGCAGTTGGTACAGAGTTTCAAAGCAATGAACTGCTGTGACATCATCTACACACTGCCAATAGTTTGTCAACCCAAAAAATGTTTTTTTGCCTTATAAAAATATACACTTTTATAAGCAACTTTCCAATACGAATTTATTACAAATTGTTAGTGTTTTAAAAGTTGTTTGTAAATGTATTTGCTAGTGAAGCAGAACCGGTTTTAAAGAATGTTGTAAAAGCCAGTCTTCTCCAGCAAGAGAAGTCTGTCAGTACGTTGGCTTGTGTTTCATTGTTTCAAAAGCCAGAGCCACCAGGAAAGAGAATGGGAAGGGACAGACAAGCACTGCTTTCAATAGCAATACAAATACAAATAACTTAAAAACCATAAAAAAGTGTAATGAATGTATTTATCAAAGTTGCTTAGAAATATGTTTACTTTTATACTCTAAAAGTATACCTTGCAGACCAGTTACTTGAATGAAAAAGTTGATGAATTTGGCAAGGATGATCAGTCCTCATTGCGAGGTGTTTGTCTGTTTTGTGTTACACACCTGTGAATGATCGCCGCTTTGGGTTCAGCTCATTTGCCACACGCACTTCTGTACACAACTTCAACATAAGCAACATTGTAACAATCATTATAATACTTTGCCAAAGGAGAGGTGATTCAAAGTGGTGTCCAAACCTGATAAGAGAAAAAAATACATTATATATATATATATATATATATATATATATATATATATATATATATATATGGCACAACACAAAATAAAATAATATTACAGTCATAAAAAGCAAAAGTTAGAAACAGTAACACCATAAAGAGATATTTTTAACATGTATTTTTACAGGACATTTTTTCTAACTTTGAATGTATTCATCCAGAACCTACAAAACATTATTTTATATCAAAAAAAAAAATTGGCATTTGACCCTTTTTTATTATCCTGTGTATGAACTCAAACCATTGTAATCTACACAGCCAAATTGTTATCACACGATTATTAACAGCATTAACAGCGTTATAGTAAATGCATAAAAATCCCCTTAAATTTTTGGTGTGACTGGCTATTTAGGTGGAAAATGTTAATTGAAACATTTAAAAGGAATACATGTAAAATTACATGAGTTAAAGAAAGTTCTCAAATGGGCATTTGTTGTACAAAGTTGCTCAGCTAATCGATTGATAGTAGTTATGTTAAATTATAACTGGGTGCAAAATTACTGAATTCTCATTATTAAATAAATTACCAAATGAATCTCCATTTGTTTACTAATAAGCTTAAAACTGGCAACCCATTAAAGATAAAAAAAAATGAAAAAACTGGAATCTTCTGCATGCATGGATCTACAGTAGCTATCAAGTACAATGCTGCTAAAAGACTCTACATTACTCACCTGGAGTGGTTATAACTATGCTGTGTTCTGAATAAAAAGTTTTTCTGAACAGTTGCTCAGCTAATGGATTCATTGATAAGTAAGTAGTTTCAGGGCTATCAGAAATCTAAAGGGATCCTGTCATCGGAAAACATGTTTTTTTCAAAAAACATCAGTTAATAGTGCTACTCCAGCAGAATTCTGCACTGAAATCCATTTCTCAAAAGAGCAAACATATTTTTTTATATTCAATTTTGAAATCGGACATGGAGCTAGACATTTTGTCAATTTCCCAGCTGCCCCTGGTCATGTGCCTGCACTTTAGGAGAGAAATGCTTTCTGGCAGGCTGCTGTTTTTTCTTCTCAATGTAACTGAATGTGTCTCAGTGAGACATGGGTTTTTACTATTGAGTGTTGTTCTTAGATCTACCAGGCAGCTGTTATCTTGTGTTAGGGAGCTGCTATCTGGTTACCTTCCCATTGTTCTGTTGTTAGGCTGCTGGGGATGGAAAGGGAGGGGGTGATATCACTCCAACTTGCAGTACAGCAGTAAAGAGTGATTGAAGTTTATCAGAGCACAAGTCACATGACTTGGGGCAGCTGGGAAATTGAAAATATGTCTTGCCCCATGTCAGATTTCAAAATTGAATATAAAAAAAATCTATTTGCTCTTTTTCCCATGACAGTATCCCTTAACTGGCATAATGCTTGAAAGTGTTAGTGTACTACAGGAGGCTTTACCAAGGTTTTAGCAAACACAAATTAGCTATAGTTTTAGAATATTTTCTTTGTATTTGTTTATGGAAATATCAAGAAAAGAATATAGATTTACATTATTAATTTTGTAGCTTTCCGGCCTTATATACAAGTGTGTTTATAAGTTAGCTTGTAAACTCTGCATTAGCATGAGAAGTTATTGCTATGGTTCCAAATCCCTCTTATAAACTGCTTAAGCTATCTTGTCAACCCAAGCCTGGCGTGAAACACAAATACAATAGCAGTATAGCATAGCAGGTGAGAGAATATTTTCAAACCACTGCGGTGTGAGAGGAAGTAAAGAAGAACAAGTAATGGTAGAAAACAGCTGCAGAGAGCAGCTCTAGGATGAAACAAATCCTACTAGACATACTGATAAACTGCACTGAGAGAGAACATACAATGTATGTGTTCAGAATTTTTAACAAAATGTGTATCACTATTTAAGTTAATTCAAAGGTAGCCTAATCGTGTCTGGCTAGCCGAGTGAAGGTATTCTGGGTACTGTAGTTCTGCAACATATGAAGAGATAAAAGGTTGTCTAAACCTTGATGTATGTAATGAATCTAAATAATGATTTCATACGGCTTGAAAGCCTCATTAATGTTAGTTCTTACCAGAAAAGTATTCGCAGTATATTGGCTATTAGCAGCATAAGACAAACATAAATGGAGAATCCTTCTGCATTCTGCATCCTTCTGATATCCCTGTATTGGGGTATATATGGAACTACACCCCCAAAGATCATGGCACAGGAAGCACCCCAGGAAACCAGCACACGAAGAAAAGCCCCAATCCATTCCAGGCCTTCTCTCTCCATTTCTGACAGTGTTTGCCTCTTCAGAAAGATAACTTGGTCCAGCTTGCTACGGAGAGATTCAGAATTGCTATGCCCATTCCAGACTCATAGAGATTGTTGGAGGTATCACAAATTCCATGTTCAAAGCCTTAAGAGAGGTAAAAACAGTGGTATTTATAACATAAAGAGAGCATATACATAGATGTTTTGCATGTATAAAGGCTGGATTGAATGGATGTGGAACATAATAGCCAGAACACTTTTCAGCTCTCTAACTCTTAGTCAGTCAGCGACTTGAAGGGGGGGGTCACATGGGACAGAACTGTTTGCAATTGATTCTTAGCATTCAGCTCAGAATCAAACGCAACAGTTATGGCCCATGTGCCCCCCCCCAAGTCACTGATTGGTTACTGCCTGGTAACCAATCAGTGGAAACCAAGAGAGTAGTAGGAAGTAGGGTTCTGGCTATAATGTTAGACATCCAGTCACTCCAGCCTTTATACATTACATTGTTGCTAACTATTAGAAACATTTTTTATTTTGCACGAGCTATCTATTTAGCCAGTTTTTATTTTTATACTGAACAATTCCTTTAAAAGCAGCACAATATGAATATAGTGCCTATACTAGATGCAAAAACCTATGCACACTTACACTGAAATGTTCAGATTCACCCTATGGTAATAAATCCACCACATTTATTTTTATTAAACCATCCAAATGTGGTACGTTTTAACTTATTTTTACACAACTATACAATGATGTGTGTGTGTGTGTGTGTACATATATAAAATAATATGCCACCTGTTTAAGGATAAATAGATATTGCAAGTCTCAATGACCATACAGTAGAACCCCCATTTTAAGTTTTTCAGGGGACCAGAAAAAATTGGTGTAAAATCCAGGAAAATGTAAAATCAGGGAAATGTATAATGCATAATATATATGTGGGACCACAAAACAACAATTTAAAATGAGGGAAAACTCAAAGTCAGGGGATGTGAAATGGGGGTTCTACTGTATATGCAAAAGGACATTATATTATACATCATGGAAACGCTAGGTGACTTCTAATATCCTATGTTACAGAAGGGAGTAAATTACTTTTATAATACACAGGTATCAATGAGTCTTCTGATGCCACTGACATCCCTTTACAACTGATGACCGCATAAAAGTAAACTTTTAGTATATTATAGCATGTCCTCTCTCGCCAACATATTTTTCCTGCCTTCAGAAAACTTTTACTCCATGAGGCTACAACTGTATTGTTACTTTTCTAACTTTCTATTCAGGCACTTGCCTATTTATTTTCGTCTGTCATTTAAACCAGTGCAAGGTTGTTGCGGTAAACTTTAGCATCCAGATAGCTGCTGGAATTCCAAACTGGAAAAAAAAAGAGTTGTTGAACAAAAAAATCATGAAAACCAATTCCAAGTTGTTTCAAAATATAAATGTCTATACAGGTATGGAACCTGTTATTCAGAATGCTTGGGACCTGGGGTTTTCAGAGTAATGGATTTTTCCGTAATTTGGATCTTCATACCTTAAATCTACTAGTAAATCATTTAAAAATTAAGAGGCCAATTTATCAGTTCAAATGTCAAATTCATGTGAGTTTTTTTTTTAACTCTAATAAATTTGAATACACTCGAAATTCGATTGGGAGGTCATTTAAGAAAAAAATTGAATATCTAAAACTCAAACAAATATTACAGAAAACTCTAATCGAATTTGAATCGAATTAAAAAAACTCGAATGTCAGGAAGGCTAATAACATCATAAAATTGGTAAATGAACTTGGCAGGTTTAAGGTGGTGAATAGTCAAATTCAAATTATTCCCAGGGTATAGGTTTGATAAATCTTGAAACACATATTTATATATTTACATATTTAAAAAGAGAAGAAGATTGCTGCTATATAAAAACAAGACTTTTTTTTACTGGTAACACACATATATATATATATATATATTAGGTATAGAAAAGATCGCACCCGCAGGACTTATTCTTTAACAAAGTAGATTTATTGTAAATAGATGCTGACGTTTCGGCTGAGACAACAGCCTTTCTCAAAGTGGCAAAAAATAACTCAAACACGGATATAAATACACAGTGTGGCGGGAATACAATCAAATTACAAATAACACACACCTGTGACAGAGGAAATGACGTGTGAAAAGGGGGTGTATACGGTTAGAGCACCTGCAGTGATAGGTAAAGGGTTAAGTGGATCGTAAAAAATTTTTTGAAGAGCCAGAGAAATCAAAAGTCAAAAAAATAAAATGTGAACACATAAAAGCGAGTCGCAATTTTGAACTCAGTGCGGCTTTTGTACACCCACATGAATATAAATACTCAGCAATTCAAGGCCTCATAAGTCCTTTAACTATTACTTGTGTGTTGTCACCTACAAGTCAATATGACAAAGTGTCAAAAGAATATAAACAATGTTGCATTCAATTACAAGGGTACCAGGGAATGTATCTATTACAAGAGACTGTTACGTAGCTAACCGGAGACTGACTGGATACATTCAGGAACTACACGAAAGTATAGACAGCAATAAAGCATAGTCAAAAGTTGGAAGATAGGTTCATCCACAAGCTATATGTATAGGAAGACATATATTAGACACCAACGGACAAACAACACGGAACAAGAAATGAACAAAAAAAAATGTAAAAATAAATGTACTAAAGAAAAAATAAAAATAAAATAAAAGTAAAAATAAAAATAAAAATAGAAAAAGAACTATATAGGAAAATTAAAAAATAAACTAAAAGATAACGAGTGATCCATTAGCCCACCTCATACAAAAAAGGGTGATGAAGTAGGGCGAGACTAGAAGATTAGGGGTATAATAGCGTAATTCCTAAAGCAGGAGTAAGCTTACTTTGAATAATAGGTGCCAAGTCCACACTCAGACTCGGAAGGGCATCAGACACGGGAAGCCATCCCACTCCAGTGGGCCCCGCGATGTCCATAGAGCCCTGTTTACCGGATCGGTATCCCAACGGTAGGCCGCAGTCACACGGGTATAGGACACAATAGAGGTTGTGCACCTGGATGAATGGTCGTTATCAATTCAGCGCTATGGCTACTATGTAGCTCGTCTTTTGGGATGTCATAGTTCACCAGGCTCGGGCGGCGTGCAGATCCTTCAAATCCAATAGTTCCAGATTGTTGCCGATCAGTGTCAGGGAAGCCGTCGAACCATACCAGGATGGATGTCAAGCTTGGACGTGTCGGCCTCTGGAACACGGTGAGAATCGCTGTTAGCACAAGGCGTCAGATCCCGTATAGACACCACTCGTTGTCGTAGCAGTCAAGTCAACATCGGGTGGGTGTCAAGCTGAATGGTGCCAGTTGGGTCACCGTTATAGTCAGCCGTCTACTGCATCACGTTCGTCATGGTTAGAGCACTTACACCCAGAGACGAATCTTCTCAAACTCATCCATAGTGGGTACATCTGTCAGTAAATATTTGGTCTCGCTGAAACGCCACAGGATTCGTCCGTCAATGGAACATCCCAGGCGCACCATACACAAATGTCCAGGATTGGCACAACTTAGGAGCTACTATACGCTTCTCGTGGTGGATCAGTAATTGGGAGTCATCCGTCGGGGCACAAGCATGAGATCAAGAACTGAGGGATATGAATGGTGAAAAAGTAAAGAAGCAAGACAAAAAAGCAAAAAAAAACACCAATGAAAAATAAAAATAAATAATAAAAAAAAAAAAAAAAAAATATGTATAGAATAATAATGAACATAGAACAAATAAAGAAAAAATGGGAATACAAAAAATAAAAATACAAAGGTACATACAAATCCAAAACATCCAAGAGACAAAAATGGTGATAAAACCATACAGGTATAGAGGAAGGACAAAAGAGAAGAGACAACATATAACGAGCGAAAGGAGTGTGAAAAGGTTTCAGACTAGGGAGTATGTAAGCAAACGAAATCAGTCGCTCACCACCAGCCCACAAATGTACAAACCAAGTAATGGGGGGGACCCCTCCCAGAGGGAGTAGAAAAGTAGGGAACACAGGACAATGCATCAATATAGACATTATGTTCTAGTCAGGGCTACTGTAAAACCAGGTCTTGCATTGCAAGTAAGTAAATCACATTAAAAGTGGATCAGAGATTCACAGAATAGTAAGAATCTATAGGAGGGACAGATAGCCACTAGCTATATAGAAAAGGATACACTTAGCTGTAAATGAAAGGAGCGTACGATATAAGTTCATTCAGTCCATATGGATTGATCGTGTTAAGTCTGTGTATCCACCTTAGTTCACACTGGAGTAACATCTTCTCACGATTGCCGCCGCGTGCTGGTCGAGGTACATGGTCTATCATCATGCAGCGTAGGCTCGCCAGGGTGTGTCGATGGTGCAAGAAGTGAGCAGCCACTGGTGTGTCTGCTTTGCCGGATGAAAGTGCTGTCCTGATCGCGGACCGATGGTTGGCCATCCGCTCACGAAACGTGGTTATTGTCTTGCCCACATAGAACTGTCCACACGGGCATTTAATGAAATAGACCAGGAATTTAGAAGTACAAGTCAGTTTGTAATTGATAGCAATAGGTTTGCCAGAATGTGGGTGATTAAAAGTAGAGCCAGTGATGAGGGAATTGCAAGTGATGCACGATGGACAGCGAAAGCAGCCCTTCCTTTCAGTGTTGAGCCATGTATCGGTGGTACTCTGTTGATAACAGTGGGTAGGGTCCGTTTTTACCAGGATATCCCTGAGGTTTCTTCCTCTCCTGTATGCAATCCGGGGCCTAGCACGAAAGATGGGAGGGAGTGTGGTATCTCTTTCCAGTACTGTCCAATGATCATGTATAGCCAGAGTCAAAGGTTTAACATCAGGGGTATAGGTAGTCAAAAACACCAAGGATTCTCTATCAATGTCCACTGATGCTGGTGTATCCATTGCCCCACGTAGTAAGTTGTATTGTGTGTGTAGTAAGGCTCGCTCTCTGCAGGAGAGTAGCTCATGTAGAGGGTACCCTCTCTGGGATAGTCTCGTTATCAAATCATCCAACTGTACACGTAATTGCGTCGGATCAGAGTTGTTCCTCACCATCCGTATCATCTGTGAGTAGGGGACACTTTTCTTGATATGTGGTGGGTGACAGGACGTGTGGTGTAACAGAGTATTGCGATCTGTAGGTTTCCGGTATGTTGTGGTGTTGTAGCCATTGTCGGTCAGCGTCACCGTCAGATCTAGAAAGGAGATCTGCTTGTCATCTATGGTGGCCGTAAACCGTATAGTCGTTGGTAAAGTGTTGAGTTCATCGACCATGGCCATAAATTGTTCCGTAGAGCCAGTCCATAACAGAAACAGATCGTCTATGAATTTTTTACGATCCACTTAACCCTTTACCTACCACTGCAGGTGCTCTAACCGTATACACCCCCTTTTCACACGTCATTTCCTCTGTCACAGGTGTGTGTTATTTGTAATTTGATTGTATTCCCGCCACACTGTGTATTTATATCCGTGTTTGAGTTATTTTTTGCCACTTTGAGAAAGGCTGTTGTCTCAGCCGAAACGTCAGCATCTATTTACAATAAATCTACTTTGTTAAAGAATAAGTCCTGCGGGTGCGATCTTTTCTATACCTAATTGATGTTACTGAACCTGGACTGCACCCAGGCACGCCAGACCTCCATTTCGTGAGTGCCGGATCTCCTGCTCTACATTATATATATATATATATATATATATATTGAAATAAAGATCATGTGTTAAGTCATGGAGAGATTACAGGAAAATGCAAAGATAAAAACCACACAGTAGGATTTAAATGTCAAGTAATCTTTGTTACTTAACTAATCAGATTTTCCTAGAATGCCCCACCCCCTCAGAACAAGCTATGGTGATATAAATCCTGATATAAAGAACAGATGGTTGTGTCCCATCCATCTGTGCTACTCACTATTACCAACTGTTATACAATCCTCACACGTGCAATCTCATGGACTGCTGGGGCAAGGTTTCTAATAAGGTTTCTAACAATGCCGTTAATTTCACAATGGCTGGTATTTAAGACTGACACATTTCACATTTCAATTGTGCCCATTGTAATATGGGCACAATGTGACAGAGCAGATATTTAAACACAATCAGGTACTGGTGAATACCTGTAATGTTCTTTGGCTCTGGGAACATTGCTGGTATAATCACAGCTATGCTGTGATTTGTAATTGCTGGTAAAGAAGGTCCTAAAGCAAACTGACCCTACCAGCCTTAATCAGGTTTAGCAGCTTGTAGGTGCTCGACTGCTGGCTCGCCGGTGCTGGGTGCTGTAGATAACACCTGGAGAGCTGTACGGTGCCCACTCTTCAACAGCAGTCTAGTGTCTTTTTTTCACAAGCTAGTTTTGGCAATGTCCTTGATACAATAACAATAACGGTTGTGTTTTAGAACACTGACTATTAAGAAAATGACAAAGGAAGAAAATATAAAAGAATAATAAAAATATAGATGTACTCTTTCTAAGGGTAATTGTTCACAGGACATCCCCAAAAAGCACCTGAAAACACTTTTACATGCACAAAATTCCTAAGCAACTATTGCCGGACAAGTTCTTCCAGAATCGCTGATTGGTAAATACATCTAATATTAGTTGACATGGTTATTAATGACAACAGTGCTATATAGAACAGTGATAAAAGTCTACCTATGCCCCTTTAGATACGTAAATGCCATTCCAGCTCAATATGTAGTAAAAGCTTTAGAGATCATAAGACTCATCAATCAATGTGGTCAAGGTGCAATATGCAAAAAAAAATAGGTGCAATGTGCCATTTTCCACAACTTTTCTCATGTACAACACTTTGTGCCTCTGCCATGAAGCACAAAAAATGTGAACCTGACAGCAAATTAGAAGAGGCAGGCATGTGCATTTGCATGCACAACCATTACCTGTATGTTATGTTATGTTATTTATTGCAGAAGCATGACGTGTGTGGAGAGTACGGACATTTTTCGTCCGGCGGAGATCGGTCGTTTGGTCGATTGGACAGGTTTGATTTTGTTCCGACCGTCCCGCCGGAGCCCATTGCGCTCTCATCGTAATCCGATCGTTCGGCCATAGGGCCGAACGTTCAGATTACCCCCAATATAGCCATGCCCGTTAGTGGCATATCGGGGAAAGATCGGCTCATTTGGCGATGTCGCAGAACGAGCGGATCTTTGCGTCTATGGCCACCTTAAAGCTGGCAATAGATGTAAAGATTTTTAAAATATCCAATTGTTATTGTGAGACCACGATTATCTCTAAATGATAGTTTAAATGTACGATGTGTCCATCAATTTTCTGACAGATGTCGGCCAAAAAATCGTAAAATGTACAATCGTTTGAATCCCACTAACCACACGATAATTTGATGGATTGGTCGGACTGCGCTGAAATCGGTTGTTCACCAAAGAAGAATTGTCGCGTCTATGGGGACCTTTAAGGTGGCCATAGACTCAAACATCCGCTCGTTTGGCGACATCGATATGCCACTAACGACATGGCTATATCGGGGGTATACGGCCGAACGATCGAATTACGATGCGCCATGGGGCTCCGACGGGTCGGTCGGTTAAAAATCAAACCTTCCCGATCGATATCGTGGCCAGATATCGATCGGGAAGACCCGTCGGAAGCCCCCATACATGGGCAGATATGCTGTCAAATCGGTCCAAACGATCGATATCGGCAGCTTTATCTGCCCGTGTATGGCCACCTTTAGATGCTCAATTTGGCCCCCAGGCCACCAGTTGAATAACCCTATTAAAGGTTTTTTCGAATTCTTCCTGAGTTAAATATTTACCTGGCAGAGTAGCAAGGACTATCAAGTAAGATGCAGGCTCTATGCCATAGGCAGAATTCACAGTGAATTTACATTGCTGTGTCAACCTATATAAAAAACTGCACATCAACTAAATGGTGTTAGTATGCACAAGCAAATGTGTTTGTCTTGTTAAATTACAGACGCAAATGTCTATATACTGGTCAGTGTAAACATGGAATGCCACTGATAATACTGCTCAAATACTCCCCTATACTTTACCATTCTGGTCCAGCTCAAGGCCTTTTGCCCTCACCAGGGTAACAGATGGCCTGGCTTCTGTAACTAACTGAGATGGGAGATCCGGGCATATGTTTGCCTGCATAAGTTATGCAATAAACTGAAAATCTAAGTTGGCACAGTAATGAGCTGATTAACCAATACATAGCACAATTCACTGGCAGGTTAACATTAAAGTAATAATGTTTTGTGAAGAGGTTTTTTGACACCCACTAACAGACAGAGGAATATAAAAATGTACCTGAGAACCACATCCAGCCTTGGGGACTTCAGCTGAACTGCACTAACCTAAGCTGATATTGTCAGAGAACTTTGCACTTTACATTATGTGGTTGTATAATGCAGAGTTCGAAATGTCACATCTACCAGAACTGTGGCTTTTTTTTGTTATTACAAATTTTACATAAAATGTACAAAAATGCATGTCAGTTTGTTAAATACATATATGTGTAGTGCTGCAGAGTATATTGAGGCTCTATAAATAAATTTAATAATAATATGGAAAAAAATCATGAACAAGGCAAAAATTAAATTTAGTGAACACCAATGACCAGTTTATATATAGGGACTAGAGATATGTGGGTCAACAAAAAGGTGACCTGCATATCCCTAGTACAGATATATAAAGTATAAAGTCCCTACATATAAAGAACCCATGCCTAACCCACCCACTCCCAGTCTGGTCCCAGCCCAATTTGGTAAGCAGTGATTATTCATATACCTTTGCCGATGATGTCAACAGAGTGGGCACGATTGTAAATGCAAGCGTATATAAATAAGCAGAGGAACAGTGGCACAATGACATCATGGGCAGAATTCAGACTACCAATTAAACTGGCAATAGACACAAAGATACCATCATACGAAACGACGATTCATGCCATTTTTTATACCATATTGATCGATCGTTCAGTCGATTGAACAGGTTAAAAGATTTATATTGGCAAACGATAAGATTTATATTGGCTAAAGATCTATGCATATATTGCCTGATGATATCAATGGGAGATTGTCACCAACTAGCAGATCAACTAGCAGTTAGGCAGGTTAAAATAGTTGAAAGGTTGAACTTGATGGACATGTGTCTTTTTTTCAACCATTATTTGTTAGACATACAGTTTGTACAGTTTCTCTGTCAATTAATGGTCAGAACATGTGTGATTTGATCACTTTACATTAATCTGAATGGTTAGTTGCAGGTTGGAAGGCACGGATGATCGTTCGTCAAACATAGGCTATAATCTGCATGTCTGGCCATCTTTACAGAGAAAAATTCCCCAGCACAGTATCCATCAGCCATCAAACAGAGTTTTACTTTTATTATAGATGCAGTTGACTGACATTATTAACTGATGAGACAAGTAGCACATACAACCCTAATGATATCCATAAAGCTTGTAATAAAGGGAATGTCATCTCCCATAGGGTGAATTTTGGATAGTAGACAATAGATGACTGAAGGTCATAAAACTTATAATGTGAATGAGCTCTGTTGTTTTGATATCTCTGAAATATATTTCACACAAACTTGTACATTTTTTTATAAAATCTGGCTATATCATACTGCCGTATAATTTACATGACACCAAGGACTTGTTTTCTGTCTTACGGCACAGCTCACTAAGAATGGGTGTGTAAATACTGCTGGAATATGTGGAACTAGATTACGTGTGTCAGGCTGACATTGGTTACATTATGTGCAATGGTTACATAGTCTTTATATAGGATGTGCCTTTACTGGTCCTTAAGCTGGACATAGACGCACAGATTCAATTGTACGAATACTCGATTTGTACAATTTTCGGATCGTGTGTGGAGTGTCCCAACATTTATCTTGCCATGCCGATCGGTAGTTCAGTCGATCGGACAGGTTAGAAAATTTCTATCAGCTGCCAATCATATCTCTGCGTATATAGCCAATTGGATGATTTTCAGTGGGAGACTGTCACCAGCTTGGTCAGACATAAACTTTCATACGATTGCTGTAGGGTGAGAAAGTCTCTGAATCTGAAAGATCTGTTCTTTTACTGCTTTATTTGGTCTGAATGGTTAGTGGCAGGTCGGGAGACGAGGACGTACGATTGTTCGTCCGATACTGAGGTGTGTCTATGGCCATTTTAAACAATTACAGATTATCTCTTTAGTCTAACTGGGAATAATTACGGAAACAGTTTAGGATTCTGCAGCAGGAGAAACTACAGGGCCACTGACTCTATCTGGACAGACTTAATTACAATAACAAAGGAGCATGATGCTGATATAGTATACAGATTTATAGGAGGCACACACTGAATCCAGAATTCAGGCCAATTCCAGCAAATTTTGAAAGATTCCGACCTGACTGAATCTTGAGCTTTGGGCAGAACTGAAATTGAAGTCAAGTGACTTTAGAAAACTACAACTAGCAAAAGGCAAACAAGAAATACCCAATGCATGGAATTGTGTGCCATTGTCATACTGATATGATTATAGTTGCCCCAGTGAAAGCTCAACAACACTTTGCGCATCCAGTGTTTGCACTAATAACTCTATGGTACTCAAAAGCATGGGGCGGGTTCCGGAACAAGAAACGGGACAATCACATCACGTGCACTGCATAACAACCCACAGTGTCGCCGAATCTGAGCACACATCCCTATGATTTGTCTCATCCGTACTGCGCATGCCTACACTTTACATCTGCATCAATTTATATCCCAGCTTCTCTACAAGGCACCGGGCGGCCAATCTCACTAATAACTTGCTCTAGCCACCACCAACAGCCACTGACTCAGACACTACTCACCTGCTACTTCCGGTGCTGCTACCGTGGTCCCGTTCTCATGTTATAGGGAAGACTAGCTTCTTGCCAGCGCCTAGGAACAGCTTAGGGATTGTCACTACTGTCTCTTTTCCTGTACCGCCCACAATGCCTGCTAAACCCCACGTGATTGGTTGTGCACGCTGAGAGACGGCAACGTGTCTCTGTGTATATTGAAATGTGTGTGTCCTAAAACGCACACCGTAGCTAGAGAGGACGTGAAATATTTGTGTGCGAATCTTAGTAAAACGTGGCCTTACTCAGACACTGGCTTTTGTTTTACTTCGCAGTTTGCGTTAGGCCTGTAGGCTGTAGCAATTCAAGTTAAGTATGCTGTAAAATGGCTCATTCTAAACAACTTTTCAATTGGTCTTCGTTTTTCTTTTTTATAGTTTTTGAATTACTTGCCTTCTGATTCTGACCAGCTTTCAAATGGTGGGTGGTCGCTGACCCCATCTAAAAACAAATGCTCTGTAAGGTTACAACTGTATTGTGATCACTATTTTGTATTACTCATCTTTTTATTCAGGCCCTCTAGTTGCAGTCTCATATTCAAATCAATGCATGTTTACTAGGGTGATGTGGACCCTAGCAGTAGCGTAGCTACTGGGGGATCAATTGGGCCAGGGCCCGCACCCCCTCAGGGCCCCCCCCGGTAGTTCACGCCCACTGATTCCGGGTGTACGGAGGGGGGCGGGCCCTGGCGCAGGACGTGCAACCGGGCCCCCCTCAGCCGCCCCCCCTCTAGTTACGTTGCTGGACCCTAGCAATTAGATTGCGGAAATTTCAAACTGGAGAGCTGCTGAATAGAAAGCTAAATAACTCAATAACCACAAATAATAAAAAAAATAAAACCAATTGCACATTGTCTCAGAATATCATTCTCTAAATCAGTGCTGTCCAACTTCTATGGTACCGAGGGCCAGAATTTTTCCAATCTATGTGGTGGAGGGCCGATAACGGAAGACAGTTTTAGCCACTCCCTGTTTTTATACCACACCCACTTTAAACCACACCCATGTTACCGCAAGACCATGCCCACATTAATAGCACACCAAAAAACCAAATGGTTGGTGCTCACTGCAGGGATCAGGGCTGGAACTAGGGGTAGGCAGAGTAGGCGGCTGTCTAGGATGCCATCATTGAGGGGCGCACTTTTTTCAAGTGTTTATTTAATAATTTGTTTCAGTAATCATGGTCACACAGTTGGGTGGAATCCATCTCCTTCCACTTCTCCCTCTTGCCGGCAAGTAATAGCTCCTTTGTGCGGTGCACCGTGACATGCATACACGTGTCAGTGACGTCACTGATGTGTTGGATGACAGAGAGAAATTTATTCTATTACTGTAAAGTGTGAAGCTTCCTGCTGGCACAGCCAGGTACAGATTTGGGGCCCATATGTTTGCTGTTGCTGCTGGGCTGGGCACTGGCACAGGTACATAAATATTTGGGGGCAATATGATGTGATCAGATTTATTTTTGGCTGCTGCTGGAACAGGTAAAGATTGGGGGCAATATGATGGCTGCAGGAGGACTGTATGATGGATGGCTGCTGAGCTTGCTTGCACAGGTACAGGAGGCAGTAATATGAAAGAAAAAGTGTTGTACACTTACTTGCTCTCTTTATTTAAAGGACCAGTAACATCAAAAATTTTTTACAAAAAATTCGTTAGTATACAACGAAAAATAAGCACCTTGACAAATTAAACTTGTAAATTGCAAAGCCTTTGTTTAGAAATAATTTACCGAAACTTCACTTCCTGTCCTCTTCAAAACAGGCGATACGGCGACCATCCATCCTGCAGTGCTCGATTTCTTCTCCCTGGCTATTCTAGTGACAGCTGTGAAGGAGGCTGAGGCTCCACTCTCGAGTGCTGGCTGGTGGAGCAGGGTTTGTAGTGGGGTTCCCGATGTGCTCCGGGCCTGCCAGTGCCTGAGAGCACCTCACCTTCCCAGGCTAAAGATCATGATTTGTACTTTCTTGCTGCCTCACAATGAAGTCTGTGTTTTTCATCCTCCTTCCTTGGGTGCTGATTGTGGTGATTATAATAGACAGTGACACGAGGAGATCCCTGGGCTCAGGCAGAGTCCCCAGCGCTCCGTATTATCCCTACTGGAACCGGAGGGTTGGACGCGCAGCTCTCATGAGACCCCGACCCGGTGATCCCAACGCTAACCCTGGGCCGAACTCTGCCCCTCACAGGAAGAAGAACGAGACTGTGCTGCCCGTGATCTATGCCATCACCCCCACCTACAGCC
This sequence comes from Xenopus petersii, assembly GCA_038501925.1. NCBI lineage: Eukaryota > Metazoa > Chordata > Amphibia > Anura > Pipidae > Xenopus > Xenopus petersii. The sequence continues at coordinate 63,603,056 of CM076682.1, forward strand.
GCCCGGTGCAGAAAGGAGAGCTCACCTGCCTGGCCAATACCTTCCGCCTGGTGCCGCGTTTACATTGGATTCTGGTGGAGGACTCTGTGCACTCTGTGCGGGCCCTACATCTGCTCCCCAAAGTGGAAAAAAAGGATAGGGAGCTGCCGATGTTGCTGATGCCCCGCTTCCCGCACTGCTCCTCTGCTAAAGACCACATACAGATACAGGTGACTGCTTTTGACTCCTGCCCCAGCCAAGAAGCGGCTCACCAGCTCCGTCGGGTGCACAGAGTCCTCCACCGGAATCCAATGTAAACGCGGCACCAGGCGGAAGGTATTGGCCAGGCGGGTGAGCTCTCCTTTCTGCACCGGGCGGCTGTAGGTGGGGGTGATGGCATAGATCATGGGCAGCACAGTCTCGTTCTTCCTCCTGTGAGGGGCAGAGTTCAGCCCCGGGTTAGCTTTGGGATCACTGGGTCGGGGTATCACGAGAGCTGCGCGTCCGACCCTCCGGTTCCAGTAGGGGTAATAGCGAGCGCTGGGGACTCTGCCTGAGCCCGGGGATCTCCTCGTGTCACTGTCTATTATAATCACCACAATCAGCACCCAAGGAAGGAGGATGAAAAACACAGACTTCATTGTGAGGCAGCACGAAAGTACAAATCATGATCTTTAGCCTGGGAAGGTGAGGTGCTCTCAGGCACTGGCAGGCTCGGAGCACATCGGGAACCCCACTACAAACCCTACTCCACCAGCCAGCACTCGAGAGCGGAGCCTCAGCCTCCTTCACAGCTGTCACTAGAATAGCCAGGGAGAAGAAATTGAGCACTGCAGGATGGATGGTCGCCGTATCGCCTGTTTTGAAGAGGACAGGAAGTGAAGTTTCGGTAAGTTATTTCTAAACAAAGGCTTTGCAATTTACAAGTTTAATTTGTCAAGGTGTTTATTTTTCGTTGTATACTAACGGATTTTTTGTAAAAAATTTTGGATGTTATTGGTCCTTTAAAAACCATCATGGTAAGGAGGGAAATTGTAATGCAGGACAGGGGGCACCGAGTGAAGCTCTTGCCTAGGACAAGGACTAACTTATGCCTGCCCTGGCAAGGATGTCACTCATATGTGAAAAAAGCTAAGTCATATAAGACATAAATCCATATGCCTCCTCCTCCCCTGTGTATAATACAGTACCCCAGCATATGATTAACCACCTTAGGGCCCACTAACAATAATTTTCAAATGCTAACAAACCCCCAGAACAAATATCAAAGTATGACACACACAGGGAGGGAAGACAGAACAGAGCAGGAGACAGGAGAATCAGGACCAGTCTAATATGTACTACATACAGTGACACAGTGCTGGTGCCCCATTAGCATTTTGTATAAAGTGTGAACAGGTGAACACTGTGGGCACTTTCAGTCTGGGTCTCAGGTGTGAACAGTACAGGGCTTTAGGGGAGTGAACAATAGAGGTGTCACAAGTGTGAACAATACAGGGGTGAACAATTGAACAACCCCTTTAAAGGAGAAGGAAAGCTCCAAGACAGTTTATTGCCAATAGAATAGCCACAATAGTGCAAACTAGAATGCTATATTTATTCTGCAGAATGCTTTACCATACCTGAGTAAACAGCTGTAGACACTGTCTCTGTTTGTTTAGGATAGAAGCTGCCATATATGCTTGGTGTGACATCACTTCCTGCCTGAGTCTCTCCCTGCTTACTAATAGCTCTGAGCTCAGATTACAGTAGGGATGGGAGGAGGGAGGGGGAGAGGAGCAAACTGAGCATGCTCAAGGCCGTGCCCTGGAGGTTTAAGCTGAAAACAGGAAGTCTGATACAGAAGCCCATGTGTACACAATAAAAGCAAAGAAATGTGGTGTTTCTTTTGACAGAGGACTCAGAGCAGCATTACTTTGAGGGTTTACTGGTGTATTTATATAGACCTTTCTGATAAACCTTACTTAGTTTTAGCCTTTCCTTCTCCTTTAAATGCCATTCCAATTGCCTACATTGTACAGTACAGTCTCTCTTTCACATACACGGAGCTAGCCAGAACACACACAATTGTTTGCTGTCGGGGATCTTACCCCTTTTATTATGCCACCAACAGTATCAATGTTTTGGGGGGGGAAGACCCTCCTTCATCAGGAGGGTCTTCCCCCTCAAACGCTGCTACTGTTGGTGGCAACAGAAATCTTTGTTGTTTCTAAGGGACCCAGCCGGGCACCAGCAGTGCAGTGAAAGTGAACCACAGGTGTGCAGTGGATTCATTACGTTTAAACATCTGTGAACCAAATCCAAGATGGCAGTGCATTCCACAGTGGCATTTGTGAGTGAGGGGAAACTAATGAGACACGGTGGCAGAGTGATACCCCAAATCAGTGGGCCCTTGACAGATACACTTTACTAAAGCAGCTTCTGATTTAATGTCCTCTAGAAATCTCCCAGCAGCCCAGAACAGTGTTATTGCAACTTGTATCCATACAGATCTCCATTTCCTGTGTCTGCAGACTCTTGGAAGCTCCTCCCCACACTCACTCTGTGGCTATAGGAAGCAGCTCCTAATCACTGCAGGAAGCTTGTCTCCCAGTGACAGCAAATGATATTGTGGATAGATGAGTCAGGAAGTGCTTTCCCATTGGCTGCAGGAAGCTTGTCTACCATTGGCTAAAGTGACAGCAAATTATGTTTTGTTATGATGATGCAAGAAACCCCTCTCCCATTGGATGCCGGACACAAAATATCCCTTCATAATGCTGTGTGTGTGTGAGACAGAGATGGACCGGAGCCTGGTGCCTAATACTGAGTGTGTATGGGAATGGGGTTCCTGTGGGGCCTCACAGTGGGTGATGGGACAGATTCCTCTCTTCTAAACCCTGAACCTCTGCCAAGCCCACCTTTATACTTCACATACCCCCCTTCCCATGTGATACTTTTCCTGTGGAGCTATAAGGGCATCAGGAATTCTTTTGTGAATAAACACTGGCAATTCACCTCAGATGTGGCAGCAATAAGCCAATTTCTACTCATATCTCAAAAGACAATTGCTGCAAAGCGTCAATGTTTCCTTTAGTTGGTCTATAATGATTCATTGATTTATTCATTATTGTGTAACGTGAATATCCTTGTGATTCAAACAGGGGAATCCAATGGTGTCTAAATGTCCATGTTACCCCTCAGCAAGTCAGGGGTACGAGAAAGATGGGAGGCTTCTGCCGAGGTGGGAGAGCTCATCACTGGAGACCTTCTATGGAAAAAACAATTACAGAGTTTTATAGTAACTGTTATGGGCCCATCAATGGCAATGGCATCTTAGACAATAATACTGTGTCCAATGGAGAGAGGTAGATTGAGTCACATGACACTGACAAGAAATCGTCGCACGGCAAAGTGACAGTTAATAACGGTTTTCTCACTTTCATTTCTGGGATCAGAGGTGAGTGGACCATTACACACACACAGGGGGGACAAATTAAATAATAATGACATAAATGCAGAAAATGGCTATTTAATTGTGTCAATAGGTAGCGCCTGGGATATTAGTCTAGGTTTTGCATATTTACTCTCATTTTAATAGATATAAAAAGTGATTATGGGAGAGTTGGGGTCGGGGGAAGGGGCGGGGGTGCAGGGAGACTACAAACTCTCCAGATATAAAATATTTGGGATTCAGATTGTTCTTCTAATATTTATATGCAAATTTCTCTGTATTTGACTCAGTATTAAAATTTGCTAGTTTAGAAATTACTAAGGGAGGAATCTGAACAATTTTTTGGAGTGACAGTTGGCCACTTGGTGATCAGTTTCATCTTCTAATACTATTAATATTCATATTTCTCTCTGTATCTCACTTTATATATAACATTTACTTTTTAAAAAGCTTTTAAGTAAAAGTTAAAAGAGTATTAAGGGTAAATGTCTGGAATCTCCCATGTTAACATGTAACAGGGGTCACTGACAGCATTTGGAGAGACAGTTGGCCACTTGCTGTTCAGGTTTCTCCTTTAATGCTATTAATATTCATATTTCTCTCTGTATCTCACTTTGTATATAAAATTGCTTCTGTAAAAGCATGTGAGAAAAATTGAGTTTTGGAGTTGCCACTTGACAGCCACTAATGGCTCCTGATGCTGCGTGAGGCTGTTGATAGTTAATAATAGGCAGCCATTGCTTATTTTTCTGACCAGAAACTTAAAATGCTCCCAAACTCCCCTATCAATCTGTAGTCCTCTGACCCACAAACCCAACCCTCTCTTAATAGACTTGCATCCTGTGACACTTGTCATCTGATTGCTAGACCCATTCACTTTAGCACCATTAAAGGGGTTGTTCAGCGTTAACTTTTAGTATAATTTGATATTCTGAGACAATTTGCAATTGGTTTTCATTTTTTATTATTTGTGGTATTGAGTTATTAAGCTTTTTATTTGGCAGCTCTCCAGTTTGCATTTTCAGCCATGTGGTTGCTGGGGTCCAAATTACCTTAGCAACCATGCACTGATATGAATAAGAGACAGGATTATAAACAGGGGAGGGTCTGAATAGAAAGATGAGTAGTAAAACATAGCAATAACAATAAATGTGTAGCCTTACAGAGCATTGGTTTTAGATGGGGTCAGTGACCCCCATTTGAAAGCTGGAAAGAGTCAGAAGAAGAAGGCAAAAAATTCAAAAACTATAAAAAATAAACAATGAAGACCAATTGAAAAGTTGTGTAGAATTAGCAATTCTATAACATACTAAACGTTACCACCCCTTTAATATGTATGGTGATCAAGCAGCCAGTCACAGTTAGATTTTTGCTTAAGATGTTTGCTAACCGGAGTCAGTGCCATATTACAGGAAAATCAGATTTCAGATTTTTGACATCTGTTTAAAGTTTGTTTCTAAAATCAAGATGAGTGTATGATCTGTGCTCACAATCTCTTCTTTCTTTTCATCTCCCCATAAAGTGAAAGTTCTGAGCGATTTGTAGCGACTTCGTAGCGATTTCTACGTGATTTCCTGCGATTTCCTGAGATTACCACTGATTTTCGTGCGAGATATTCAGCATTTTTGACGTTTCCTAGGAAAAAACATCTTTCATTCACGTCTGCTGATATCTTTTTTTTTTTTTTTTTTTTTTTAAACCCAACTGCTCTTTTAAGAGCAAAAAGACTTGGGCGCAATGCCATTCTGTGCCCCAAGGAGGAAGGTAAGGTGGCTGTTACATTTTTATTTGACTAAGAAATGTTTTTTAAGTCCCAAAGTTTAAGAGGTCCTAAAATGGTTTTGCTATAGGGCCCAGTCATTTTTAATTATGCTATGGTCCCCGTTACTTCACTAATTCGTAGATTTGGGATAAGGGCATCTTTCACACAGCGTAGTACCATTTTGTTATTCAGCAAGTCTTGGGCCTTATGCTGTCCCTAATAGAATCTTTCTCTTTTCCCTCAGCGACAGTCGGAATCCAGCTCCCTCTCTGAGATCTACAAGGTAAGTAGAAAAGAGGGAAAAATAATGTGAGTGGTAATTTCTATTACCACTCACTGTTAATGCTGCTAGAGCATGGAATCTGGGAGTTGGTTTGGTGATGGACATATTTTACCCTTTTGAAATATTATGTTATGAATAAAATTCCCCTTTTATTTTATTTTATTGTCCAGCCTCCTGATGGTCGGCTGACCAAGGATGTGCTCCTCGGAGAGGGCGGCACCGGAGATGTCTACAAGGTAAGGGACCAACCAACTTAGGGTTGAATAGAAAGAACTAACTCAGTGGTTCACAAGACTGCTTAAATAGCTCTGCGCTGAATTTAGTATCTTCCCAAAATGCCTTGTTGTAGCTAAAACCAAGTGTAAGTTAAACGTTTCTGTCTGTATTACAGGGACGACACCATCGGAAAGGTGTGGTGGCCGTGAAGATCGCCAACATCAGTCGGGTAACGTATCTTTATACTTTCATTTTTTATATCATTCCTATTTGTGAGGTTGCCTATGTGAGCTAAAGGGATTTCGATTATTCAACTCCAGGATGAAGACTCAGTCTGCAGGGAGCTGAAGTTTCTCCAGCAGTTTGGCGGCCACAAGAACGTCGCCTCTTTCTTTGGAGCCTACTACAGGGCTCCACTCACGGAGTGCTCATCGGAGCTCTTGGAAGTAAGAAATTATTTGCTGTATCACATTTATCACTTATGTGCCAAACAGATCACTGCTAGAAATTATATAATACACAACCTTAAATAATTTCTTTCTATTGCAGATTGCTCTTGAATACTGTGGTGGCGGTTCTCTCCACAACCTCATCAGCAAGACCAATGGCCAATCCCTGAAGGAGACCTGGATTGGCTATGTCTGCAAGGAGGTTTTAAAGGTAAGGTCAGATTTACCCCTTAAGGACTTTTCTTTAATTGCATAGATTATATATACAATCTGTTTGTTGGGAATGTTTAGTCTTATGTCTGTTACATTCTTATAACCAACATCTCTATCTCCCCAGGGGCTGCACCACATCCACAAGAACCAGGTCATTCATAAAGACATCAAGAGCCTGAACATCATGCTCACAGAGACGGCCAAAGTGAAGATCAGTGAGTAAAACAGTTATAATGGAGTAATGGATGGTGGGGAGCTTCTGTTAATATGGAGTCAGGTGATTTCATAATTCAGGTTTCTTATTGTGGTTAAACAAATTATTTTCCCTTAATATATTCTATCTGTCATTTCAGTCGACTTTGGAAACAGCTGGAATCTGGACCCGCAAACTGGATTGTGCCACGAAGCAGAAGGGACTCCACATTGGATGGCACCAGAGACCATAAGGCAGAAGGGCCAGCGCCTGGTGTACGACACCAAAGTATGTTGTACTTTTAATACTTGTAACAACGAGGAGCATTTACCTATTAGTGTTAATGGGACATAGAGGAAGTAATTTTCTCATGGGGGGAAAGGAGTTTTTCTGAAACGTTGGGTTTCTTAACTTTTTGCACAATGTGTCTGCTTTAAAATATTTGCTCTTTTGTTAAGCTATGTAACTGCTATTGTTTGTAATGGAGATGTACTGCTGTATACACGTTTATAAATATAATAAAGCATTTTCTCACTTTTACAAATAACATGGTGTGCTTTATTACTAGGGTTTGCCTTGGTATATTTTAGAAGTTGTATTTTGTTCTGTTTTGGCCATAATTGACCTAAGGAGAATGCCATGTACTTTGGCAACCCTACAAATATATGTATATGTTTCTAAAGTAGAATATGAAACAGTAGTAGCCTCCTTACATAGATTTTATTAAAAACCCACTAACTCAATTCTCTCCTTCTAATGCTCTTTTGTTTGTCTTTTGCAGTGTGACATCTGGTCGCTGGGTATAACCGCCATCGAAATGGCCGAGGGACAAGAACGTAAGTGAATCACAACAATTGTGGCTGCTTATGGATAATTTATTTTAGACTTTGAGCAGCAAGAACTTCTGAACCAGAATGGGAAGAATTGAAGCTTATTCGCCATTTCCAGCAAAAAGACCTTTTCTTAAATAGATCTGTTATAGACATGTTTGAAGGGTCTGATATATTTGTATTTAACTTTTAGCTTACGCAGGGCAATACCCAGTGGAGCACCTGATCAGAGAAGCCCAACCACCGAAGCTTCGATCAAAGACCTGGTGAGTCCTTCACAGCCCATGTCCCTGTGCATTGTGTCTGTGCAATGGAACTCTGCTTACATACTTACATCAGTGATATTTTGCCAACTTCTATATCCAAACTGTTACATTCAGGCAAGTCACTAAGTGATAATAAGGAAATTTCAGTATCCGTTTTGGGGATGTGTATTTTATTTTAAATACCCCATAACTGTGTTACAAGAATAGGGCTTGTTTGATTGCAGCTTAGTGTTCCAGATCATTCCTCTAAATGCAAGCTGGGTTATGGGTGCTCTCCGGGAAATACAGGTGCTGGACAGTGGGTATGATCACAGCGTATGGTCTCTGCCCTAAGTCCTGCACTTATAGAGGATTTAGCAAAAAGGTGTGGGGAAATCATTGGACATTGCCAGTCCCCCCCACACACATAGCTGTAAGGGTCTATGTCACTATAGATATGCCAATATTGTCCCCTTCATATCTTTGTTGACTGACATGGCATAGTTGTGGGTAATCCTGGGCTTTGAGATTCCTCTAAACCTTCAGGATAACTATTTGTGTCTCATCTATATATTGATATTGTACGTTAGGCAGGAACCCCGCTGCCCCCATGCTCCTGTGATTCCCATCCCACCCCCAAAATGGCCACACAGCTCACAGCCAAACTGAATTAATCAGGGCACATTCAACAAAGCAAAATATATTTGTAGCTATAACCATATATCAGTTTAAAGGGGTTGTTCACCTTTGAGTTATATTTTAACATGATGTACTAAAATATATTCTGATACAATATGCAATTGGTTCTCATTCGTTATTATATCTGGTTTTTGAGTTATCTGGCTTTTTATTCAGCAGCTCTCCAGTTTGCCATTTCTGATTGCTATGGTCCAAATTACCCTAGCATCCATGCATTGCTTTTAATAAGAGGCTGGAATATGAATAGGAGAGGCCTGAATAGAAAGACAAGTAATGAAAAGTAGCATTAACGATACATTTGTAGCCTCAGAGAGCATTTGTTTTTAGATGGGGTTAATGACCCCCATTTAAGAGCCGGAAAGAGTCAGAAGAAGAAGGCAAATAATTTAAAAAATATAAATAAAATAATGAAGACCAACTGAAAAGTTGCTTACAATTGATCATTCTATAACATGCTAAAAGTTAACTTAAAGGTGAACCATTCCTTTAATTCGATGTGATGTTTAACATTCTTCAGTCATTTTCTCTCTTTCTCAGCATTTTAGACATTTAAAGGGATAGATCTGTTTTTTACTAGCTAAAGCTAAAAGATCTTCTCATTCCTTTTATCCAGGTCACAAAGTTTTGTGTCTTTTCTGGAGTCCTGTTTGAAGAAGGATCCTTCTGAGAGAGGAAGTGCCGAAGAACTCCTGCAGCACCCATTCATCAAAGAACTGCCCCCTAAGAAGATCATCAGGGCTGAGATTGAAGAACATCTCCGGGCTCTGCAGAACCGGCCGGCCAAGAAAGGTGAGGGAATCCATTATATCTGATACAACTGCACCAGAGTGTAAATCAACACTGAAATGAGACACTGCAAAATGAAAGTGGTGCTGGGAATAATAAAATGTATTTTTAATTTTTTTAAATGTTTTATTGCATTTTACTTTTGATCAGAGATGCATTTCTTATCACAATATGAATAATGAAAATATTTTAAGGGCTATATCACCTTAATATTACATTTTAGTATGTTATTGACAATGAGATTCTAAGAATTTGAATTTGGTCTTCAGTTTATATTTCATAATTCTGCCATCACATCAAAGTTGTGGGTTGGAAAAAAAAACCTCTTTGCCAATGACCTTGTGCGTGGGGCCCCACTATGGACCGCTACCCGGAAAGGAATTTCTCTGTAGGGTGACTGTCCATGTTCATTTAAAATTATCATCTATCTTATCATTTCGAAATAATTAGATAAAACAGGAATTTAATGTTGGTTATTTCCTCACTTTGCTTTTTTTAATCTATACAGGATTGAAGGGAAAAGCTATGAAACAGCTGCGTCGCGCTTGTGAGTTCTACGCACGCAACACAGCAGAGGAACAACAAGTGGCTCTGCAAATGGCCCTGGAGGGCTTTCCCTGTAACTGATCTTGTGGCCAGTAACATCCACAGCCCACAGCCCAGAATGAATGTCCTGTGTAAAATCCTAGGTGAAAGAAACATCCACAGACAAAGGTACCGTCTCCATTCAATATCGCTATTCATTGGTTCTACAGAGCCTTAGACCAACATTCTCTGCATTTACTGCTTGAAATCTTTCCCACATGCAAAGAGACAAGCAGATAAATGCACATCCTGAGATTTTATGGGCTAAATCAGGGTTTTCTCTGCTCACAGACAGTAGCTTTATTGCATCGTACTGAAATAAGAAACTTTCTAAATACAATCAATTGAATATTGTGTACAGGGTCTGAAGTAATCAAGTTTATATTCAGTATTCCTCTCTCAGCATCTGTTTCTCTTCATTCTCTCTACATGCAGCAGTTGGGTGTCAGATATTCATTGACAGTTAGATCCAATATATCTTATGGGGGGGGGGTCTTCCTTTCCTAGCAAAAGTATTAGAGCTCACTCAAATAACTGATTCCAGTACAAACAAAATCTAACAAAATAATTGCCTTTTGCACAAATCCTGCATGTAGAGAGACATGATGTCTGGTATTTTGATAGAGTGAGCTCTAATTCATCTTCTAGGCAATAGGGCCCCCCCTATAAGGTATACTGGATCTAATGGTCAATGATTATCTGAAACCCAACTCCCATGAAGAGAGAATGAAGAGAAACAGATGCTGAGAGAGGCATAGTGAAGATAAACTTGATTATTTCAGACATTGTACAGAATATTTAATTGATTGTATTTGGAAAGTTTCTTATTTCTTATATATCCATCTAAGGCTGATTATCCAAGAGCTGCCACCACAAGGGGATTTTTAAAATGTATTTGGCCTATAAATTCATGTAGTAACATTCATGAATCTGTAATTCTAATTCTCTGTTTTCCTACTAGTACCCATTACTGTTAATAAGGCCTATGCCAAAGGGAATTCTGTCTGAGCATAAAATTCTTTCTAATGCCATGCTTCTTAATGAATATTCATAATGATAGATTACTAATTGATTTTTATTTTATATTACAGGTGAAGCAGCTGAACCAGTGGTGACTTTGAGATTAGTGCAGTTCCACCAGCAGTGTCTGCTCCTCTCCCTGAAGCGCCAGGATGATAATTTACTAATGTAACCAGTGGCATCTATCTTGAGATCATGCAACGCCACCAGCAGTCTCACATTCAAGGTTCACATCTCCACCAGTGGTACCTTACATTTCAACTACTGTACCATTATTCTACCCATTGCTTCTATATTTCACAAAACTTTGTGCAACACCACCAGCTTCTTCTTCTTCTGCTGCTCCTCCTCCACCAGACTCTATCATGCCAACACACCTCCAGCATCTACAGTTTCCACCAGCATTATCCTTTGCAGCTACTACAATTCCAGCAGTGGCACCTTACTGTATATCTACCATATATTTGGCTCCACCACCAGCTACCAACTTTTTTTATTCTGCTGCTTTTCTATCAGCAGACCACCATGCTAGTACACCTTCAGCATTTGCAGTTCCACCTACCGTAGCCCAAACAGTGCCTCTATTTATGGCTCATTTAATATCTAATTTCAGGCTACCACAGCTACAACAGTGGTGTTTGGAATTCATGTGACTACATCATGTTTCTAAATTCATCACATTTCATACAACCATAGTTCCAATAGCGACATCCGCCTTAGAATTTCACAGACTAAGCAGTAGTAGTAGCATTTAGCATTAGCAGTAGTATTTTTCAGAGATATTAGACATTAGTTTTTTTTAATTACCATACCTCCACCCATGGCCTCTTATTTACATTCACCTTTAGCTCCACTATCAGCCTCTTCCCCTTATTCTACTGAACCTATACCAACAGGCTCAGTCATCATACCAACATACTTCCACCATCACCTTCTTATTTTCAAGGCAACACCAGCAGTAGTGATTACTGTCAACTGCTGGGCCCCCTTTTGCATATTTGTTAATAGCTTCAAAAATTCATCTGATCCACCAGTAGCTGTTGCCTTCACATAGCCCCAAGAAACCTTCTCCTTGAATATAAATTCTCATCTACATTTTTATTGCTCCCTTAGTTCAGAATTTTTAAAAAGTTATCTTTAAAATACCATTGCTCCTAATTTCACATCTCTTGCCTTCAAACATCCACTTCTACAGCAGAGTAAAAATTATGCCCATATATTAACTAGTTTAAAGGGTTACATGCATTTTTAGGTAGGGAAAAACACAGGGATACAGACATGAAATCTAAGTAGAAGTTGATCCAGGGACTTGTCCGATTGCCCTTTGGGAGTCAGGAAGGAATTTTTCCCCCTCTGAGGCAAATTAGCTCTGGCTTCAGATGGGGGTTTTTGCCTTTCTCTGGATCAACTACTAAATAGGTCCCATTTACACTACAATTTTATCTTAATGGACGTGAGTTCTTTCCATTTAAAATTAATATGAATAAATCTGCAGTATATAAATACATTATATAATTGTGTTCTTGCATTTTTATTGTACCCTAGTATTGTTAGGTATAGGAATATTAAGGGGAAGGAGAGCTGTAGTGCAAGGGAAATGGATCATTAAAAGACAAGGTGGAATCAAGGGGTGTGAGAAATGGGTGAAAAAGATGAAGAAATATAAGAAGGGAATAAGCCATGTACATCTTCAGATTGGGTAAAGCCGGTTCTGGTTTATTAACATGTTATACCCTTACAAAATTTTGGGCCTAGCAGGGACTATCCCATAAACATATCACATATATTAGTAGCCTTTGGGACTATGGGTCAGTGGCCAAACATGTTGTTGTGATCAATACAATTTGGGACTAGGAAAGATTGACCCATAAACATGTCACTGGCATTAGAAGACGTTTTCCCTAGATGCGACCGGCTCATAAACATGACATTGCCATTAGTATTATTTTGGCATCTACACAAAGCTAAATTGCTGCACGCCAAACCAGAGTAGTAGTAGTGAAAAAAAGTGACAGAGGGTATTTTTATGCAGGTTTCCTACATGCAATGATTTCAATTAACACAGATGGAAAATTATTTTGGGCCCTTTGTTGCCCTAAGAAGAGGTGATTTTTACGTGGTTGACAAGACACCCAATCTGTCTTCAGCCTTTAGGAAAAGCTCTAGGATCCCTGGGCTAAATGAAGAAGGGTATAATTGAATCTACATATATTTATACCCATTTATATCATAATGTATATATCACCCTAGTACCCTGCTCCCCAGGGGTACAAATCTGCCTCCCTCTGAAGAGGATCCCACCCCACCAGAGTTCCCAGGAAGGATTTTTCTTCTAAATGTGGGATGTAACTTTACTAATGACAATGATGTTGGATATGTGAAACAGCCCTGTCCCAAACATGACACCATATAGTCTATGATTATTCCAGGCTTTTACTTACCATTTAAAGAGAGGTTATTGTATTTAAATGCAGTATGTGTCTATATCAGCTTGTCAGTTCTCTTTGGCCCACACTTTGATATTAGTCCCATCACCCCCTGCTGGACGCTGCTTTCTCACATGTTAGGATAAAGTAGAATGACATTGGGCAGGCTGCCATGTTTTACATAAGGTTGAATAACAAATCATCCATGCCCACTGATATTCATGAACATGGGAAACATGATACTGCTTCTGAGATTTGGTACCACACCACCATGTTTTCACTGGGGCCAGGTGTCCCTTGCACTGAGAAGTAATACACTGATTCTTGGCACCCCTGGGTTTTCACTTTCCAGTACAAATGTTGTTGCATGACTTTGTAAGCACTTTAGGCAACAGCACTGATGGGTTAGAAGGTCCTGCAGTATGCATAGGGTTAAATGAGTCTACATTTTGTGGTACACACAATGTGCCAGTGCAGGGCATGAGTGGGTATGTGCAGGGTGCCAGTGTGCATATTGGTAGAATGGACTGATCCCTTATATGGTGAGAATATTTGTCCCTATTCTGTATATTTGGGCGGGGGGCTATTCACACCCCTGTGTCCAATGGGACCTTCCATGCTGAAACCCTTTGCAGAGCAGAATGGCCACAGGAGGGACTTATATATATATATATATAGAGAGAGAGAGAGAGAGAGAGAGAGGCTTGTGTCCCCTTTCTATTGTTTTGTTTGCTTATTGTATATTCTGGCACCTGATTAATTTAATGTACAATACAATATAAGAACGATGCAGGAGGAAAAAAGTTGTACATTTTGGACTGGATCTGACCACAGACCACAGAGCTAGGGTGGCACAAGAGATTCCCGGGAGCAATGATCACACAGCGACACTGAATTCAGGGGAAAAGTCCCCTGGGTTGGTGAACAGCCCCTTTAAAGGACACAGGTTTCTTTCTAAATCCCGTTGAAAGTACAACACGCTGTACAGAGCTACTAGTCATTGTCACATTCCATCATAAGAAACTTCCATTGTTGCTAAGATTGGGGGAGGGCTGTCTGCAGACAGTCAGATTTGGGTTGGCCCAAGCTATCCTCTGATTGGTTGCTGAGGTTACCAAGTCAGTTAGGCAGGTGATTGTTTGGTTTGTATACAGACTCGGTGTCCCAGCCCAGCACAGCTGATAAGAGAGGAAAGTGGTGGGCGGGCAGAAGACTTACCTGTGTGGTTGGTGGCACAGCTCCTGTAGCACTCACAGCTATGACAGACAGTGATCCCAAGACTCCCCAGGATCTCTCCGACTTTGTAAGTTTATTACTGCTGTTCTGCGTTGCTTTATCCTTTCCACACAGTGGATCCTCCCTTGGAATTCTGTTGCACTTGCACTGTCTGAAACATGCATAAACAGATATTACTTTAATAGCACGTAGCATGGAGGTTCGTGTGAATATTATGGGTGCGGACCTATAATCTAATTGTAATAATAAGCTATGACTTTATAATTATAATAATATATGACTAAAGCGCTTTTAAAGAGACAGCAACACCTAATACGACTTCTATATCACACATTTTTATTTGTTTTTGGAAACCTAGCAGAAAGTTATCTTATCTGCTCATAAGAGCTTACCAATTAAAATGTGTATGTTCAAATGTATATAATTGAGGGGTGCTAGTGTCAGGGAAAATGCTCACCAATTCCAATTTTAGGGGAAAAGGCAGTTAATTTTGTAGAATAGTTAAACACATGTTGAAAGGCATCTCATGCAAACAATACATGTAGGCATACAGAACATCAGAGGTTTATACTGACTTCTATTCACTGAAGCAATAACATTAAGAGCTCAAGTCTATCTGATAACCATCCAACTGGTTATACTGTGATCATTACTTCTGACACGTTGGATCAAAACCCTTTAATCTGTTCTTATGACTCTCAGACCAGTCATGCACATCATGTGATCCAACTGCTCATACTGAAGCTTGGGTTCAACCCTCTCAGTAGGTATGTCCTGTCACATCCCCATTCCCCTTTATGAGTGATGCCAAAAGATGGGTGTGGCAAAAATACCTCCCCTCCCTCCTCTCCCCCCAGCCTAAGTGTTACCCTGGGCAAATGCCCCTAACGTTTTACTTACCCCTCTGTGCAGATTCAGGCATTGGAGTTCACAGGCGCCTCTTCTCTTCGGAAATCTTCAGAATGAGACCAAATGCGCAGTTGGAGCGTGCCAGTCTCGTTCCTAAGATTACAGAAGCAGCTGAAGATGGCGCCCATGAACTCCGATGCCTGAATCTGCACCGGAGGGGTAAGTAAAACGTTAGGGGCATTTGTCCGGGGTAACACTTAGGCTAGAGGGAGGGGGTCTATGTAGGGTTGATAGGGTTTTTTTAACGTTAGGATTGAATTCTCCTTTAGGGTAAGACCACACTGGGTGTTTTGGGGAGATTTGGTCCCCTGGCGACTAATCACCTCATCTTTGCGGCGACCAATTTCCCCAAACGCCTTCCCTCACTCTGCGCCGGCTAAAATGAAAACGCCGGCGATAATCACATGCGGCTTTTCGTTTTCCAAAGTAGCCTGAAGTTGCCTCACGAGGAAACTTCGGTCGACTTTGGAAAACTAATCGCCGTGTGTGATTAGCGCTGGCGGTTTTTTCATTTTAGCCGTTGCAGAGTGAGGGAAGGCATTTGGGGAGATTGGTCGCCGCAAAGACGAGGCAATTAGTCGCCAGGCGACCAAATCTCCCCAAAACGCCCAGTGTGGTCTTACCCTAAGAATTCAATCCTTTAGTTGTGGGTAGGCAAAATATTTCCATGTTTGCCTTATACTGTAAAACCCTAGTATATATTGCACTATATTCTTTGTTGGGAGAGTGTGACAACAGATTATTGACCAACAGAAATTTCAAGTTGGGTTGAGGTCAACGTGTCATTTACACTAGCAGAGGTTTGTTATGTTATTTTCATAGTTCATGACAATTAAGCCAACACACAAGGGAATACTGAAAATTTGTCTTACCTGAAATTTTCCTTTTCTTGAGTCCGTAAGGCAGCACACTTGAGATAGATCATATCCAATCCCCTGGTAGGACAGAAAATACATCACCACCAATTAAAAACAGCCTATATTAACCCCCTCCTCACATCTCCCAGTAGTGTTAATTTTCAAGCTACCCCAAAGGAAACAAGCACACAATCATTTGATGCAATAATTTTTAATAGGGAGGGATAAATTGTGCTGCCTTACGGACTCAAGAAAAGGAAAATTTCAGGTAAGACAAATCGTCCTTCAGGCAGCACACTTGAGATTTAGCAAGCTATCATGGGAGGGTTTCTATGGTTGAACAGCTGCTTCAAATATTCTGCTACCAAAGGCTGTATCTTGTGAGGCTGCAACGTCTAACCTGTAATGCTTGATAAAGGTATGAACATTGCTCCAGGAGGCTGCTCGACAAATTTCCTCGATATTGACAGATGATTTCTCTGCCCATGATGTAGAGACAGCTCTGGTAGAATGAGCCTTTAATTGTGAAGGAGGTTCTTTTCCTGCTTCTTTATAGGCAAAAGATATTGTATTCTTTACCCACGAGGCAATGGTTGATTTAGCAGCCTTTTCTCCTTTTCTCTTAGGAACAAATAACACAAACAAATGATCTGTGGATCTGAATTGCTTTGTCTTGTCTATGTATTCAGACAGACATCTGTGCACATCTAAAGTACTCAGTTTTCTCTGGGTAGAATTTTCCGGTTGTTGACAGAATGCAGGCAGAATTATCTGAGCATTCATATTTGAAATGGAAGGCACTTTTGGAGTGAAAAAAGGCAAAGTTTTCAATATTACTTTATCTTGGAAGAAAACAGTGTAAGGGGGGACTGCCGCCAAAGCTTGTAATTCACTAATCCTTGCAGAAGCGATTGCTATAAGAAAAGCAGTTTTCCAAGATAAGTGTTTTAGAGTAATAGACTGTAATGGTTCAAACGGAGCTTCAGCCAAACAGGATAAAACCAAGTTTAAATCCCATGGAGGAATCGTTGAGCGGATTCTTGGTCTAATTTTTGAGACTGCTTTCAAATATCTCTTGATCAAAGGTTCTAGAGTCAAATTTTTTGATAGAAAATAAGACAGCGCGGATACTTGAACTTTTAAAGTATTGAGTTTCAACCCTTTTGAAAAACCATCTTGTAAAAACTGCAGAATTGCTGAAGTAGAACCATTTTTAGGTGGGATTTTTTTCATAGAACACCACAAGGAAAAAACTCTCCAGATCCTTCTGTATACTCGAGTTGTGGATGGTTTTCGGGAAAGAATCAAAGTATCTATAACTTCAGTCGAAAGACCTTGATCTGTCAATAATTCCCTCTCAACCTCCATGCTGTTACATTCCATCTGGATGGATCCGGATGTTTTATCCGTGCCTGGAACAGCAGATCTTCCTTCGATGGAATCCTCCAATATTCCCCTTCGGAAAGGTATAATAGATCCGAAAACCAAACTCTCCTGGGCCAGAATGGAGCTATCAGAATTATCGATGTCTGGTCTTGTCTGACTTTCTGTAATACTCTCTGAATCATGGGTAATGGGGGAAATATGTATGCCAGGTCGAATGTCCATTGAATTGACATTGCATCCACAAACGTCGGGTTGCCCGACCTTTTCAGTGAACAAAATAGAGGGAGTTTCTTGTTCTTTGCCGACGCCATCAGATATATCTGAGGCCACCCCCATTTCTCCACTATCTGCCGAAAAACCTGGTCGTTGAGTTCCCAATCCCCTTGACTCATGGATCTTCTGCTTAGAGAATCTGCCAACACATTGTCTACACCTTTTATGTGTACTGCTTTGATGGAGAGAAGATTCCACTCTGCCCAGTTCATAATTCTCTGGCACTCCCTCATTAACAGTGGAACTCTGGTGCCCCCCTGTCTGTTGAGGTATGAAACCACCACTCTGTTGTCCGAATGGACCAAAACATGTTGGTTCCTGAGTTGAATTTTGAATCTCATCAGTGCAAGTCTGACAGCCTTCAACTCTTTGAAATTGGATGAATGAGTTCTCTCCCACAGGGACCATTTCTCTTGTACAATTTTGTCTGCTACATGAGCTCCCCATCCCCAGGCAGATGCATCCGTTGTTAGTGAAATGAACGCTGCATTTTCGAACGACTTCCCCTTGGATAGCGTCTTGGTGTTGCACCACCAATTCAGTTTCCTCTTCAAGCTGACCGACACTTTGAATGTTTTGTCCAATGAAGATATCGACCGATCCCACTTCTGTAGAATTTCTTGTTGAAGAGGACGGATATGTGCTTTCGCCCAGGGAACGGCTTCTATTGATGCTGTCATCAAGCCCAGAACTCTCATTGCTTTCCGAAAGGAGACAATATGAGAATGTCTGAGTTCCTGTATCGACATATAAAGGGATTTCACTTTGTCCAGAGGAAGAAATACCTTCATTCTGACAGTGTCCAACACCAAACCCAAGAATCTTGTTGAGGTGGTTGGTTGCAAGTTTGATTTTTCTTCGTTTATAATCCAACCATGATCTTTTAGAAATTTCAATGTCAGATCCCGATGAAGAATAAGATCTTCTCTGGAAGCTGCTTTTACCAGCCAATCGTCTAGATAAGGAACTAGGTATATGCCTTGTTTTCTGAGTGCGGCTGCCAACACTATCACCACTTTCGTGAATACCCTCGGAGCTGAAGTGATCCCAAATGGAAGAACTTTGAATTGAAAGTGATACAGGTTTGATCCTTGATAAACTGCAATTCGAAGAAATCTTCTGCTGGATGGGTGAACAGGAATATGGAGATAAGCATCTTTTAGATCTATTGAGATCATGACATCCTTTTTTTGAAGAATACTGATTGTTGACCGAATTGTCTCCATCCTGAATTTTTCTTTCTTCACGTACTGATTGAGGTATTTTAGGTCTACTACAAGCCTGAATTTTCCTCCTGGTTTTGGAACCAGGAAAACGTATGAGTAAATTCCTTCCCGAATTTCTGATGGTGGAACTGGCTCCAAGACTTTCATATCTATGAAATCCAATATGGCCTTTTCTAGGGCTTCTTGTTGTAAAATGTTTCTTTTTTTGTGAGTTATACAAAACCTTTGTTTTGGTAGAGTATGGAATGCTATATAGTAACCTTCCCTGATTATCGAAAGGACCCATGAATCCGATGTGGTGTTTTCCCAAACAGGAAGAAAGTAAGCAATTCTCCCGCCCACTTCCTCTTGACTTCTGGCGTCAGAAATTTGAACCTTTGTTCTGGGTGTTATCCTTCTTTTGGAACGAGTCTTTTGACTAATTTCGGGGTCTGAAAGGCTTATTTCTGAATCCACGGTCTCTCCTTCCGTCATTATATCTGAAAGTTCTTTTGAAATAGGATGATCTGGGTGGAGACTTTTTTGATGAAGAACGAAAAAAATGTTTTCTCTGACTTTTGGGTCTATCCTGTGGAAGAATTTTCCCTTTCCCTGATTCCAAATTTTCCAGCAATTTATCCAAATGGCTGCCAAAAAGTCGACCAGGTTCAAAGGGCATGGCAATAAGGCTATTCTTTGAAGCTGTATCTGCAGCCCATGCTTTTAGCCATAAGGCCCTTCTTCCAGCAGTAGAAAGTGCCATGGTTCTTGCTCCCAGTTTCAACACATCCACAGCCACATCACACAAGAAATCCGATGCCATCTTAATGGGATACAACATATCAAGGATATCATCCCTTGATGTTCCTGCATCTATTTCCTCCTCAAGAGAATTAAGCCAATATTTTAACGATCTTGAAACCGAAATGGCTGCAATCGCAGGTTTACATGTATTAGACCCAGTCACATAAGTCCTACGAAGAGAGCATTCAGCCCTTCGATCCATCTGATCTTTCATCCCTGACTCCTCGACCGGAATCGTAGTATTTTTTGATAATCTTGCCACTGGAACATCTACTTTTGGAGGATCTTCCCAAGTACCTATATCCGCAGAATCAAACGGAAACATGAGTTTAAATCTTTTGGAAAAATCTGTTTTTTTTCCTGGGCCTTGCCATTCTTGCTCCAATAATTTCTTTATTGAGTCATGCACTGGAAACCCCACAGACTTTTTTTCCCCAAAAAAAGGAAGTTGTTGGCCAATTCCAGATGTGGAAGCAGCTGCATCTTTTTGACCAACGACTTTTTTAACTTCCTTTATCAGCTTTGAGACTTTCTCTACAGGAAAAAGAAAAAGTTCATCTTTCCTATTTTTTGAAGTTGAAGATGAGGAAGAATCCATGTCATCTGAAGTAATAGAATGTAACTCAGTATCTGATGACTGTACATTTTCATTCATGGTCACTGGAATCGTTGCCGCTGAATTTTTTATTTCTGTCAACGTGTCTGACAAAAAATTTTTGAACCAGGAGACAAAGTTGTGATCTATCCCAGGTTGTTTTGGACAAGGATTCAAACATAGGTCACATTTTGCATGCCTATAATCCTCCGGTAATGGCTGCTCGCATTGAGCACACAGAGCGTGTTTTGACTTTCTCCTTCTTTTCCCAGATCCAGTAGGAATAGACATCTGGAAGAAAAGAAGGGAGATAATGTACTTTTAAGTGAAAAAAAAAGTCAAATCCACATGTGAACCGGCTGAACAGGTTAGCATTATTGTACCTTATGCAGCCTCACACACACTTGCAGCCTGACAGCACGGATCTGCAGGAACTACAACAGGAAGCAGCAGTGAGCACTGGTCTATCAGCAGGTATATGTACCTGATGAAAACACTGCCAATTTCCTCCATAAATCCATAAATTCGGTACTCACCAACCTATTTGAATTTGGCGCCGCCGATGACGTCATCACTAAGCACCGCTCACTAAACGCAATGCGCTTGTGAGAACACGCTGAAGCATGGCGAGGCGCATCCACCATTACAGCGCATCAACTCTATCCCCACTGGAGATACAGGGACCGCTTCTAGTCCTCGCCAGGTATGCCTAAAGGGAACAGTCCCTCAGAATAACCCACCCTGAGGTGATTATTCACACGGCCTTCAGACAGCCACCTGTCTGGATCTTCAGACCTTAAGTCCCTTTACATCCTACACTGGAAAGGACAGAAAAAAACACTACTGGGAGATGTGAGGAGGGGGTTAATATAGGCTGTTTTTAATTGGTGGTGATGTATTTTCTGTCCTACCAGGGGATTGGATATGATCTATCTCAAGTGTGCTGCCTGAAGGACGATAAGAAAAAATTATATTTACGGAATAATTAAATATTCATTTAAAATGTCTTTCCATTCTAGGCAGAGAACCTGCTGAAGAAACTTCAAGAGAAATTCCAAGTTCTGTCAGACCAATTAACACAGAGAAATATCTTTTTGCATAAACATAAATACAATACATTGGCATTCTTAAAGGGGTGGTTCACCTTTCAGTTAACTTTTAGTATGTCATAAAATGGTCAGGTCTAAGCAATTCTTCAGTTGGTCTTCATTATTTATTTTTTATAATTTTTTTTTAATTATTTGCCTTTTTTTCTGACTCTTTCCAGCTTTCAAATTTCAATTATTGGTACTTTTTATTACTCATATTTCTATTCTGGCCCTCTCTTATTCATGTCTCTTATTCAAATCAGTGCATGGTTGGCAACCGGATTGCTTAAATAGTAATCTGGAAAGCCGTTGAATAAAAAGCTAAATAACTTTAAAACATATAATAAGAAATGGAAACCATTTGCAAATTTTCTCAGAATGGCACTCTCTATATCATACTAAACGTTAATTCAAAGGTGAACAACACCTTTAATAATATGTTAAAAATCTACTAGTGCTATAACAATGGAATGTAAGCGAACACATTATTCACTGTTTTGGTTATTACATGGACTTTATTGGAAGCAGATCAATCCAGAATATGATATATTCACTTTCTGTAACAATTAGATGAGTGTAAATTTGGTTAATATGTTTTTACCAAAGTGCAAGCATCCAACTAGTGGGCCAAAAGCTCAGCTGCTTAGATATCATGCATCCGTTGTGTGCTCCCCTTGGTGTTTAATGTAGATACATATTTTATGCAGCATGTCTTTAAATGGGCCTAAATTAATGGTGATGCACCCTACTTATTTAATAACAATAATTCGTTAGAAAATGTACTAAAAAAAGAATTGAAAGTGCTAGTGCCGTTATAATAACATTGACTTTTCCTGAATACTTTGAAATGAAAAATTTTTTTTTTCAATTTTTTTAATTTCAAAGTATTCAGGAAAAGTCAATGTTATTATAACGGCAGTAGCACTTTAAATTCTTTTTAAAATACATTTTCTAACGAATTATTGTTATTAAATAAGTAGGGTGCATCACTTATTAGAATTGTTCTTGTCAACTTTAGAATTATAACTATTGGTGGGGTTTCTTTTTCTTTTTCCTTTTATAACGTTTTGTGTGCTCTGACTTTGTCAGACCTCAAATAATAGTTGTGAAAGATCTTTTTTGTGTTTGAAGAAAGGCACTGATTTTGGGTTATATTTCCTAAATAATGGTGTTCTTAGTGCTTGACAGAAACTCAACTATTTGCAAAGAAAAACTGGTAATCATGAACAATGCAGCTTCAAGTTTCAAAAATGTATCAGAAAGATTTTCCAAAGATTTTCTTTAATTTCTTACTGGAAGAAATGGGCTCCAATATGGATGAACTTCAGAAAGACGTAAGTGACTTGATGACACAAGCTGGCATAGAAAATACAGAAGATATTGTGGTAAGAATTCTTGTCTCCTCAAATACGAAACAAAAAATATATCAGTTGTGCCTTATAGATGAGTGCGTACTGAGCAAACTGATTTTACCATAAGTAGCCAGTGTCTCTGGCCATGGCATAAATATAAAACAAATTCTAATATACACAGTTTCATATAAAGGTCTTTCTGACTGATACTCATACTACATATACTGGATGGAGCTGCCAGGCCACATTACATGTATTAACAGTCATACAAAAACATTTTTTGTAACATGATGATAGATGTTTGCCTTTTTAAAATGTGTTCTGGTTAGTGGTTTAAATCAAAGTCTACATGGAACATGAACTGTTTTCACACTACTTCTAGCCTCTGCAAATTAACTGGGGGGGAGTTATATTGCTTAAAGAGATATTGACACCAGAAATTAAACTCTTTTTTACATCTATTATAATATTGCCTTTGAAAGCTACTTATAACTTTGCCATAAAGAATTTGCCCAATGTTTTTACATTTACGTGTCTGATGCCCCATGTTCCTGTATGAGGGGGCTGCCATATTTGTGCAGCAGGAGTCCGTTAGCATCAGAATCTCTAACTGACAGACTGAGATGGGACAGTCAGGTTGGCAAAATAGTCAGGTTTAGGAACTTCAACTAACGATAACTTAAAAAAGCAAACTTCAAAATTTTAAAAAATCATAATACCACAAAAATTCGACCTTTAATAAATAGGCCTACAAGTGTCAGAAAGCATAAAATAAATTTGTGCAAAAAAAAGGGGAGGGCATATTTTTTCAAAACATTTATCCCGGCGTTCCAAACAGAGACAGGATTTTTTTTGTTCAGATCAGTTGATAACTTTAAATTTATTTCTGTCTTTATCATAGTTAATGTTACGTTTAAAGTAATATCCAGTGAACTCCTACATGGACAAGACGGTTTTTAGTTAAATATCAAATTTTGGTTTTATTTTCTGAATTATAACAAATGTCAATTCTTTTTTTTTTCAGCACTGAAATGAAACTGTGGTGAAGAATTTGCTGTACATGTTATATCTTATATTCAATATTATATATGTTAAAATAAGAGCTTATCTTGTAAACAATATTATAATGTAAGTTTAATTATCCAAATATTAATGTGTTAAGCAATACATGGGGGGGGGGGTATTCTCATCAGTTTTAAATTGCTTTGGATTTTTTTGTTTCCTCCATGCTCTGCCAAAAAATAAAAACGTTGGAGTTGTTGTTTCTGCCAATTTAATTCTGGTCTCTAGGAATTTTGCATTATTTCAAATGGTGGTAAGTTGTTCCTACTGACATCACACATTCCTACAGTAACCTTTCTGGAAACACTGGGTAGCACTGTGGGTAACGCAAGAAAACGGTGTGTTGTAGTATTCGGGAAGAGGAAGTGCCCCCTGTGGGCAGACAAAATAATAAGAAACAAACATTCCCCCCTCCTACTCTTTAACTTCTGGTTGGCTAATGAGGATGGACCTTTTCCCTACATTGATCCACCCAACCCTCTTTTGGGCATGGCTTCCACATCCCTATAATGCCTACATTAACGTTCTTAATTTCTTTTCTCCACCAACCCTTTTGAGCTGCTTTATGACCCTTATTTGCCAGTGGTGTAAGTTTGGGGTGAAGTTTTTCAACAAAAAGTTGAAATGACAGTAAAAACTTTTATTTCAGATGTATACTGCCCTTTCTTTATCACCAGCTTTATTACTACTGATATTTTTTTTTTAGTGGTAAATACGTAGGTTAGAGTCACACAGAAGAGGCTTTAAAGGCCAAGTGAAGTTTTGCAAAATGTGACTGCTTTCAAGTAAGCCACAGTGACAATAATAGTTTAAATAGTCACAATTTTAAACAATTCCCATTAATAGCATGTACTGCTAAACTGCATAATAAATTATAGGGTGCACATTTTTTTCTTACAGAAACAAACTGCACAAATCCAAAGACTGGAATAAAATGAACACGGGTTGTAGGTAGCAATGCAGCAACTCAGGTTTATGAAATATACTACTGTACAAGGGATTTACTATTAAAATAAAATAATCATGATGTGCTTGTTCCTAGTATAAAAAGAAAATATACATTAAAATGTGTATGAGCCCGGAAGTGAAGTGCATCTTAAAACTTTTAGCTGTCACTTCTATCTGTAGACAGCTTATCTTGTAATGAATTTTAGGTGGTGGTGTTAACTACCACACAGCAGACTATTAGACTGTGGAGTCTACTGTACGGTAGTCCTCCCTCCCCATCTACTTTTGTGGCTTAAACTCTGCTGCCCAATTGCTCGCTAGTTTGCCATAGTTAAGCTGGCCATAGACACAAGGATCAGATTGTACGAATCCTCGATTCGTACGATTTTCGGACCGTGTGTGGAGAGTGACGACATTTTTCGTCCCATGGAGATCGGTCGTTTGAACGCTCAGCCAGGTTACATAGCAGCAAGGTGGGTCAAAAACATTAGAAAATTACACGTGCATACATTTTGCTGTACATTGTTTAAGTCATAACTGTGTGTGTATGCACAAGCCTACAGCTTTGAGTAGTGGTTCAAAAACTGCAAGCCCCTCTTAGGAGGGCCTACACTAAAATCCAAATAATTAGGAAAAAAAATGGCTATTTGTTCCTTTTGATATTCATGGGGATGCAGCTTAAAAGCCAATTAGAGTTAAATTTGGAGATGAACATTTGGGGGCAGATTTATCAAGGGTCGAATTTCGAAGTTGAAAATACTTTGAAATTCGACCATCAAATTGAATTACTTCGACTTTGAATATCGAAGTTGAAGTTTTTTTTCATTGAATTTGGCCATTTGTGGTCAAAGTAAAATCGAACAATTCAAAGGATTTCAGCAATCGATCGAACGAACCAATTTTCTTCAACTTCCAAAAACGTAGAAAACTGCTCTAGACACTCTAGGCTAACATAGCACTTCGGCAGGTTTAATTTGGCGAAGTATTGAAATCAAAGTTATTTTAAAGAGACAGTACTTCGATTATCGAATGGTCGAATATTCAAACTATTTTACTTCTAGTCAAAGTCATACTATCCTATTCGATGGTTGAAGTATCCAAAAAATTACTTTGAATTTCGAAGTTTTTTACTTCCCTCAAATTCACTTCGACCCTTGAAAAAATCTGCCCCTTAGTTGCTGTCTTGAATATTCTTAGAACTAAGGTTAATTGGCTGATACAGTGATGTTAGCATATGTATCTAAAGGCAAATTTGATGGAATGCTGTAAAATACACTCTGCAGGGTGCATTTTTAAATATGTCTCTAATGTAATTATTGAGGGGTTCCCATTAAGAACCTATATAATAACGTTCTCCAATGTAATATTGCACCCGTTTGTAAATAACATGAATGGCATCCACCTTTCACTGCACAAACAGAATGAAGTTTGCCTAAAAAATGCACACTTGTAAATTGTAAATTAATTAAAATTAAATTGTAAATTAAATAAAAAAAACTTATGTTACAGAACTTGAGGCGGATCGATAGCAAGCCCTTTAGCTGTATCAACGCGCTGCACCGCCACCTATATATGGACTACATACCACCCAACATTGCTGATTTACTTCAGATTTTCAGACCGCAGTCCCGGATTGCTTTTTAAGAGTTCCGCAGCACAGTTACAGTCTAGCGCCGTGACGCCTACCAAAGAGCAAATTGTTTCTTCATAGGTTTTATCTCATGACATCACACTAAATTTATATAAACGCTATGGCTACTCACGTACCCGCCTTGGGGAGTGACAAGTTAGGTCTGACTATATTATTATGACACAGGGGTATATTTATCAAAGAGTGAAGTTAGAGATCGCCACAATCTTCTAGAAATTCCGCCACTCTCCATTCATTTCTATGGTATTTTGAAAGGTGTATTAATCAAAGGATGAACTTTCACTTTCACCCATTGATAAGTACTCTTTTATAAAAAAAGTTTGACTTTTTTTTTTTAACTGGTCTCTGTTCAGGGTTTGTAGACCCCTTCTGCAAATTTGACCAAACTGGGTGAAATTAAGTAAACTTTACGCACTTAGGGTTTTTTTTGTACTCTGAGGGTCCTAAGGATTTATGTGTAAACCTGAGAATGACCAAAATGCAGTGTGCAGTGCAACGAAAATATTTATCAATGCCTGTTTTGTGGCTCTTACTTACTGCACTTTCTGCTGTAGAGTAATGGTTAAAGGGGGTTGTTCACATTTGAGATAACTTTTAGTTTGATGCAGAGAGGGATATTCTGAGACAATTTGCAATTGGTTTTCATTTTTTATTATTTGTGTTTTTTGAGTGATTTAGCTTTCTATTCAGCAGCTCTTCAATTTGCATTTTAAGCAATCTGGTTGCTTGCGTCCAAATTCCCCTAGCAACCATGCACTGATTTGAATAAGATTCTGGAATATGAATAGAAGAAAGCCTGAATAGATATATGAGTAATAAAAAGTAGCAATAACAATACATTTGTAGCCTTACAGAGCATTTGTTTTTCAGATGGGACCAGCCATTTGGAAGCTGCAAAGAATCAGCAGAAAAAGGCAGATAATTTTAAAACTAAAACTCAAAAATATATAATTAAAACCAATTGAAAAGTTGATTATAATTGGCCGTTCTATAAAATACTAAAAGTTACCTCAAAGGTGAACCACCCCTTTAAGGCATCTGTTTGTGGTACAGATGGTTATGCATTTGAACCTGGCCTGCTGAACTTTGACCATGGACTAATGTCCTTGCTCACTGTAAAAGCAAAATGAGGAAATGTAAAATCAAGGTTTATCTGTATGTATACTACAGGTAGGTCCATAAATATTTGGACAGAGAAAACGTTTTTTCTAATTTTGGTTCTGTACATTACCACAATTAATTTCAGATGCAGTTGAACTGCAGACTTTCAACTTGTAATTCAGTGGGTTGAACAAAAAGATTGCATAAAAAAACTAAAGCCTTTTTAGCAGTTATTTCAGGGGCTGCAAAAAACAGAAAAAACCCATCCGAGAAATTGCTACAATATCAGGAGTGGCAAAATCTACAGTTTGGTACATTTTGAGAAAGAAAGAAAGCACTGGTGAACTCAGCAACACAAAAAGACCTGGACGACAACAGTGGTGGATGAGAAACTCCTTCACAACAGCCAAACAAGTGAACAACACTCTCCAGGAGGTAGGCATATCGATATCCAAGTCTACCATAAAGAGAAGACTGCATGAAAGTAAACACCGAGGGTGCACTGCAAGGTACAAGCCACTCATAAGCATCAAGAATAGAAAGGATAGATTGGACTTTGCTAAAAAAAAACATCTAAAAAAGCCAGCACAGTTCTGGAAAAACATTCTTTGGACAGATGAAACCAAGATCAACCTCTACCAGAATGATGGCAAGAAAAAAGTATGGAGAAGGTGTGGAACAGCTCATGATCCAAAGCATACCACATCTCTATAAAACATGGCGGAGGCAGTGTGATGGCTTGGGTGTGCATGGCTGCCAGTGGCACTGGGACACTAGTGTTTATCCATGATGTGACACAGGACAGAAGCAGCCGAATGAATTCTGATGTGTTCAGAGACACTGTCTGCTCAAATCCAGCTAAATGCAGTCAAATTGATTGGGAGTCGTTTCATAATACAGATGGACAATGACCCAAAACATACAGCCAAAGCAACCCAGGAGTTTATTAAAGCAAAGAAGTGGAATATTCTTGAATGGCCAAGTCAGTCACCAGATCTGAATCCAATTGAGCATGCATTTCACTTGTTGAAGACTAAACTTGGGACAAAAAGGTCCACAAACAAACAGCAACTGAAAGCCGCTGCAGTAAAGGCCTGGCAGAGCATTAAAAATGAGGAACCCCAGAATCTGGTGATGTCTTAGAAAGTAAGTATTAGAAATGAAAAATGTATTTTCAGTTTTTCAATTTGTCCAATTACTTTTTAGCCCCTGAAATGAAGTGATTGTGTTAAAAAAGGCTTTAGTTCCTCACATTTTTATTCAATCGTTTTGTTCAACCCACTGAATTAAAGCTGAAAGTCTGTAGTTCAACTACATCTGAGTTGTTTCATTTAAAATGTATTGTGGTAATGTACAGAACCAAAATTAGAAAAAAAAGTTGTCTCTGCCCAAATATTTATGACCTAACTGTATATACCTACAGGGCTGTGGGTGTGCTATGGGGGGAAGGGGAGGATCCAGGAGCTTAAATGGCTGAATCAAGCAACGGAGCAGTACAAGGAGTGGAAGAATGGACACAGAATTATATTGCTGGTAAAGTTATACCACTCCAGACTCTGGCTGCTGATTTACTGGGTGATGTGAGTTTTATTTTTGCCTGATCAACAAAAAAGGTCACCTTCACTTACCATACATAATGTTAAGAAGAATTATTTAAGGTTAATGAGTCAAAATATTTAGCAAGGGCTTATCGTTAATTAGCTGTGCTTATGATTTAACATGCCATCTTAATCAACAGATTAATATTTTTTTGCACTGTGCTTACAGCTCTATCTGCACAAAAATAATTGAGTCAATACATATAGTGGGTAGGGCTGCTAAGAACTAGGTTTATTGGTTCGTTTATTGCATTTTTTTTACCATGCTGAATAATAAAACTGTGCAAAAATGATTATAGAAAAACACAATCATGGCGCTGTCACTATATCTATTATGGGTAATCCTTTTATTATATCTGATGCATTTGTTGCAAGCTTTTCTGCCACTTTCCTTCTTGTTTTGTCAGAGGCGTTTCCGATATGGGGTGTTAAGATTACATTCTTCATCGTCAGCAAAGGATTGTTTCTAAACAGGAGCATAAAATATAAATCATAAATTATGGCAAATTAAAATACCTTGCCTATACATGAGATCTGCATTAATTTTACAATGGAGGTTTGATGTTGTTAGTTGCATGGCTAGAAACAGTTAATATTAATGGGAAACAGATGTCATAGGGAAATCACACAAAACACAGTGAAATATACATTCATGTGGCTAATCCTTTTCTAAATATTGCAGTTATAATGCGAGATTCAATAAATGCATACCTTGGCAGTGGCTCCGGATCTGTGACATCCAAAGCAGCAGCCTTAATAGTTCTGTTTTCTAAGGCTTCCACTAAGGCATCCTGGTCAACAACTTTGCCTGCAAAAAAAAAAATTGATAATATAGTTATTCTTTTCTCCAAAATGTAAAGGCAAATGGGATTATTTACAGGTCTGAAACATCCAGGATGACATAGAACTGAAGGGCACATAGCTGCTGCAGTAACACGGTTTAAAGGGATTCTGTCATGATTTTTATGATGTCGTTTTTATTTCTAAATTACACTGTTTACACTGCAAATAATTCACTCTACAATATAAAATTAATTCCTGAACCAGCAAGTGTATTTTTTTAGTTGTACTATTGGTGTGTAGGCAGCCAACTCAGGTCATTTTGCCTGGTCATTTGCTTTCAGAAAGAGCCAACACCTAAGGATGGATCTGGTTTCTGGCAGGCTGTTGTTTCTCCTACGCAATGTAACTGAAAGTAATGCAGTGGGACCTGGATTTTACTATTGAGTGCTGTTCTTAGATCTACCAGGGAGCTGTTATCTTGTGTCAGGTAGCTGCTATCTGGTTACCTTCCCATTGTTCTGTTGTTGGACTGCTGGGGGTGTTACCACTCCAACTCTCCAACTTTCAGTACAGCAGTAAAGAGTGACTGAAGTTTATCAGAGCACAAGTCACATGACGTGGGCAGCTGGGAAACTAGCAATATGTCTAGCCCCATGTCAGATTTCAAAATTAAATATAAAAAAAATCTGTTTGCTCTTTTGAGAAAGATTTCAGTGCTGAATTCTGCTATAGCAGCACTATTTACTGATGCATCTTTTTTCCCATGACAGTATCAGGATAATGCCATAAACAAGTTAGACCATCCACACAGTGGAAAAGATGACACAGTTATATGAAAAAGGATTGGATAATGAAATTAGGATGGGTGTAATAATCAAAAGATAATAAAATATACATGAATGGTTCCCTGGCATCATGTTTCCTTAGAAGGCCCAACAACTGGTGGCAGCCGGGTCCGGGTCGAGTTCTTCCTCCTGCTCTCCCCGCCCGCCACCTTCAACTGCCGGCTTTCAACTTTATAGTCACGCGCCTGCTCGCATCGCCCCCTTTTTCTGACATCATCGGCGGGCGGCGCGGGTCTATAAAGGGAAGCCGGGAGACAGGCTCAGGCGGGCGCGGGTGGAGGTAGGGCTGGTGCGGATCAGGAAAAACCAGACCCACACATAACTAGTGTGATGACAGGCTGATGTTGCACCTGTCACAGGCCTGCAGGTAGAGAAAACGCCTAGTGAGCCACTGGCTTTAGGGTAATATATAGTAAGAAATATGTCTGTACAATCAAGTGTCAAATAGTTTACAAATAATTGTAATCCAGTAATAAACTATAATTTCAAACTATATTCATTCTTTGTATAAATTACACCCTACCTCTGCTGATATTTATGAGGGTTGCTGTTGGCTTCATCAGTTGCAGTTCCTTTTTCCCAATGAGTTTGTGAGTCTCTGGACTGAGTTTCACAACTATCAGAACAAAATCAGATTGCTGGAGCAAGTCCGCTATTGCACTGCAGTATACAGCACCCACTGCCATCTCTTCTTTTTCATCCCTAATAAAAAAAAAACATGCAGACAATTAGCTGTTCTTGTTCCTTATGAAATCTGTATGTATTTACAGATGGATATGTGGCTACACTTCTATAGGTTTTATCCATAAAACAGCAGAGGCACTTCCAAGTCCCAGAATACATCACTTCACAATAGAACAAGGTGAGAAACTATGAGCCCTTTGGCATACGAAGAGTTGGAAAGGCCAGAGAGGGATTTGCAACTGGGCCCTCACCCCTCTAAGGGTCCCCCTCCCATGTGCCACATGCATATCTGGACACCCATGAATACATTACACTCATGACAGAGTGGCCTGGGTGCAATGGCATCCCCAAGTAGTTACACCACTGTATGAGCCAAAGGGTGGTAGGGGACACAGGGGATGATGCATAGGGAGGTTTATGTATCTTTTTATACATAACCAAACTGAAAGAGCTCATGTCATGTATATTTCACTTTCAAAGTGATACTGACAGCCATCTTTGAAAATATTAAGTAAAACAGAAATGCATAGTGATTTCCATTATACAAAGTGGCATCACCAGGACATACAGTAGGAGGTTAATGTAGGAAACTAGGGATGCACCGAATCCACTATTTAGGATTTGTCCAAACCCTCGACTCCTTTGTGAAAGATTAGGCCAAATACCGAACCGAATCCAAATACTAATTGCAATATGCAAATTAGAAGACTGAAGGATTTGTCCAAATCTGAATCCTGCTGAAAAAGGCTGATTCGGTGCATCCCTATAGGAAACAGTACATCACCCTTTTCTATTAGGCAAACTATAACTAGTAATATAAATTATAGTAGTGGCTTATGCAAATCCATTAGGAAAGGACCACATCAGTTGGCTAAGGAGGTTCTCACCCAACATGATTTTTAAATCTACCTGAAATCTGGTTAATCCTCAGCCAGTTATCATTCAAACAGGCAATTGGCATGGCTCCATATATGGTCTGGACAGAGCCTCCATCAGGGGGTACAGGGGGTACTGCAGTCAGAGGCTTGTGGAAGAGTGAGCCTCAAGACATAAGAGTGCAATCTGTGTGTCATTAAAAGTCTAAGTTTACAGGAGAGTGGACAAGGTTTGGATGGGTCCGAATTTCTGCATACTTGTGCAAGAATCGGGTGGATCAATGACATGGTCCTGCATGCTTGTGCATTGTTGTGTGACTAATATAAATACTGCTGACATGTAACAGTAATGCATAGAACAAGAAAAGAAATGCGGCCTACCTTCTGTTTCTGTTGTGATAAAGAATCCCCATTCTGAATGCTTTTGCTCGTAGAGCTATACTGTAGCCAATGTTTCCCATGCCAATTATGCCCAGTGTAGCCCCCGTAATATCATCACCAACCCAATTCAAATCAAATTCCTTGGTTTCAGGTGAACATGAAATCCTGTGGGCTAGAAAGCATAAATGGTGAACATAATGTGGAAGAATTTATTGGACACCAGAGCAATAGCTTGTTAGGGCCCCCACATCTTTAGGAAGTTTACCTCAAAAACATGATCATTTCATATCAATGAGGTCCCCTGGAATTGATATACATTTTGGCCCCTCAACAGTCACAGGGTCTACTACACTATTGTTGCATCCCTGGTCATTGCTAAGATATACCCATTGTGTCTGTTCGGTTGTTGACTGGAGAAGCTGTATTTCACTAACAGCAAGAGGGACACAAGTTGAAGATTCCTTGGCCAAGCACTGAAAAACCAAGACAATATGATTGTGGGTACAACTAATATGTTTTCATTCATGACAGACCCCTAAGAAATGTTTTTGCAGGAATCAGATTTGGCAGAATCCAAGTTCCTGGCTGAACTCTAACTCTAGCTTGTGATTATCGTGTGATTTTATGTACTGATTTCCTGCAAAACGTGGCTCAGATTTGCTTGATACTCTAACTAAATCCAGGATTCAGTGAATGCCTCCATTTAAAGTTTTGAAGAACTATAAAGGTAACTCTTAATAGAAACTAAAAGAATAAAAAATAAAACAAAAGGATGGGCCACTTTGTTAACTATCTCATTTTGGGTACCCCCCTCTAAAAAGTAACGGGAGTGATTGGCCACAGATAATTCTGTGTCTGGTGACATAGTTAGGGATGGGAACATACAGTAGATACATAGTTACATAGTTAAATTGGGTTGAAAAAGACAAAGTCCATCAATTTCAACCCCTGCCAAATGAAAACCCAGCATCCATACACACACCCCTCCCTACTTTCACATAAATTCTTTATACCCATATCTATAATAACTATAAAAATCAGTATCACAATAGCCTTTGATATTATGTCTGTCCAAGAAATCATCCAAGCCATTCTTAAAGGAATAGTTCAGTGTGAAAATAAAAACTGGATAAATAAATAGGCTGTGCAAAATAAAAAATGTTTCTAATATAGTTAGTTAGCAAAAAATGTAATGTATAAAGGCTGGCGTGATTTTATGTGTAACATATCAGTCAGAACTGCTTTTCAGCTCTCTTTGTTTACACTGACTGGTTACCCTGGCTACCAGGCAGTAACCAATCAGAGACTTGAGGGGGGGCCACATGGGTCATATCTGTTGCTTTTGAATCTGAGCTGAATGCTGAGGATCAATTACAAACTCACTGAACAGAAATGTACCATGGGGCCCCCCTTCAAGTCGCTGACTAACTCAGAGTTATAGAGCTGAAAAGCAGGAAGTTGGATTCTGGCTGTTTTATTAGTTATCTGTTCACGCCAGCCTTTATACATTACATTTTTGGCTAACTAACTATATTAGAAACATTTTTTATTTTGCACAGACTATCTATTTACCCAGTTTTTATTTTCACACTGAACTATTCCTTTAAAGGCATTAACTGAATCAGCCATCACAACATCACCCGGCAGTGCATTCCACAACC
Organism: Xenopus petersii; assembly: GCA_038501925.1. Lineage (NCBI taxonomy): Eukaryota > Metazoa > Chordata > Amphibia > Anura > Pipidae > Xenopus > Xenopus petersii. The sequence continues at coordinate 63,637,469 of CM076682.1, forward strand.
TCACTGTCCTGACTGTAAGAACCCCCTACGTTGCTTCAAAAGAAAGTTCCTTTCTTCTAGTCTGAAGGGGTGGTGTCTGGTGCGGTGATCCACTTTATGGGTAAAAAGGTCCCCTGCTATTTTTCTATAATGTCCTCTAATGTACTTGTAAAGTGTAGTGATGGGCGAATTTGCGCCCTTTCGCTTGGCTGGAAAATTCGTGAATTTTGCGCGAAATTTGCAAAACGGCGAAAAATTCGTGAAACGACGCTGGCGTCTCGTTTTTGACGCCAGCACCCGTTTTTGACCCTTGCGCCTGTTTTTTTTACACCGGCACCCGTTTTTGACGCCAGCGTCCGTTTTTTTGACGCAGTGAAAATTTTTTTTGCCGTCGGCGAATTTTTTTCGGGCAAATTTTCGCGGGCGTTTCACGAATTTATTCGCTGGCGGCGAATCAGCCAAATTCACCGTGAATTCACGCCTGCCGAATAAATTCACCCATCACTAGTAAAGTGTAATCATGTCCCCTCACAAGCGCCAACCTTGACAGTCTACCCTCATAATTTAAGTCTTCCATCCCTCTAACAAATTTAGTTGCACGTCTCTGCACTCTCTCCAGCTCATTTATATCCCTCTTAAGGACTGGAGTCCAAAACTGAACTGCATACTCCAGATGAGGCCTTACCAGGGACCTATAAAGAGGCATAATTATGTTTTCATCCCTTGAGTTAATGCCCTTTTTTATGCAAGACAGAACTTTATTTGCTTTAGTAGCCACACATACTGTATTATATTGTTTTTATGCCCAACTTGGTTAGTAAATGATTGTTCCAGTCTACTGATCTCTGTTTCCTTCCAAACACCGAACCTTTATTCATTTACTCTTTTCACTTGCCTATACACAGCAAGCACAGAGGAAATTGGTTGTCATGCTTATTATAGTGCAGGTACATGTATTAAATGTGTATTTTACCTTCCACGATATTTTTGGCAGAAGCCAACATCAGAGCCATTCCCATATCTGCAGTGGCATCATTTCCCACATGAGGCGTGTTGGTCACTTTAATATCATAGCTTGCTATAAGCTGTAGATCCAGGTGATCCACCCCAGCTCCTGAACTTCCAATTACTTTTAAGTTTGGAAGCAACTTGAGGAGTTCTTTGTTGACTGTAGGTCTGTGCCACCACAACAGGATAGCTTTAATCTTTGAGGCAAATACAGTTTTATTATTCAGAAATTCTTCAAGATAGACAATTTGGAAGTGCTTTCTCACAACTGGCTCATACTGTTCTGGGAAGCCAGAGGTACCCCCACAGTGGGACATCAGTGCATAAGGAAGCTCGGCCATTTTCTTCTGGAAAACATGAATATTTTGCGCTGTTAAATACAGGTACGTAAGTTATGGATAGAATATATGTACGAAATAGACAGATAAATTAATCAGCACTCAATGAGGATCATTCACATTGTTCAAATTTGCCTTAGTGCAGATCAGTCTCCTGCATTTGGGCTAAAGTCAGATGGGGGCTGAAGCTGGCCTACTAAAATACACACAGAGAGAGACACACAGAGACACACAAACACAGAGAGACACATATACACAGACACACAGTGACACACACAAACACAGAGACACACACACAGACACAAACACACAAAAAGACACACAAACTCAGCAGAAACTCCAATATTAAACTCTATGTTATTCGCAGTTTGGAAATATGATTCGCTGAAATCTCGTATTTTCAGCATGGCGGCTAAACTCTTGCAAGATAGATTGGGCATATACAAATTTGCGTCATTTTATGCTGGTGACGTAATTGTGCTGCATATTGACAATCAGTCTGGCTACATTTTGAAAGTAAATTGCTTTTCCACTTGGCTTTTTCTCCCAAAAGTTTACTAAAATTCTTCTGAGCGGGATTTTGGGGAATGGGAAAAAACCGAAATGCGTGTTATGAAAAGAAAACTACAGGCTGAAAAACACACATAATCATGCACTTTCGGTTTCATTGGCGGACTTACGATTGACCGTGCGTCTTTAAAAACACAAGGTAAAAACGCTCCATGTGACCTCGTCTTTCAAGTTATTTCTAAATACAATTGCTATTGAATGCAGCATTTGCTTGACTCCTAGTTAAGCTTTAAACAATTCTCCCCAGCCAAGGCAGGTCTGTTAATCAGCTGGCTTGTCTTACATAATTGTAACAGACTGTGCCACCAAGACAGAAAATAGAAAGGGACAGACTAACACTGCTTTGAATACAATTACATATCCAAATAACTTAAAAACCCTAGAAAAATTGTAATGAATGTATATTGCAAAGCTGCTTAGAATTATGTTTTTTAGTAAACAGAGCCGAACCGGGTGCAAAAAGCAGCCCGGGCAAAAAACAAACAAAGCCGCCCACATGTAAACACACACAAACACACACGCAAAGAGACACAAACACAGAGAGACACAGCGACACACAGACACAAACACACAGAGACACAAACACACACACACAGAGACACACAAACACAGAAACACACACAGAGACACAAACACACAAAAAGACACAAATACAGAGAGACACACACAGAGACACACAAACACAGAGAGACACACAGAGACGCACAAACACAGAGAGACACATACACACAGACACACAGTGACACACACAAACACAGAGACACACACACAGACACAAACACACAAAAAGACACACAAACAGAGAAACACACAGACACACACAGAGACACAGACACACACACAGAGACACACAGAGACACAAACACACACACACACACAAAGAGACACATAAACACAGACACAGAGACACACAAACACAGAGAGACACAACCACACACACACAGAGACAAACAAACACAGACAGACACACACAGACACAGAGAGACACAAACACACAGAGACACACAAACACAGAGACACACACGCACAGAGACACAAACACAGAGAGACACACACACACAGACACACACACAGAGACACACAAACACAGACACACACAGGCACAAACACACAAAAAGACACACAAACAGAGAGACACACAGAGACACTCACACAGAGACACAGACACACACACAGGGCAGCCATCAGGGGGGGACAGGGGGGAGAGTTTTAGGGGGCCCAAGAGTAAGGAGGGCCCGGCAACGCCACACTTACTTGATTAGCCGGGCCCCAATCTTTGCCCAGGAAATTTTGTTGTATGGGGCCCTGCGATTTCTGATGGCGGTCCTGCACACACACACACACACACACACAGACACACAAACACAGAGAGACACAAACACACACACCCTACGGCCCTACCTCCCCCCCACCTCTCCTAGGGCCTTCGTGAAACAGCACGGGAACTCTCTGACACCTCCCAACCCGTCTGCTGATCAATCACCTTTGCCTTTCCCTGACTGATCTTAGGAGGAGGGAGGAGGAACACGCAGCTGCTTGGTGTGTGTGAAGGAGAAGCACAGCGTGCATGCTGTAAGTCTCTCTACCCCTGCCCAGATGCCGCAAATCAGAAGCGCCCCATTTCAAAGGTAAATGGAGCGGCCCTTCGGGAAATTGCCCGAACTGACAGATCCGGGCCTGCACTCTAGCAATTCCTAGAGGGCGCTTGCGAGCCGCCACACAACGTCAGTATTTGCATTTTCAGCAGAAACTCCAATATTAAACTCTATGGTATTCGCAGTTTGGAAATATGATTCGCTGAAATCTCCTCGTATTTTCAGCATGGCGGCTAAACTCTTGCAAGATAGATTGGGCATATACAAATTTGCGTCATTTTATGCTGGTGACGTAATTACGCTGCATATTGACAATCAGTCTGGCTACATTTTGAAAGTAAATTGCTTTTCCACTTGGCCTTTTCTCCCAAAAGTTTATTAAAATTCTTCTGAGCGGGATTTTGGGGAACGGGAAAAAACAGAAATGCTTGTTAGGAAAAGAAAACTACAGGCTGAAAAACACACATAATCATGCACTTTCGGTTTCATTGGCGGACTTACGCTTGACCGTGCGTCTTTAAAAACACAAGGTAAAAACGCCCCATGTGACCTCGTCTTTCAAGTATTTTCTAAATACAATTGCTATTGAATGCAGCATTTGCTTGACTCATAGTTAAGTTTTAAACAATTCTCCCCAGCCAAGGCAAGTCTGTTAATCAGCTGGCTTGTCTTACATAATTGTAACAGTCTGTGCCACCAAGACAGAAAATAGAAAGGGACAGACTAACACTGCTTTGAATACAATTACATATCCGAATAACTTAAAAACCCTAGAAAAATTGTAATGAATGTATATTGCAAAGCTGCTTAGAATTATGTTTTTTAGTAAAAAAAAATTTTAGTAAACATATTTTTAGTGTTGACATTCCCTTTTATTTGAACATTAGTAAGACACACAAACCTTTTTAATTTCTCTTATGTTGAACAAAGGATTTGGCCTATGGTCAGAGGTGATTTTCACACTAGAGAATTACAATTGCAATGTGCTTTAATGCATTTGTAGACTGATTCACCTCAGGACTTGTTAGGCCTCCACTTTCTGAAAGCTCAAACATTTGTAAAATGTACAGAATAAACTTAATTTTCTGTATACTTATTTTGTGCAAAATAACAATAAAGGCAACTATAGCTGAGCAAAATGAAAGAACAAACAAACTCACCGCAGTGTCAGTTGTCACCTCTCCGGAATGAGGAAGACTTTGACTTTGGAAAAAAAATGTTTGGAAAAAAAATGTTTGGAAAAAAAATGTTTGGAAAAAAAATGTTTGGAAAAAAAAAGTTAATCAGTTTCTTGCAAAACTAGTTCTAACTTCATTAACTGACACATTACCCAGATATCCATGATAACAAGCTCAGCATTTTTTAGGAGAAAAAATAGCAAACACTGATCATTTATATTAATATAGTACAAGTATAGGGTCCGTTATCCAGAAAGCTTGGAATTACGGCAAGGTCGTTCCCATTTTTTAAAAATAATTATTTTTTTCTCTGTAATAATAAAAAAATACCTTGACTTTATCCCAACTAAGATATAATTAATCCTTACAGGAGGCAAACCAGCCTACTGGTTTTATTTGATTTTTAAATGATTTTTTAGTAGACTCATATTATAGTTATCCAAATTACAGAAAGATCCCTTATCTGGAAAAGGCCAGCTCCCAAGCATTCTTGTCCCAAACATACTGGATTACAAGTCCCATACCTGTTCTTAACATAACAAGATCACACTTTCTAAGGCTCATAAAACACATGAATTTTTTTCCTCTTGAAAAAAGGTTGGACCTGGTATGGTACTGACTGCAATAAAAAGAGAAAGGGCATAAAACTCTACTTCAGCCAATGTTCCCTGTAAACTGTGCACTTGTGCCCATGCACACAAAGTTTGAGGCCAACACACAATAAATTGTGGTGAAAACACATGATTTATACTTATTCTAAGATGCAGTGTTTTCTTTACCTTACACCACTGGCATTCACTATATATTATAAGGTGTCTTAAATATTGATCAGATCTGTCTGGGTTTAAAAAGTTCCTCTTAGCCAGTGCCATCATCAAAAATCACAGGGCCCTGCATGACATAATTGTCTGGGCCACTCCATCTCTGCCCCATCTCATAGAATAAAGGCCACACAGACATGAGCCACTTTTGGCCAAAGGATTATTAAAACTGCCACCATGTCAACCACATAGACTCTTTAAGCAGATACATACTTTTACTTAAATTGCACTTAGTTTTAGAATTTTTTCTGCATTTCTAATTTTTCTAACAATTATGAGCCATTTGGTTTAATCCCATGGTCAAAAAAAATAACATAAAAGATAATAAAAGATGGAGATATGTCGCTTGCTGATAATCTGCACTACCAGTGGGCAGCAAGTCTCCTGAAAATACCTACCCCATCTCTAACATTTTAATCACCACAAGTAAAACACACAGTGTGTGTCAATCCGACAACTGCAGGAGTAAGCCCTCTTTAGCATTTCCCCACGTTATAGCAGGGGGAAGGTATTTTCAGGAGATTAGCCTTTCACTGCTAGGCCACTACTAAATGATTGGTGGTCAGGGTTTTAAGGAAAAAGACATTGGTGGCCAGGGGTTTAAGGAAAAAAACATTGGTGGCCAGTAGGGTTGCCACCTTTTCTGAAAAAAAATACAGGCCTTCCGATATATTTATCTTTTTTCCCTATTAATAACATTGGGATCAACCGACATGTTTACCGGCCAGGCCGGTAAAATAATGGCCAGGTGGCAACCCTAATGGCCAGGGGTTTAAGGAAAAAAATATTGGTGGCCAGGGGATTTAAGAAAAAAAACACATTGGTGGACAGGGGGACCCTACTAAAACAACATTAGCGAACAGGGGGCCCCTACTAAAACATATTAATATGTATTACCATTTATTTTGGCCCTTTCCTATTCATATGTCAGTCTCTTATTCCAATCAATGTATGGTTGCTAGAGTAATTTGCACCCTAGCTACCAGATTGCTGAAACGGCAAACTGGAGAGCTGCTGGAAAAAAGCTAAAGAACTCAAAAACCACGAATAAAGAAAAAAAAATGAAAACCAAATGCAAACTGTCTCATCATATTAAAAGTCAATATAAAGATGAACAACCGATTTAAAGCTCTCCATGTTTGTTCTGGTTTAATGGATTTTCTTTATCTTCCTCAAATTTGGATTTGGTTTTGTATTTTGGCAGAATCATTGGAGGAGGAATTGATAGTCAGCTGAATCCAAAAATGATGAACTTGGTGACTCTTTATTATAAAATCCACCTTTCCAATATTCATCTTCTCAGCTGTAACCATTGTTTCTATAACCCCCTGGAATGTTTAGCATAATATCTAGGAAACATATTTCTGCACACTGAGGAAGATGGGGATAACAAATACACTGCTAATCATTTTCCCCTAAATTTGCCTGTTTAATTGTAATATTTCAACTTCCTTCATTCCCATGTGCCCCGACCCCAAACATGTGCCCCCGCAGCACTACTAGAAGAACCCTGAATGCGAAGCTCCTACAGCCAGGTTGTAGAACTGCAATTCCCAGCACACTCCGGAGTAGCAGCGCATTTAAGGCCCAGGCGACTGTGGGTTACCGGAAGAGAAGCCGGTGACAGGCTAAGGGGAATCCTAGATGGCGGGCATTAGGGTGCTGAAGGCTGCTTTACGGCAGACGTGGGCCGAACCTATGCAACTGCTGGCTGTGAGGTGCCATGGGCCGGCTTCCCAGCACTGCAGACACGTGCACTCCAGCATCACTCTGCGGCAAAGAACATGCTCGGGAAGTTCTCCAACAAGTCTAAGTATGAGTGTGTGACAATCAGCTAATTGGGGCTTTTTTAGTGTCTTTTGAAGGCACGTACTCACCTGGGCTAAAGCTGAAACTCTTCCTCTCTGGTGCCTGACTGTGTAACCAGGCTGAGGTGGCATTAGCAGGAGTGGTACTGGTATTTGTGTTTGAGGAGGGGACACTCCATGACACTAACAATAAGGTTACCTCAAGCAGGGTTGCCAGGTCTAATTTTCAAAACCAGCCTAAGTAAGCTACAAAAACAGCCGAGATGCACTTCAAAAGTAGTTCAAAAATAGCACAATATGTGCAGTGAAAAAAAAAGTCTGAAAAATAAATAAATATCTGTGGAAATACACCATTTTCAAAGTTTCGTAAATTTTTCCATGGAGCAAAATGGGACAGATTTGCCCGTCACTACGGGCGTAACTACAGAGGGGGTCCAGGAGGTATAGGGGCCCCATGAGACCCAAATACATATACAGTTTCAATAAATATTGGTAAAACAGGTCAACCTCTAGACATTTTGGTTGCCATCAGATTTTTGCCCCACAATTGTCTGAAATTGAGGAAAGTCATCTGAAAATGCGAGAATGCTTAAGAGGGATGGGAAACTCCCGACTTCTACACAAGTCAGTCCCATTTTTTTGTTATTAATAGGGTAAAAATCGAAATATATAGGAAGGCTGGTATTTTTTTTCCAAAAAAGGTGGCAACCAGGCCCGGACTGACAATCTGTTTATTCAGGCAAATGCCCGAGGGTCCACTTCATATTTTGTTTAAGTGGGCCGCTCCGATAAAACTTCCTTTCACTATATCCAGCGGCTCTAGGACCGCTCCTCCAATCTATCTCCCACTCTGGCTCCGCCCCTCCCACTCCTCTGGTGCTGCTGCTGCCCTGCTGTGTGTGTGTCCCAGCATGGTCAGCATGGCGTTTCTGTGAGTATGCTTCCTCTATGGAGTGGGAAAGCAGTAGGGATGTGCAGCATGCTGGGTGGGTGTCAGATGAGTTGGGGACAGCGTCATTTGGTCACATTGTACAGTGGGGGCAGGGCTAAGCTGTGCTGTTGAGGGACACGGGGCTGCTGGAATGCACAGAGCAGAGATTCACTATACGTGAGCTTTCTACCTGCCCTGATTGTGCCACATCCCTTTGTGCCTCTACACACCCCACACACAGTGCTTGTCTAGTAGATAAAGTGTAGCATCTCCCTGACATTTCAGTATAGAGATCCAGAACTGTGGCAATGAAATAGTGTCAGGTACTAGAGTTTCCCAACTTCAATCTGTTGATAATTGTGAAAGGTTGTTTCATTTATCTATTGTGCTTAACCAGTGTCGGACTGGTCCACAGGGATACCAGGAAAACTCCCGTGGGCCAAGGTGTCAGTGGGCCTCTTGCTTCTAAACAGCCTATTTCATGGTCATTCCATAATAGAGTATAATAAGTAGATATAAAAGACTAGGAGAATAAAGAGGTTGAGTAAGGCGAGGAGGAATAATAGTTTGGAAAGTGGGCCCATGGTCTAAGATTTTCTGGTGGGCCCCTGGCATACCAGTCCGACACTGTGCTTAACCATTTGTATATGTTTTGGAAAGGATAAGCGCTAGTTGTGGGCAGCACTGTTTTTGTAGTTGACCAAACAAAGCCATTTGCTAGGGATTATTACTCAGCTCAGTTCAGCAAAAGAGATCTCATAAAACTATGTCAGCATAGGTATTCTCCTGCATAGGTATTCTCCTGTACTAAGCACAATTCAGCAGGAACAGTCTCCCAAGTTTGCTCATAGTCTGTACAGAGAGATCCCATAATACTATGGTACATAGATATTCCCCTGTACTAAGCAAAATTCAGCAGGAACAGTCTCCCAAGTTTGCTCATAGTCTGTACAGAGAGATCCCATAATACTATGGTACATAGATATTCCTCTGAACTAAGCACAACTCAACAGGAACAGTCTCCCAAGTTTGCTCATAGTCTGTACAGAGAGATCCGATAAAACTATGGCAGCATAGATATTCCCTGTACTAAGCACAATTCAGCAGGAACAGTCTCCCAAGTTTGCTCATAGTCTGCACAGAGAGATCCCATAATACTATGGTACATAGATATTCCTCTGTACTAAGCACAATTCAGCAGGAACAGTCTCCTAAGTTTGCTCATAGTCTGTACAGAGAGATCCCATAAAACTATGGTACATAGGTATTCCCTGTACTAAGCACAATTCAGCAGGAACAGTCTCCTAGGTTTGCTCATAGTTTGTACAGAGAGATCCCATAAAACTATGGCAGCATAGATATTCCCTGTACTAAGCACAATTCAGCAGGAACAGTCTCCTAAGTTTGCTCATAGTCTGTACAGAGAGATCCCATAAAACAATGGCACATAGGTATTCCCCTGTACTAAGCACAATTCAGCAGGCTCAGTCTCTTAAGTTTGCTCATAGTCTGTACAGAGAGATCCCATAAAACTATGGTACATAGGTATTCCCCTGTACTAAGCACAATTCAGCAGGAACAGTCCCTGATTTTCTCATACTCTGTACAGAGAGATCCCATAATACTATAGTACATTCGTATTACCCGGTACTAAGCACAATTCAGCAGGAACAGTCCCTGAGTTTGCTCATAGTCTGTACAGAGAGATCCCATAAAACTATGGCAGCATAGATATTCCCTGTACTAAGCATAGTTCAGCAGGAACAGTCTCCCAAGTTTGCTCATAGTCAGCAGAGAGAGATCCCATAATACTATGGTACATAGATATTCCCCTGTACTAAGCACAATTCAGCAGGAACAGTCTCCTAAGTTTGCTCATAGTCTGTACAGAGAGATCCCATAAAACTATGGTACATAGGTATTCCCTGTACTAAGCGCAATTCAGCGGGAACAGTCTCCTAAGTTTGCTCATAGTTTGTACAGAGAGATCCCATAAAACTATGGCAGCATAGATATTCCCTGTACTAAGCACAATTCAGCAGGAACAGTCTCCTAAATTTGCTCATAGTCTGTACAGAGAGATCCCATAAAACAATGGCACATAGGTATTCCCCTGTACTAAGCACAATTCAGCAGGATCAGTCTCTTAAGTTTGCTCATAGTCTGTACAGAGAGATCCCATAAAACTATGGTACATAGGTATTCCCCTGTACTAAGCACAATTCAGCAGGAACAGTCCCTGAGTTTTCTCATAGTCTGTACAGAGAGATCACATAATACTATGGTACATTCGTATTACCCGGTACTAAGCACAATTCAGCAGGAACAGTCCCTGAGTTTTCTCATAGTCTGTACAGAGAGATCCCATAAAACTATGGCACATAGGTATTCCCTGTACTAAGCACAACCGTCTCTTAAATTTGCTCATAGTCTGTACAGAGAGATCCCATAAAACTATGGTGCATAGGTATTCCCCTGTACTAAGCACAATTCAGCAGGAACAGTCTCCTAAGTTTGCTCATAGTCTGTACAGAGAGATCCCATAAAACTATGGCACATAGGTATTCCCCTGTACTAAGCACAATTCAGCAGGAACAGTCTCCTAAGTTTGCTCATAGTCTGTACAGAGAGATCCCATAAAACTATGGCATATAAGTATTCCCTGTACTAAGCACAATTCAGCAGGAACAGTCTCCTAAGTTTGCTCATAGTTTGTACAGAGAGATCCCATAAAACTATGGTACCTAGATATTCCCCTGTACTAAGCACAATTCAGCAGGAACAGTCTTCTAAGTTTGCTCATAGTCTGTACAGAGAGATCCCATAATACTATGGTACAAAGGTATTCCCCTGTACTAAGCACAATTCAGCAGGAACAGTCCCTGAGTTTTCTCATAGTCTGTACAGAGAGATCCCATAATACTATGGTACATTCGTATTCCCCGGTACTAAGCACAATTCAGCAGGAACAGTCCCTGAGTTTGCTCATAGTCTGAACAGAGAGATCCCATAAAACTATGGAACATAGGTATTCCCTGTACTAAGCAAAATTCAGCAGGAACAGTCTCCTAGATTTGCTCATAGTCTGTACAGAGAGATCCCATTAAACTATGGTGCATAGGTATTCCCCTGTACTAAGCACAATTCAGCAGGAACAGTCTCCTAAGTTTGCTCATAGTTTGTACAGAGAGATCCCATAAAACTATGGCAGCATAGATATTCCCTGTACTAAGCACAAATTAGCAGGAACAGTCTCCCAAGTTTGCTCATAGTCTATACAGAGATATCCCATAATACTATGGTACCTAGATATTCCCCTGTACTAAGCACAATTCAGCAGGAACAGTCTCCTAAGTTTGCTCATAGTCTGTACAGAGAGATCCCATAATACTATGGTACAAAGGTATTCCCCTGTACTAAGCACAATTCAGAAGGAACAGTCCCTGAGTTTTCTCATAGTCTGTACAGAGAGATCCCATAATACTATGGTACATTCGTATTCCCCGGTACTAAGCACAATTCAGCAGGAACAGTCCCTGAGTTTGCTCATAGTCTGAACAGAGAGATGCCATAAAACTATGGCACATAGGTATTCCATGTACTAAGCAAAATTCAGCAGGAACAGTTTTCTAGATTTGCTCATAGTCTGTACAGAGAGATCCCATTAAACTATGGTACATAGGTATTCCCCTGTACTAAGCACAATTCAGCAGGAACAGTCCCTGAGTTTGCTCATAGTCTGTACAGAGAGATCCCATAAAACTTTGGTACATATGTACAGTATTCCCTGTACTAAGCACAATTCAGCAGGAACAGTCTCCTAAATTTGCTCATAGTCTGTACAGAGAGATCCCATAAAACAATGGCACATAGGTATTCCCCTGTACTAAGCACAATTCAGCAGGACCAGTCTCTTAAGTTTGCTCATAGTCTGTACAGAGAGATCCCATAAAACTATGGTACCTAGATATTCCCCTGTACTAAGCACAATTCAGCAGGAACAGACTCCTAAGTTTGCTCATAGTCTGTACAGAGAGATCCCATAATACTATGGTACAAAGGTATTCCCCTGTACTAAGCACAATTCAGCAGGAACAGTCTTCTAAGTTTGCTCATAGTCTGTACAGAGAGATCCCATAATACTATGGTACAAAGGTATTCCCCTGTACTAAGCACAATTCAGCAGGAACAGTCCCTGAGTTTTCTCATAGTCTGTACAGAGAGATCCCATAATACTATGGTACATTCGTATTCCCCGGTACTAAGCACAATTCAGCAGGAACAGTCCCTGAGTTTGCTCATAGTCTGAACAGAGAGATCCCATAAAACTATGGAACATAGGTATTCCCTGTACTAAGCACAATTCAGCAGGAACAGTCTCCTAAGTTTGCTCATAGTTTGTACAGAGAGATCCCATAAAACTATGGCAGCATAGATATTCCCTGTACTAAGCACAAATTAGCAGGAACAGTCTCCCAAGTTTGCTCATAGTCTATACAGAGATATCCCATAATACTATGGTACCTAGATATTCCCCTGTACTAAGCACAATTCAGCAGGAACAGTCTCCTAAGTTTGCTCATAGTCTGTACAGAGAGATCCCATAATACTATGGTACAAAGGTATTCCCCTGTACTAAGCACAATTCAGAAGGAACAGTCCCTGAGTTTTCTCATAGTCTGTACAGAGAGATCCCATAATACTATGGTACATTCGTATTCCCCGGTACTAAGCACAATTCAGCAGGAACAGTCCCTGAGTTTGCTCATAGTCTGAACAGAGAGATGCCATAAAACTATGGCACATAGGTATTCCATGTACTAAGCAAAATTCAGCAGGAACAGTTTTCTAGATTTGCTCATAGTCTGTACAGAGAGATCCCATTAAACTATGGTACATAGGTATTCCCCTGTACTAAGCACAATTCAGCAGGAACAGTCCCTGAGTTTGCTCATAGTCTGTACAGAGAGATCCCATAAAACTTTGGTACATATGTACAGTATTCCCTGTACTAAGCACAATTCAGCAGGAACAGTCTCCTAAATTTGCTCATAGTCTGTACAGAGAGATCCCATAAAACAATGGCACATAGGTATTCCCCTGTACTAAGCACAATTCAGCAGGACCAGTCTCTTAAGTTTGCTCATAGTCTGTACAGAGAGATCCCATAAAACTATGGTACCTAGATATTCCCCTGTACTAAGCACAATTCAGCAGGAACAGACTCCTAAGTTTGCTCATAGTCTGTACAGAGAGATCCCATAATACTATGGTACAAAGGTATTCCCCTGTACTAAGCACAATTCAGCAGGAACAGTCCCTGAGTTTTCTCATAGTTTGTACAGAGAAATCCCATAATACTATGGTACATTCGTATTCCCCGGTACTAAGCACAATTCAGCAGGAACTGTCCCTGAGTTTGCTCATAGTATGAACAGAAAGATGCCATAAAACTATGGCACATAGGTATTCCATGTACTAAGCAAAATTCAGCAGGAACAGTTTTCTAGATTTGCTCATAGTCTGTACAGAGAGATCCCATTAAACTATGGTACATAGGTATTCCCCTGTACTAAGCACAATTCAGCAGGACCAGTCTCTTAAGTTTGCTCATAGTCTGTACAGAGAGATCCCATAATACTATGGTACATTTGTATTCCCCGGTACTAAGCACAATTCAGCAGGAACAGTCCCTGAGTTTGCTCATAGTCTGAACAGAGAGATCCCATAAAACTATGGAACATAGGTATTCCCTGTACTAAGCAAAATTCAGCAGGAACAGTCTCCTAGATTTGCTCATAGTCTGTACAGAGAGATCCCATTAAACTATGGTGCATAGGTATTCCCCTGTACTAAGCACAATTCAGCAGGAACAGTCTCCTAAGTTTGCTCATAGTTTGTACAGAGAGATCCCATAAAACTATGGCAGCATAGATATTCCCTGTACTAAGCACAAATTAGCAGGAACAGTCTCCCAAGTTTGCTCATAGTCTATACAGAGATATCCCATAATACTATGGTACCTAGATATTCCCCTGTACTAAGCACAATTCAGCAGGAACAGTCTCCTAAGTTTGCTCATAGTCTGTACAGAGAGATCCCATAATACTATGGTACAAAGGTATTCCCCTGTACTAAGCACAATTCAGAAGGAACAGTCCCTGAGTTTTCTCATAGTCTGTACAGAGAGATCCCATAATACTATGGTACATTCGTATTCCCCGGTACTAAGCACAATTCAGCAGGAACAGTCCCTGAGTTTGCTCATAGTCTGAACAGAGAGATGCCATAAAACTATGGCACATAGGTATTCCATGTACTAAGCAAAATTCAGCAGGAACAGTTTTCTAGATTTGCTCATAGTCTGTACAGAGAGATCCCATTAAACTATGGTACATAGGTATTCCCCTGTACTAAGCACAATTCAGCAGGAACAGTCCCTGAGTTTGCTCATAGTCTGTACAGAGAGATCCCATAAAACTTTGGTACATATGTACAGTATTCCCTGTACTAAGCACAATTCAGCAGGAACAGTCTCCTAAATTTGCTCATAGTCTGTACAGAGAGATCCCATAAAACAATGGCACATAGGTATTCCCCTGTACTAAGCACAATTCAGCAGGACCAGTCTCTTAAGTTTGCTCATAGTCTGTACAGAGAGATCCCATAAAACTATGGTACCTAGATATTCCCCTGTACTAAGCACAATTCAGCAGGAACAGACTCCTAAGTTTGCTCATAGTCTGTACAGAGAGATCCCATAATACTATGGTACAAAGGTATTCCCCTGTACTAAGCACAATTCAGCAGGAACAGTCTTCTAAGTTTGCTCATAGTCTGTACAGAGAGATCCCATAATACTATGGTACAAAGGTATTCCCCTGTACTAAGCACAATTCAGCAGGAACAGTCCCTGAGTTTTCTCATAGTCTGTACAGAGAGATCCCATAATACTATGGTACATTCGTATTCCCCGGTACTAAGCACAATTCAGCAGGAACAGTCCCTGAGTTTGCTCATAGTCTGAACAGAGAGATCCCATAAAACTATGGAACATAGGTATTCCCTGTACTAAGCACAATTCAGCAGGAACAGTCTCCTAAGTTTGCTCATAGTTTGTACAGAGAGATCCCATAAAACTATGGCAGCATAGATATTCCCTGTACTAAGCACAAATTAGCAGGAACAGTCTCCCAAGTTTGCTCATAGTCTATACAGAGATATCCCATAATACTATGGTACCTAGATATTCCCCTGTACTAAGCACAATTCAGCAGGAACAGTCTCCTAAGTTTGCTCATAGTCTGTACAGAGAGATCCCATAATACTATGGTACAAAGGTATTCCCCTGTACTAAGCACAATTCAGAAGGAACAGTCCCTGAGTTTTCTCATAGTCTGTACAGAGAGATCCCATAATACTATGGTACATTCGTATTCCCCGGTACTAAGCACAATTCAGCAGGAACAGTCCCTGAGTTTGCTCATAGTCTGAACAGAGAGATGCCATAAAACTATGGCACATAGGTATTCCATGTACTAAGCAAAATTCAGCAGGAACAGTTTTCTAGATTTGCTCATAGTCTGTACAGAGAGATCCCATTAAACTATGGTACATAGGTATTCCCCTGTACTAAGCACAATTCAGCAGGAACAGTCCCTGAGTTTGCTCATAGTCTGTACAGAGAGATCCCATAAAACTTTGGTACATATGTACAGTATTCCCTGTACTAAGCACAATTCAGCAGGAACAGTCTCCTAAATTTGCTCATAGTCTGTACAGAGAGATCCCATAAAACAATGGCACATAGGTATTCCCCTGTACTAAGCACAATTCAGCAGGACCAGTCTCTTAAGTTTGCTCATAGTCTGTACAGAGAGATCCCATAAAACTATGGTACCTAGATATTCCCCTGTACTAAGCACAATTCAGCAGGAACAGACTCCTAAGTTTGCTCATAGTCTGTACAGAGAGATCCCATAATACTATGGTACAAAGGTATTCCCCTGTACTAAGCACAATTCAGCAGGAACAGTCCCTGAGTTTTCTCATAGTTTGTACAGAGAAATCCCATAATACTATGGTACATTCGTATTCCCCGGTACTAAGCACAATTCAGCAGGAACTGTCCCTGAGTTTGCTCATAGTATGAACAGAAAGATGCCATAAAACTATGGCACATAGGTATTCCATGTACTAAGCAAAATTCAGCAGGAACAGTTTTCTAGATTTGCTCATAGTCTGTACAGAGAGATCCCATTAAACTATGGTACATAGGTATTCCCCTGTACTAAGCACAATTCAGCAGGACCAGTCTCTTAAGTTTGCTCATAGTCTGTACAGAGAGATCCCATAATACTATGGTACATTTGTATTCCCCGGTACTAAGCACAATTCAGCAGGAACAGTCCCTGAGTTTGCTCATAGTCTGAACAGAGAGATCCCATAAAACTATGGCACATAGGTATTCCCTGTACTAAGCAAAATTCAGCAGGAACAGTCTCCTAGATTTGCTCATAGTCTGTACAGAGAGATCCCATTAAACTATGGTGCATAGGTATTCCCCTGTACTAAGCACAATTCAGCAGGAACAGTCTCCTAAGTTTGCTCATAGTTTGTACAGAGAGATCCCATAAAACTATGGCAGCATAGATATTCCCTGTACTAAGCACAAATTAGCAGGAACAGTCTCCCAAGTTTGCTCATAGTCTATACAGAGATATCCCATAATACTATGGTACCTAGATATTCAATCCCTGTACTAAGCACAATTCAGCAGGAACAGTCTCCTAAGTTTGCTCATAGTTTGTACAGAGAGATCCCATAATACTATGGTACATAGGTATTCCCCTGTACTATGCACAATTCAGCAGGAACAGTCCCTGAGTTTTCTCATAGTCTGTACAGAGAAATCCCATAATACTATGGTACATTCGTATTCCCCGGTACTAAGCACAATTCAGCAGGAACAGTCCCTGAGTTTGCTCATAGTATGAACAGAAAGATGCCATAAAACTATGGCACATAGGTATTCCATGTACTAAGCAAAATTCAGCAGGAACAGTTTTCTAGATTTGCTCATAGTCTGTACAGAGAGATCCCATTAAACTATGGTACATAGGTATTCCCCTGTACTAAGCACAATTCAGCAGGAACAGTCCCTGAGTTTGCTCATAGTCTGTACAGAGAGATCCCATAAAACTATGGCAGCATAGGTATTCCCTGTACTAAGCACAATTCAGCAGGAACAGTCTCCTAAGCTTGCTCATAGTCTGTAAAGAGAGATCCCATAAAACAATGGCACATAGGTATTCCCCTGTACTAAGCACAATTCAGCAGGAACAGTCTCCTAAGTTTGCTCATAGTCTGTAAAGAGAGATCCCATAAAACAATGGCACATAGGTATTCCCCTGTACTAAGCACAAATTAGCAGGAACAGTCTCCCAAGTTTGCTCATAGTCTATACAGAGATATCCCATAATACTATGGTACCTAGCTATTCCCCTGTACTAAGCACAATTCAGCAGGAACAGTCTCCTAAGTTTGCTCATAGTCTGTACAGAGAGATCCCATAATACTATGATACAAAGGTATTCCCCTGTACTAAGCACAATTCAGCAGGAACAGTCCCTGAGTTTTCTCATAGTCTGTACAGAGAGATCCCATAATACTATGGTACATTCGTATTCCCCGGTACTAAGCACAATTCAGCAGGAACAGTCCCTGAGTTTGCTCATAGTCTGAACAGAGAGATCCCATAAAACTATGGCACATAGGTATTCCATGTACTAAGCAAAATTCAGCAGGACCAGTCTCCTAAGTTTGCTCATAGTTTGTACAGAGAGATCCCATAAAATTATGGCAGCATAGATATTCATGTACTAAGCACAATTCAGCAGGAACAGTCTCCCAAGTTTGCTCATAGTCTATACAGAGAGATCTCATAATAATATGGTACAGAGATATTCCCCTGTACTAAGCACAATTCAACAGGAACAGTCTTCCAAGTTTGCTCATAAACTGTACAGAGAGAGCCCATAATACTATGGTACATAGGTATTCCCCTGTACTAAGCACAATTCAGCAGGAACAGTCCCTGAGTTTGCTCATAGTCTATACTGAGAGATCCCATAATACTATGGTACATTCATATTCCCCTGTACTAAGCACAATTCAACAGGAACAGTCCCTGAGTTTGCTCAGTCTGTACAGAGAGATCCCATAAAACTATGGCACATAGGTATTCACCTGTACTAAGCACAATTCAGCAGGAACAGTCTCTGAGTTTTCTCATAGTCTGTACAGAGAAATCCCATAATACTATGGTACATTCGTATTCCCCGGTACTAAGCACAATTCAGCAGGAACAGTCCCTGAGTTTGCTCATAGTATGAACAGAAAGATGCCATAAAACTATGGCACATAGGTATTCCCTGTACTAAGCACAATTCAGCAGGAACAGTCTCCTAAGCTTGCTCATAGTCTGTAAAGAGAGATCCCATAAAACAATGGCACATAGGTATTCCCCTGTACTAAGCACAATTCAGCAGGAACAGTCTCCTAAGTTTGCTCATAGTCTGTAAAGAGAGATCCCATAAAACAATGGCACATAGGTATTCCCCTGTACTAAGCACAAATTAGCAGGAACAGTCTCCCAAGTTTGCTCATAGTCTATACAGAGATATCCCATAATACTATGGTACCTAGCTATTCCCCTGTACTAAGCACAATTCAGCAGGAACAGTCTCCTAAGTTTGCTCATAGTCTGTACAGAGAGATCCCATAATACTATGATACAAAGGTATTCCCCTGTACTAAGCACAATTCAGCAGGAACAGTCCCTGAGTTTTCTCATAGTCTGTACAGAGAGATCCCATAATACTATGGTACATTCGTATTCCCCGGTACTAAGCACAATTCAGCAGGAACAGTCCCTGAGTTTGCTCATAGTCTGAACAGAGAGATCCCATAAAACTATGGCACATAGGTATTCCATGTACTAAGCAAAATTCAGCAGGACCAGTCTCCTAAGTTTGCTCATAGTTTGTACAGAGAGATCCCATAAAATTATGGCAGCATAGATATTCATGTACTAAGCACAATTCAGCAGGAACAGTCTCCCAAGTTTGCTCATAGTCTATACAGAGAGATCTCATAATAATATGGTACAGAGATATTCCCCTGTACTAAGCACAATTCAACAGGAACAGTCTTCCAAGTTTGCTCATAAACTGTACAGAGAGAGCCCATAATACTATGGTACATAGGTATTCCCCTGTACTAAGCACAATTCAGCAGGAACAGTCCCTGAGTTTGCTCATAGTCTATACTGAGAGATCCCATAATACTATGGTACATTCATATTCCCCTGTACTAAGCACAATTCAACAGGAACAGTCCCTGAGTTTGCTCAGTCTGTACAGAGAGATCCCATAAAACTATGGCACATAGGTATTCACCTGTACTAAGCACAATTCAGCAGGAACAGTCTCTGAGTTTTCTCATAGTCTGTACAGAGAGATTCCATAATACTATGGTACATAGTTATTCCCCTGTACTAAGTACAATTCAGCAGGGACAGTCCCTGAGTTTCCTCATAGTCTGTACAGAGAGATCCCATAAGACTATGGTACATAGGTATTACCTATATTAAGCACAATTCAGCAAGAACAGCCCCCTAAAAAGTACCATAAAATTATGGCATAGTAATACCCCATTTTTGAGGTGGCTCTGATAAACGTGGGTCTGCACCTGTAAGTGGACACAGATGGGCTTTGTTCAGTTTATTTTTGTGTTTTGTAAGACGGGTCATTTGAGACATTGCATTTCATTCCATTAATTATAAATTACACTATAGCGTTAATGTTGCTTTACTGTAATATAGGGATATTAGAAGTCTGAGGGGTTCTGTGACCATATAAAGGCACAAGGCTGCAGGATCTGGCTGCAGGATCTTTAACATATTTTCATGAATAACACTAAAGTCAGAAAGGCAGCTCTTTATGAAAATATTTTTTTGCAGTTTTACCCCAATATATGAGTGGATATGTACAAGACCATTGCGTGTTTACATGTGGGCTGCTTTGATTTTTTTGCCCTGGCTGCTTTTTACCCCCAGTCCGGCCCTGGTGGCAACCCTAGTCCCATTGTATGCTGGGTATTGTAGTCTTACATTAAACTTGGCAGTTGGCAAATTGTTAAACAAAAACTATTTCTCTCTCTCTCTCTCTCTCTCTCTCTCTCTCTCTCTCTCTCGTTTAATCTGGGGCCAAATGGACAAACTAAAATATGCACTGGAGCAGACTTGTCAAACCACCACACTCTGTTTCCCAGTCACGCGATTATTTATGTTCCCAACTCATGTCATGTCACCTGCTCCCTGTCATTTTACACTAGAATTGCCATGAACTCCTACTGAAATACACTCACCTACTGTATATCCCAGTCAGGGCCGAACTGGAAGTTTAAAGTAGCCCTGGCAAAAAAAACTAAGCAGCCCACGTGCATGATGTAGGGGGCACATTTACTACTGGTCGAATATCGAGGGTTAATTAACCCTCGATATTCGACCCTCGAAGTTAAATCCTTTGACTTCGAATATCGAAGTCGAAGGATTTACGGCAATTTCTTTTGATCAAACGATCGAAGGAAAAATCGATTAAATCCTTCGAATTGAACGATTCGAAGGATTTTAATCCATCAATCAAACCGGTGCTCAAGAAAGCTAAATCTTAGTTCTTATACATTATATATTTTTGTTATTCTTTTGTCTCGAGGATATCTACCCTGGCAACATGGATTTTGGCCACAGTAACGAATACTTATTCTTTAGTCTGGTCCTGAGAAGTAGATCTGGATCCACCTGCTCGCTTGATGCTTCTTTGTCACCTCTTAAAGAGACAATTAGAGCAGATTTAAATTTTCCAGTTATATATTTACTTGTACATATGGGGGTTTTTTTGTTGAAAATTAAGATTTTGTGTTCGCATCACATTAAGTAATCTTGTATTTTTTCACTTACTAAAAAGCCACTCAGCCCCTTCTTGAAGCTATGTAATGTATCTGCTGATATCTTCAGGGAGGGAATTCCATAATTTATAGCTCAAACTGAAAACAATATTTTTTTTTGCATATTGAGTGCATCTGTTGAGATTAGAAGAAAGATTTTCCATCATGGATGGACCTCCTGGTGACCTGTGTAAACAATCCCAGCTTGGGAGTTTTTGTAATTGATGTTTTCATACCCTGTACACTAAGATAACTAGTTAAAAGACCAGTAACATGAAAACATTTTTTTAAAAAAAAGAAATTAGTTAGAATACATTGGAAAAAAAACCCACCAACACAAATTAAACTTTAAAATTGCGAAGTTTTTATTAAGAAATAACTCCGCTTGCGCAGAAAAGCCAATACGGCGACAATCCATCTTGCAGTGCTTGATATCTCCTCCTTGGCTATCTCCTGTAAGGAAGGCAGGAAGGAAAATCGAGCGCCGCACGATGGATCGCTCAATCGTTTTTTGAAGTGGAGCGTGAGCGGAGTTTCGTTAAGTTATTTCTCAATAAAGACTTCGCGATTTTAAAGTTTAATTTGGCTTGCTGTATTAAAGTATAAACTTTAATACATAATAATATAAAATGGTGTCTTTTTTAATAAACTTTAATACATACTAACTGGTGTCTTTTTTTTTCGATCTATACTAACAATTTTTTTTAAATATATATATGTATATATATATATCTAGAAAGCCCAAGGGAATGCTGAGTGATATGGTTCCACAGGAGGACTGATGTTGGGAACTGTACAGGAATACATGGGAGGCCACAGAGCATATGTAGTTCAACGCCAGGGGTGGAACGAAGAGTAGACAGAAGAGGCACATGCCTAGGGTGCAACTGAGGGGGGGGGGTGCTTGGCATGTACCTCTTCTTTCCACCTACCCCTTCTCTGAGCCTTCGCCCCCTCACAGGTCACTTATTAGAGATAATTGTCCCACAGTGTACCAGCACAGCGCATGATCCTCATCGTTCTTGAGGGTTGTTTTAAGGCTTTGGTGGGCCCTGGGCAAATATCCAATTGAAGGGACCCTCTCATTCAGCTGCATGCCCATTTTTGTTAACACCCCTAAATAAAAAACCCATTTTACCAAAACATATCCAAGACGTGCCAGTATAATTACTACAGAAAATCAACACATGTCAGTATAATCAGTGTAGAAATGGCCAATGAACTCTTTATTAATCCCAGACAAGTAGATCACTGGAGAATGGCCAATAAGCAGTTTGTTAACCTCACACATGACAGTATGATCAGTGCATAGATTGAGAGCATTACCTACACTTGCACAAGCAGAATACCACCAGACTTTTGTTCTTCCTTTGTGCTCCCACACTGCTTGGCGCTTTCTGCCTGGCTTAAACACCTGTGACAACAAACCAGGGCCGGAACTAGGGGTAGGCAGAGTAGGCGCCTGCCTAGGGCGCAATGATATGGAGGGCGCACGTTTAGGGGGGAATTTTTTTCTTTTCTTTTTTTTTTTTAAATAAACCCTTATTTAATTGTATGTAATAATTTATAATATACTGCGTGGCCATGTGTGCGATCTCTTAACTTGTTCTGTAGCGTAGTGGCAACTCCAGCAGCAGCACTCCAGACCCCACCTCTCTTTTATTCGCTGTAGGCATTGGAGTCTCCTGAGCTTCTTTTTAACTTGATGTGGTGCATGCATTTAAGGCAGCGATGCATGCAGACGTCGACGTCACACCAGGTTGAGACGGCAGTGGGCAGCAGAGAGAGGCAGCCGCAAAGAGCTGAGCTGGCGCGTTGGTGTGGTGCCTGGCGGACATCGAAGACAGCTGGGCCCATGGTGACTTGTACACACTGAAAGACAATCCTGATGCTGGGCTCATTTTCTGCTTCCTGCTGGCGCACACAGGTACAGATCATCAGGGACAATATTCTTGCTGCTGGCTTCTGGTCTAGCACATATTTGGGGGGCAATATTTTGCTGGCACAGATATGGGGCATTTTTGGCTGCTGGCTGCCATAGGTACTAATTTGTGGGCAATATTTTGGCTGTCGGCTGGCACAGGCACAGATTTGGCGGGCAATATTTTGGATGCTCTTGGTACAGATTTGGGGGCAATATTTTGGCTGTTGTTGGCTGTTTTTCTACTGTTTTGGTTTTTCTGATATTTTTTAGTGTACTTTATTTTTGTTAACATTACATATTTATATAAATAACCATAATGATACGATGCAGGACCGGGGGGGGGGGGGCGTTGATTGAAGCCCTTGCCTAGGGTGCCAAATTACCTTGGCCCGGCCCTGCAACAAACGATTTCTGAACGGATCTGCACACACACAATTGTTTGCTGTCGGGGAGCTTACCCCTTTTATTATGCCACCAACAGTATCATCAGGAGGGTCTTCCCCCCGAAACATTGCTACTGTTAGTGGCAACAGAAATCTTTGTTGTTACTAAGGGACCCAGCCGGTTCAACGGAGGACCAGCACCACCAGTGCAGTGAAAGTGAACCACAGGTGTCATTACATTTAAACACCTGTGAACCAAATCCAAGATGGCTGTACATTCCACAGTGGCATATGTGAGTGAGGGGAAAATAATAAGACACAGTGGCAGAGTGATACCCCAAATCAGTGGGACCTTGACAGATACACTTTACTAAAGCAGCACTGCAGCCCATAAATGTTTACCCTTCTGATTTAATGTCCTCTAGAAATCTCCCTGCAGCCCAGAACCATGTTATTGCAACTTGTATCCATACAGATCTCCATTTCCTGTGTCTGCAGACTCTTGGAAGCTCCTCCCCACACTCACTCTGTGGCTATAGGAAGCAGCTCCTAATCACTGCAGGAAGCTTGTCTCCCAGTGACAGCAAATGATATTGTGGATAGATGAGTCAGGAAGTGCTTTCCCATTGGCTGCAGGAAGCTTGTCTACCATTGGCTAAAGTGACAGCAAATTAAGTTTTGTTATGACGATGTAGAAACCCCTCTCCCATTGGATGCCGGACACAAAATGCTGTGTGTGTGTGAGACAGAGATGGACTGGAGCCTGGTGCCTAATACTGAGTGTGTATGGGAATGGGGGTGCCTGTGGGGCCTCACAGTGGGTGATGGGACAGATTCCTCTCTTCTAAACCTCTGCCAAGCCCACCTTTATACTTCACATACCCCCCTTCCCATGTGATGAGCTGTAAGGGCATCAGGAATTCTTCTGTGAATAAACACTGACAATTCACCTCAGATGTGGCAGCAATAAGCCAATTTCTACTCATATGTCAAAAGACAATTGCTGCAAAGCGTCAATGTTTCCTTAAGTTGGTCTATAATGATTAATTGATTTATTCATTATTGTGTAACGTGAATATCCTTGTGATTCAAACAGGGGAATCCAATGGTGTCTAAATGTCCAGGTTACCCCATAGCAAGTCAGGGGTGTGAGAAAGATGGGAGGCTTCTGCCGAGGTGGGAGAGCTCATCACTGGAGACCTTCTATGGAAAAAAACAATTACAGGGTTTTATAATAACTGCTATGGACCCATCAATGGCAACTGCACCTTAGACGATAATACCGTGTCCAATGGAAAGAGGCAGACGGAGTCACATGACACTGACAAGAAATCGCCGCACGGCAAAGTGACAGTTAATAACGGTTTTCTCACTTTCATTTCTGGGATCAGAGGTGAGTGGACCATTACACACACACAGGGGGGACAAATTAAATAATAATGACATAAATGCAGAAAATGCCTATTTAATTGTGTCAATAGGTAGCGCCTGGGATAGTAATCTTGGTTTTGCATATTTTCTCTCATCTTAATAGTTATAAAAAGTGATTATGGGAGAGTTGGGGTCGGGGGAAGGTGCAGGGGTGAAGGGAGATTACAAACTGTCCAGATATAAAATATTTGAGATTCAGATCAGTTCTTCTAATATTAATATGCACATTTCTCTGTATTTGGCTCAATATTAAAATGTGCTAGTTTAGAAATTATTAAGGGAGGAATCTGAACAGTTTTTGGAGTGACAGTTGGCCACTTGAGATCAGTTTCATCTTCTAATACTATTAATATTCATATTTCTCTCTGTATCTCACTTTGTATATAACATTTACATCTTCAAAAACTTTTAAGTGAAAGTTAAGAAAGTATTAAGGGTAAATGTCTGGAATCTCCCATGTTAACATGTAACAGGGGTCACTGACAGCATTTGGAGAGACAGTTGGCCATTTGCTGTTCAGGTTTCTCCTCTAATGCTATTAATATTCATATTTCTCTCTGTATCTCACTTTGTATATAAAGTTGCTTCTGTAAAAGCATGTGAGAGAAATTGGTTTTTAGAGTTGCCACTTGCCAGCCACTAATGGCTCCTGATGCTGCGTGAGGCTGTTGATAGTTAATAATAGACAGCCATTGCTCATTTTTCTGACCAGAAACTTAAAATGCTCCCAGACTCCCCTATCAATCTGTAGTCCTCTGACCCACAAATCCAACCCTCTCTTAATAGACTTGCATCCTGTGACACTTGTCATCTGATTGCTAGACCCATTCACTTTAGCACCATTAAAGGGGTTGTTTAGCGTTAACTTTTTGTATAATGTAGAGAGTGATATTTTGAGACAATTTGCAATTGGTTTTCATTTTTTATTATCTTTGGTTTTTGAGTTATTTAACTTTTTATTCGGCAGCTCACCAGTTTGCATTTTCAGCAATGTGGTTGTTAGGGTCTAAATTACCTTAGCAACCATGCATTGATATGAATAAGAGACAGGATTATAAACATGGGAGGGTCTGAATAGAAAGATGAGTAATAAAACAGCAATAACAATAAATGTGTAGCCTTACAGAGCATTGGTTTTAGATGGGGTCAGTGACCCCAATTTAAATGATGGAAAGAGTCAGAAGAAGAAGGCAAATAATTCAAAAACTATAAAAAATAAAATATGAGGACCAATTGAAAAGTTGTGTAGAATTAGCAATACTATAACATACTAAAAGTTACCACCCCTTTAATATGTATGGTGATCAAGCAGCCAGTCACAGTTGGATTTTTGCTAACCTGAGTCAGTGCCACATTACAGGAAAATCTGATTTCAGATTTTTGACATCCGTTTAAAGTTTGTTTCTAAAATCTAGATGAGTGTATGATCTGTGCTCACAATCTCCTTTCTTTTCGTCTCACCATAAAGTGAAAGTTCTGAGTGATCCGTAGCGACTTCGTATCGATTTCTACGTGATTTCCTGTGATTATCAGCGATTTTCCAGCGAGATATTCAGCATTTTTGACGTTTCCTAGGAAAAAACATCTTCCATTCACGTCTGCTGATATCTTTTTTTTTTTTTAAAAACCCAACTGCTCTTTTAAGAGCAAAAAGACTTGGGCGCAATGCCATTCTGCGCCCCATGGAGGAAGGTAAGGTGGCTGTTACATTTTAATTTGACTAAGAAATGTTTTTTTTAGTCCCAAAGAGGTCCTAAAATGGTTTTGCTATAGGGCCCAGTCATTTTTAATTACGCTACAGTCCCTGTTGCTTCACTAATTAGTAGATTTGGGATAAGGGCATCTTTCACACAGGGTAGTACCATTTTGTTATTCAGCAAGTCTTGGGCCTTATACTGTCCCTAATAGAATCTTTCTCTTTTCCCTCAGCGACAGACGGAATCCAGCTCCCTCTCTGAGATTTACAAGGTGAGTAGAAAAGAGGGGAAAATAACAGGCCTGGATTTGTGGAAAGGCCACCTAGGCCCGGGCCTAGGGGGGCAGGATTTTAGGGGGGCGGCATGTTGCCCAACCACACCCACATTGGTTCAAAAACACTGGGGATGTGCTGGACAATCATTTTTTAAATTTCCCATGCGCCAATCCCCATTGATGATGAAAATTTGCACAAATAAAGGGGGCAAACAGGGGTGACGAATGGCAGTGGGCCTAGGGGTGCCCACTATGTAGATCCGGCCCTGGAAAATAATATGACCACTCACTGTAAATGTTGCTAGAGCATGGAGTCTGGGAGTTGGTTTGGTGATGGACATATTTTACCCTTTTGAAATATTATGTTATGAATAACATTCCACTTTTATTCTATTTTATTGTCCAGCCTCCTGATGGTCGGCTGACCAAGGATGTGCTCCTCGGAGTGGGCGGCACCGGAGATGTCTACAAGGTAAGGGACCAACCAAATTAGGGTTGAATAGAAAGAATTTACTCAGTGGTTCACAAAATGGCTTAAAGGGAATGTAAAGGCAAAAAAATAAAATCCCATTTTTACTTGAAATAAAACCTATCTGCAATATACTTTAATTAAAAAAGTGTATGGTGTTTATAAGAAACCTGACTGTATGCAGTGAAACTCTCCCTTCATTTACTGCTGTGGATAGGAATTGTCAGATGGTCCCTAACTGCTGAGCAGGGAAACAGCCTTACTTCCCAGCCATGCAGAACTCAAACAGCTTTGTTTATGACGATCCCTAAGCAGCCCAGATTACACTGAGCATGTGCACCGTCTTAGTCTTGCAAAGATGTTTAACAAAGTTATAAGATGGTGACCCCCTGTAGCACACTTTGAAAGCATAAATTATTTGTTTGATTAGGCTTGTGGTACAGTAAGTTCATGTTTATATTTAGTATACAAAATACAGCATTTCTAGCCTTATTCTATTTTAGACTTTACATGGCCTTTAAATAGCTCTGCACTGAATTCAGTATCTTCCCAAAATGCCTTGTTGTAGCTAAAACCAAGTGTAAGTTAAACGTTTCTGTCTGTATTACAGGGACGACACCATCGGAAAGGAGTGGTGGCCGTGAAGATCGCCAACATCAGTCGGGTAACGTATCTTTATACTTACATTTTTTATATCATTCCTGTTTGTGAGGTTGCCTATGTGAACTAAAGGGATTTCTATTATTCCACTCCAGGATGAAGACTCAGTCTGCAGGGAGCTGAAGTTTCTCCAGCAGTTTGGCGGCCACAAGAACGTCGCCTCTTTCTTTGGAGCCTACTTCAGGGCTCCACTCACGGAGTGCTCATCGGAGCTCTTGGAAGTAAGAAATTATTTACTGTATAACATTCATCACTTATGTGCCAAACAGATCACTGCTAGAGATGATATAATACACGGCCTTAAATCATTTCTTTCTATTGCAGATTGCTCTTGAATACTGTGGTGGCGGTTCTCTCCACAACCTCATCAGCAAGACCAATGGCCAATCCCTGAAGGAGACCTGGATTGGCTATGTCTGCAAGGAGGTTTTAAAGGTAAGGTCAGATTTACCCCTTAATGACTTTTCTTTAATTGCATAGATTATATATACAATCTCTTTGTTGGGAATGTTTAGTCTTATGTCTGTTACATTCTTATAACCAACATCTCCATCTCCCCAGGGGCTGCACCACATCCACAAGAACCGGGTCGTTCATAAAGACATCAAGAGCCTGAACATCATGCTCACAGAGACAGCCAAAGTGAAGATCAGTGAGTAAAACTTACAGTTATAATGGAGTAATGGATGGTGGGGAGCTTCTGTGAATTTGGAGTCAGGGGGTTTCATAATTCAGGTTTCTATCTTATTGTGGTTAAACAAATTATTTTCCATTAATATATTCTATCTGTCATTTCAGTCGACTTTGGAAACAGCTGGAATCTGGACCCGCAAACTGGATTGTGCCACGAAGCGGAAGGGACTCCACATTGGATGGCACCCGAGACCTTAAGGCAGAAGGGCCAGCACCTGGCGTACGACACCAAAGTATGTTGTACTTATAATACTTGTAACAACACCGAGCTTTTACCTATTAGTGTTAATGGGACATAGAGGAAGTAATTTTCTCATGGGGGGGAAAGTAGTTTTTCTGAAATGTTCGGTTTCTTACCTTTTTGCACAATGTGTCTGCTTTAAAATATTTGTTCTTTTAGTCAGTTATGTAACTGCTATTGTTTGTAATGGAAATGTATTGTTTTATACATGTTTATAAATATAATAAAGCATTTTCTCACGTTTACATATAACATGGTGTGTTTTATTACTAGGGTGTGCATTGTGATATTTTAGAAGTTGTATTTTGTTCTGTTTTGGCCATAATTGACCTAAGGAGAATGCCATGTATTCAGTGTCGGACTGGCCCACCGGGATACCAGGAAAACTCCTGGTGGGCCCAGGTATCAGTGGGCCCTCTTGCTTCTAACCATTTAGCCTATTTCATGGTCATTCCCTATTTCCCTATGGGAAAAATGCATAATAATGGAAGAATATAGTAAGTAGATATAAAAGACTAGGAGATTAAAAAGGTTGAGTGAAGAGAGGAGGAATAATAGTTTGGTAACTGGGCCCATGGTCTAAGGTTTTCTGGTGGGCCCCTGGCATCCCAGTCGACACTGCATGTACTTTTTCTCCCATACAAATATATGTATATGTTTCTAAAGTAGAATATGAAACAGTAGTAGCCTCCTTAAATAGATTTTATTAAAAACCCACTAACTCAATTCTCTCCTTCTAATGCTCTTTTGTTTGTCTTTTGCAGTGTGACATCTGGTCGCTGGGTATAACCGCCATCGAAATGGCAGAGGGACAAGAACGTAAGTGAATCACAACAATTGTGGCTGCTTATGGATACTTTATTTTAGACTTTGAGCAGCAAGAACTTCTGAACCAGAATGGGAAGAATTGAAGCTTATTTGCCATTTCCAGCAAAAAGACCTTTTCATAAATAGATCTGTTATAGACATGTTTGAAGGGTCTGATATATTTGTTTTTAACTTCTAGCTTACGCAGGGCAATACCCAGTGGAGCACCTGATCAGAGAAGCCCAACCACCGAAGCTTCGATCAAAGACCTGGTGAGTCCTTCCCAGCCCATGTCCCTGTGCATTGTGTCTGTGCAATGGAACTCTGCTTATATACTTACATCAGTGATATTTTGCCAACTGCTATATCCAAACAGGACTGTTACATTCAGACAAGTCACTAAGTGATAATAGGGGAATTTCAGTCTCAGCTTTTTGGATGTGTATTTTATTTTAAATACCCCATAACTGTGTTACAAGAATAGGGCTTGTTTGATTGCAGCTTAGTGTTCCAGATCATTCCTCTAAATACAGGCTGAGTAATGAGTGCTCTCTGAGAAATACAGGGGCTGGACAGTGGGTATGATCACAGCGTATGGTCTCTGCCCTAACTCCTGCACTTACAGAGGATTAAGTAAAAAGGTGTGGGGAAATCATTGGACATTACCAGTCCCCCCCCTACACACATAGCTGTAAGGGTCTAGGTCACTATAGATATGCCAATATTGTCCCCATCATATCTTTGTTGACTGACATGGCATAGCTGTGGGTAATCCTGGGCTTTTAGATTCCTCTAAACCTTCAGGATAACTATTTCTTTCTTATCTATATATTGATATTGTACTTTAGGCAGGAACCCCGCTGCCCCCATGCTCCTGTGATTCCCATCCCACCCCCAAAATGGCCACACAGCTCACAGCCGAACTGAATTAATCAGGGCACATTCAACAAAGCAAAATATATTTGTAGCTATAACCATATATCAGTTTAAAGGGGTTGTTCACCTTTGAGTTATCTTTTAATATGATGTACTAAAATCTATTCTGATACAATATGCAATTGGTTCTCATTCGTTTTTGAGTTATTTGGCTTTTTATTCAGCAGCTCTCCAGTTTGCCATTTCCGCTTGCTAAGGTCCAAATTACCCTAGCAACCATGCATTGCTTTTAATAAGAGGCTGGAAAATGAATTGGAGAGGCCTGAATAGAAAGACAAGTAATAAAAAGTAGCAATAACGATACATTTGTAGCCACAGAGAGCATTTGTTTTTAGATGGGGTCAATGACCCCTATTTGAGAGCTGGAAAGAGTCAGAAGAAGAAGGCAAATAATTTAAAAAATATAAATAAAATAATGAAGACCAGTTGAAAAGTTGCTTAGAATTGACAATTCTATAACATGCTAAAAGGTGAACATCCCTTTAATTCTATGTGATGTTTAACATACTTTAGTCATTTTCTCTCTTTCTCTGCATTTTAGACATTTAAAGGGATAGATCTGTTTTTTTACTAGATAAAGCTAAAAGAACTTCTCATTCCTTTTATCCAGGTCACAAAGTTTTGTGTCTTTTCTGGAGTCCTGTTTGAAGAAGGATCCTTCTGAGAGAGGGAGTGCCGAAGAACTCCTGCAGCACCCATTCATCAAAGAACTGCCCCCTAAGAAGATCATCAGGGCTGAGATTGAAGAACATCTCCGGGCTCTGCAGAACCGGCCGGCCAAGAAAGGTGAGGGAATCCATTATATCTGATACAACTGCACCATCACAGAGTGTAAATCAACACTGAAATGAAAGTGGTGCTGGGAATAATAAAATGTATTTTTAATTTTTTTTAAATGTTTTATTGCATTTTACTTTTGATCAGAGATGCATTTCTTATCACAATATGAATAATGAAAATATTTAAGGGCTACATCGCCTTAATATTACATTTTAGTACGTTATTGACAATGAGATTCTAAGAATTTGCATTTGGTCTTCAGTTTATATTTTATAATTCTGCCATCACATCAAAGTTGTGAGTTGGAAAATGTCCTTGTGCGTGGGGCCCTACTATGGACTGCTACCCGGGAAGGAATTTCTCTGTAGGGTGTCTGTCCATGTTTATTTAAAATTATCATCTATCTTATCATTTCCAAATAATTAGACAAAACAGGAATTTAATGTTGGTTATTTCCTCACTTTGCTTTTTTTAATCTATACAGGATTGAAGGGAAAAGCTATGAAACAGCTGCGTCGCGTTTGTGACTTCTGCGCACGCAACTCAGCAGAGGAACAACAAGTGGCTCTGCAAATGGCCCTGGAGGGCTTTCCCTGTAACTGATCTTGTGGCCAGTAACATCCACAGCCCACAGCCCAGAATGAATCTCCTGTGTAAAATCCTAGGTGAAAGAAACATCCACAGAGAAAGGTACCGTCTCCATTCAATATCGCTATTCATTGGTTCTACAGAGCATTAGACCAACATTCTCTGCATTTATTGTTTGAAATCTTTCCCACATGCAAAGAGACAAGCAGATAAGAGCACACCCTGAGATGTTATGGGCTAAATCAGGGTTTTCTCTGCTCACAGACAGTAGCTTTATTGCATCATACTGAAAAAGAACCTTTCTAAATACAATCAATTAAATATTCTGTTTCTGAAGTAATCAAGTTTATCTTGAGTATCCCTCTCTCAGCATCTGTTTCTCTTCATTCTCTCTTCATGCAGCATTTGGGTGTCAGATATTCATTGACAGTTTGATCCAATATATATTATAGGGGGGCTTCATTTCCTAGCAGATGTATTAGAGCTCACTCAAATAACTGATTCCAGTACAAACAAAATCTAACAAAATAACTGCCTTTTGCACAAATCCTGCATGTAGAGAGACATGATGTGATGTGATTTTAATAGAGTGAGCTCTAATATATTTTCTAGGCCCCTCTATAATATATATTGGATCTAACTGTCAATGATTATCTGAAAACCAACTCCCATGAAGAGAGAATGAAGAGAAACAAATGCTGAGAGAGGCATAGTGAAGATAAACTTGAATATTTCAGACACTGTACAGAATATTTAATTTATTGTATTTGGAAAGTTTCTTATTTCTTATATATCCATCTAAGGCTGATTATCCAAGAGCTGCCACCACAAGGGGATTTTTAAAATGTATTTGGCCTATAAAGGCTGAATCTGTAATTCTAATTTTGGGCAGACATAATATTAAAAGCTATTGTGATACTAAACTCTATAGTTAGTACAGATATGGGTATATAGAATTTAATTAAAAGTAGAGAGTGGTGTATGTATGGTTGCTGGGTTTTCTTTTGGAGGGGTTGAACTTGATGGACTTTGTCTTTTTTCAACCCAATTTAACTATGTAACTATGTAATTCTCTGTTTTCCTACTAGTGCTCATTACTGTTAATGAGGCCTATGCCAAAGAGAATTCTGTCTGAGCATAAAATTCTTTCTAATGCCATGCTTCTTAATGAATATTCATAATGATAGATTACTAATTGATTTTTATTTTATATTACAGGTGAAGCAGCTCAACCAGTGGTGACTTTGAGATTAGTGCAGTTCCACCAGCAGTGTCTGCTCCTCCCCTGAAGTGCCAGGACCATCTATCTTGAGATCATGCAACACCACCAGCAGTCTCACATTCAAGGTTCACATCTCCACCAGTGGTACCTTACATTTCAACTACTGTACCATTATTCTACCCATTGCTTCTATATTTCACACAACTTTGTGCAACACCACCAGCTTCTTCTTCTTCTGCTGCTCCTCCTCCACCAGACTCTATCATGCCAACACACCTCCAGCATCTACAGTTTCCACCAGCATTATCCTTTGCAGCTACTACAATTCCAGCAGTGGCACCTTACTGTATATCTACCATATATTTGGCTCCACCACCAGCTACCAAATTTATTTTATTCTGCTGCTTTTCTATCAGCAGACCACCATGCTGGTACACCTTCAGCATTTGCAGTTCCACCTACCGTAGCCTAAACAGTGCCTCTATTTATGGCTCATTTAATATCTAATTTCAGGCTACCACAGCTACAACAGTGGTGTCTGGAATTCATGTGACTACATCATAAGTCTCTAAATTCATCACATTTCATACAACCATAGTTCCAATAGCGACATCCGCCTTAGAATTTCACAGACTTAGCAGTAGCAGTAGCATTAGCAGTAGTATTTTTCAGAGATATTAGACATTAGTTTTTTTTAATTACCATAGTTTGTTTTTAATTACCATACCACCACCCATGGCCTCTTCTTTACATTCACCTTTAGCTCCACTATCAGCCTCTTCCCCTTATTCTACTGAACCTATACCAGCAGGCTCAGTCATCATACCAACATACTTCCACCATCACCTTCTTATTTTCAAGGCAACACCAGCAGTAGTGATTACTGTCAACTGCCACATCTGCAATTGCTGGGCCCCTTTTGAATATTTGTTAATAGCTTTAAAAATTCATCTGATCCACCAGTAGCTGTTGCCTTCACATAGCCCCAAGAAACCTTCTCCTTGAATCTAAATTCTCATCTACACTTTTATTGCTCCCTTAGATCAGATTTTTTTTAAAAAAGTTATCTTTAAAATACCATTGCTCCTAATTTCACATCTCTTGCCTTCAACCATCCACTTCTACAGCAGAGTAAAAATTATGCCCATATATTAAATAGTTTTAAGGGTTACATGCATTTTTAGGAAGGGAAAAACACGGGGATACTGACTTGAAATCTTAGTAGAAGTTGATCCAGGGACTTGTCCGATTGCCCTTTGGGAGTCAGGAAGGAATTTTTCCCCCTCTGAGGCAAATTAGCTCTGGCTTCAGATGGGGGTTTTTGCCTTTCTCTGGATCAACTATTAAATAGGTCCCATTTACACTTCAGTTTTAACTTAATGGACGTGAGTTCTTTCCATTTTAAATTAATATGAATAAATCTGCAGTATATAAATACATTATATCATTATGTTCTTGCATTTTTATTATACCCTAGTATTGTTAGGGATAGGAATATTAAGGGGAAGGAGAGATGTAGTGCAAGGGAAATGGATCATTAAAAGACAAGGTGGAATCAAGGGGAAGGAGAAATGGGTGAAAAAGATGAAGAAATAGAAGAAGGGAATAAGCCATGTCTGGATCCAGCCCTACTGGTCTGCACTGAGGCCAGATTTATTGTCATTGTATTTGAAGGAAAATATTTTAACTTTACACAAATGATATAAAGCATATAACTCAGATAAGTACATCTTCAGATTGGGTTAGGCCGGTTCTGGTTAATTAACATGTTATTACCCTTACTAAATTTTGGGCCTAGCAGGGACTATCCCATAAACATATCACATATATCTGTAGCCTTTGGGACTATGGGTCAGTGACCAAACATGTTGCTGTGATCAATACAATTTGGGACTAGGAAAGATTGACCCATAAACATGTCACTGACATTAGAAGACGTTTTCCCTAGATGCGACCGGCTCATAGACATGATATTGCCATTAGTATTATTTTGGCATCTACACAAATCTAAATTGCTGCATGCCAAACCAGAGTAGTAGTGAAAAAAGGTGACAGAGGATATTTTTATGCAGGTTTCCTACAGGCAATGATTTCAATTAACACAGATGGAAAATAATTTTGGGCCCTTTGTTGCCCTAAGAAGAGGTGATTTTTACGTGGTTGACATGACACCCAATCTGTCTTCAGCCTTAGGAAAAGCTCTAGGATCCCTGGGCTAAATGAAGAAGGGTATAATTGAATCTACATATATTGATACCCATTTATATCATAATGTATATATCACCCTAGTACCCTGCTCCCCAGGGGTACAAATCTGCCTCCCTCTGAAGAGGATCCCACCCCACCAGAGTTCCCAGGAAGGATTTTTCTTCTAAATGTGGGATGTAACTTTACTAATGACAATGATGTTGGGTATGTGAAACATCCCTGTCCCAAACATGACACCATATAGTCTATGATTATTCCAGGTTTTTACTTACCCTTTAAAGAGAGGTTATTGTATTTAAATGCAGTATGTGTCTGTATCAGCTTGTCAGTTCTCTTTGGCCCACACTCTGATATTAGTCCCATCACCCCCTGCTGGACGCTGCTTTCTCACATGTTAGGATAAAGTAGAATGACATTGGGCAGGCTGCCATGTTTCACATAAGGTTGAATAACAAATCATTCTCATCCATGCCCACTGATATTCATGAACATGGGAAACATGACACTGCTTCTGAGATTTGGTACCACACCACCATGTTTTCACTGGGGCCAGGTGTCCCTTGCACTGATTTAAGCTGGGTGCCGTTACATTATAGTAAGCTCCCAAGAAGTATTATACTGATTCTTGGCACCCCTGGGTTTTCCCTTTCTGGTATAAATGTTGATGCATGGCTTTGTAAGCACTTTAGGCAACAGCACTGATGGGGTTAAAGGACCAGTAACATCAAATCATTTTTTAAAAAAAATGTGTTAGTATACATCGAAAAATAAACACCAACACAAATTAAACTTTTAAATTGCAAAGCCTTTATTAAAAAATAACTTACTGAAACTCCACTTCTGTTCTTCTTGAGAAAAGGCGACAGGGCGACCATCCATTCTGCAGCAGTTTTAGTAAATCGGTTTTACTTTGGATGTGTCCAGCGCGGACACAGAAATAGCGTTATAAACTGGAGCAGCACTGAAACAGATGGAAGGAATAAGATTTTGTTTGGTGGAGGAGGGGTGCGGGGGCCGGGGGGGTGCGGGAAGAAAAACACATGTCAGGGAGAGATGGAGCAATGTTGGGAAGTGGGGAGCAACTGGCAGGCAATGGCGACATCCGTGGGCTGGGGCATACAACATGTGCATTGCTTAGAAGTGCTGCCCCATATTGCCGGCAGAGCAGAGCGGCCAGGAGAGATAGCCAAGGAGGAGAAATCAACTGCTGCAGAATGAATGGTCGCACTGTCAGCTTTTCTCAAGAAGAACGGAAGTGGAGTTTCAGTAAGTTATTTTTTAATAAAGGCTTTGCAATTTAAAAGTTTAATTTGTGTTGGTGTTTATTTTTCGATGTATACTAACGAGTTTTTTAAAAAAATATATGATGTTACTAGTCCTTTAAAGGAGAAGGAAAGCCCCAGGGCGCAAAACCCCTCCCCCCCTCCCCTCCATTGCCCCCCCTCCCTCCTCCCCCCTGGCCTACCCCTCCCCCTGGGCAAATGCCCCTAACTTGTTACTCACCCCTCTGCGCAGGTCCTGTCCATGGAGTTCGCAGTCACCATCTTCTTCCACGCGCGTCTTCTTCCTGCTCTGACCGGCGTCTTCTGGCGCATGCGCAGTAGGAACAGTTACCGGTACGGCTCTACTGCGCATGCGCCAAATGTCACGAAGTTTTCCGATTTCACTTCGTGACATTCGGCGCATGCGCAGTAGAGCCGTACCGGTAACTGTTCCTACTGCGCATGCGCCAGAAGACGCCGGTCAGAGCAGGAAGAAGACGCGCATGGAAGAAGATGGTGACTGCGAACTCCATGGACAGGACCTGCACAGAGGGGTGAGTAACAAGTTAGGGGCATTTGCCCAGGGGGAGGGGTAGGCCAGGGGGGAGGAGGGAGGGGGGGCAACGGAGGGGAGGGGGGAGGGGTTTTGCGCCCTGGGGCTTTCCTTCTCCTTTAAATGAGTCTACATTTTGTGGTACATATACATATATATTTATATATGTGCCAGTGCAGGGCATGAGTGGGTATGTGCAGGGTGCCAGTGTGCATATTGGTAGAATGGACTGGTCTCTTATTTGGTGAGAATATCTGCCCCTATTCTGTATATATGGGGGGGGCTATTCACACCCCTGTGCCCAATGGAACGTTCCATGCTGAAACCGCTCTGTAGCATCATCTTATATTAAAGGCAAACCACATTTTCTGCTTGATAATTTGTGATGACCCCTAAGCTTAGCTTCTCAACAGCTGCTCAGAGCCCACTGAGCATGTGAGTGTCACAGACACTTTCCAAGATGGTGACCCCCTGTGAAAAGTTCTGGATCAAGTCCTGGATCATTGCTGCTATTGAGAAGCTGAAACTTTAGGCTGATGCAATAAGTTCGGTATATAAAATATGGCATTTTTAGCCATATTCATTTTTATGTATAGTTCTCCTTTAAGCTGGCCATTCACCTACAGATACCATTTTAACTACTGCATGGGGCATCAACAGATGAAGAAGTGAAGAGAAGCCACAGTTCCTGATTGTTTTGGCCATTGGCTGAAATGAGCATATCAAAGAAAAGTGACCGTACCATGCAAGACCCCTTGGACACTAACAATCAGTTTGGCGCATGGGCACATTGCTTGAATACCACAGGATCGGACAGTGTTTATCTTAAGTCTTTAGATTACAAACAGAATTGTGTGTTAATGAACCATAACTGTTTCTTAAATTCAGATTTTTTTATTTGTCTTCAAAATACTTACAGAAACACAGTAGCAAAATGTTTTATATACATATTATATCATATCTGTTATTGTATATCTGTAACGAGAAGAAGAAGTGTGTCAGCATTTGGTTGGCAAATTTATTTTCTTAACACCGGCAAGTAAGTGTTCCAATTACACCAGCAACAGTTGGTCTAAAAACAATTAAAAAAAAAATTGCTATAAAAAGGTATTACTCTTCACTTTGTTCAATTAATACTCATATTGTAGTCATTCAGTTGCCTATCCAAGTCAAGTATCCATATACTTCACCAGAGAGGTCAATTGCACATACACTTAGGGGCCCATTTACTTAGCTCGAGTGAAGGAATAGCGGAAAAAAACTTCGAATTTCGAATGTTTTTTTTTGGATACTTCGACCATCGACTACAAATCGTTCGACTATTCGATAGTCTAAGTACTGTCTCTTTAAGAAAAAACTTCGACCCCCTAGTTCGCCACCTAAAAGCTACCAAAGTCAATGTTAGCCTATGGGGAAGGTCACATGAGCCCTTTTACATCTCTTGCCTTGAGCCACCATTTCGTGATGGTCTCTGTGCTGCCTCCGAGATCACCTGATTAGAAATACTACAACTTTAACTGTAACAGGAAGTGTGGAAGCAAAAGACACAACTCTGTTTGTTAATTGGCTCATGTGACCTAACATGTATGGTTTGTTAGTATGTTTCTGAGTACAGTGAATCCTACGATCCCAGGGGATGGCCCTTATTTTAAAAAAATTTTAAAAATTTAAAATGGCAATTTTCTATTTATGATTACCCAATGGCACATACTACTAGAAAAGTATATTATTATGAAAATGGTTTATTTACATGAAGCAGGATTTTACATATGAGCTGTTTTATGCAATATCTTTTTATAAAGACCTACATTATTTGGGGGTATAGTTTTACTTTAATGGTTTCGTTTGATCGAATAGCGATATTCGAAGTCGAAGGATTTAACTTCGATGGTCGAATATCGAGGGTTAATTAACCCTCGATATTCGACCCTATGTAAATCTGCACCTTAGTCTAAAGCTGGCCTTAGATGTTGAGATTTTTAAAAGATCCGATCCTCATCGTGAGACCACGATTTTCTCGGAACGATCGTATGAATTTACCATCAACTAAAAAGACCAATTTGCCAGGAAAACAAAGGGGAGCTGCCTGCTTGGCCCTGCAAACATAGATTGCACTGGGACCGACAAAGATTTTTTGACCTGGCCGATCAATGTACTGATATCGGCCGAAAAATCGTAAGATGGACGATCGTTCGAATCCCACTAACTGCATGATAATTTCCGAAGGATTGGTCGGACTTCCTTAAAATCGGTTGTTCGGCAACAAGAATCCTCGCGTCTATGGGGAGCTTAACACTCCTTGTTTATATGTGATATTAGTGATTTTCTGTTTCTGAATAGCAGAACAGCCCCATGGGCGCTCAGAATCCCTCCCCATTTGAATGGCAATCAGCTGAGGGGTTAAAGATTGCTGCTTGCTTTTCATAATAAACTGACAAGAATGTTCCTTGGCTTACATAAATGTCTGATGATCTGTGATAAATACAGTTAGTTCCGTAAATCTTTGGACAGAGACAACTTTTTTCTAGCTTTGGTTCTGTACATTACCACAATGAATTTTAAATGAAACAACTCAGATGCAGTTGAACTGCAGACTTTCAGCTTTAATTCAGTGGGTTGAACAAAACGATTGCATAAAAATGTGAGGAACTAAAGCCTTTTTTTAACACAATCACTTCATTTCAGGGGCTCAAAAGTAATTGGACAATTGGCTGAAAGGCTATTTCATGGGCAGGTGTGGGCAATTCCTTCATTATCCGTGAAAGATATCAGACACACGATGACAAGTGTAGTGGGGGTGACCCCTGCGCGTTTATTACGTCAGATGTAACGGTTCCGGGCGTGCCCCTTCGTCAGACAAGTCTGAGTAAGGTATAAACATACATATTACATAATAATCATCATATTATTTAAATTAAGAGTTTCGGCCCAAATATAATAATGACACTAAAAAGTGATTTTGGCCACCTTTACACTACCTCTAGCTGGTGACTAGAGGGAGCCACTTGATGCAGTGTTGCCTAAAAATCGGAGTTATGCAAAATAAATGACATCCCCGAAAAACAAACAAACAAATGAATTAGAAACAAATATTAGAACTGAAGTATGGAATCTTATGGCATCCAATTTGACCGCTAGAATTGAATTTGTCAAGTACCGGATTTGGGGACACCCAGATTTTACACTTCTTGGTTACTCTTTACCGTTCTGGGAGCATGTCCTGCAGAAATATCAATGAGCCCTGATAAGTACATAGTTATACAAGAGCCTTTCACATTGAACCTGAGAACATACCACATGATTTGTTAGAAGCCAATGTATTTTCGCAGCATGTATTTGTGTTGATTATGAATTAACCGTGCAGCAAGTGACTTTTTTTTTGTCACCATTTGCCATAGAGGTGTATTATTCATTTGCATTTCTGAACTGCAGTCGGTCTGTCACCACCAGGTCTACCATAGGCCCTTACTTCTATATGGGAAGCATTAACAGGCAGGCAGAAGCATTTTGACATCATGGAGAGACACCATTTTTGAAAACTTCAAAATCCCATACATTCTGGAGGTTAGGTCCTATACCTATAGGAGAAATAAACATACAAAGGCCTCTGGAAAATGTTACTGTGACCCAAAGTATAACCAAAGCACACACCTGGCATGCTGCAGCGACCCAAGTGCTTCACTTGTACGTATATATATGTTCTTTAAAAACGAGTCAAGCTTTTACCCACTGAACATATTCAAGGTTATTGATCAAGTGAGAAATCGGACTGCCATGTTGGCTGCTAAGGTTTTGCATCTATATTGTAATTATTGTTTGACTTTCTCTTGATACGTATTATTATAAATATGTTCAGTTATGTCATTTACTTTTTTTTTTTTACTCACTTTTCAGCTACTATATTCTGAAGTCTGAGGTCTGTCAGTGTTTCAATAACCCTACCCATAAACTACACAGTCTTTTTTTTAAATAAGTGTTTTTCATTTTCTGCTTAGCAGAACCTGGTGTCTGCCGCTCCGGGAAAAATTGTCTGTGAACTACAAGTTGAAGAAGAGCATACGAACAGAGGAGGCACCTTACATGGGAGATTGACTGCTACTCTAGTCCATACAGTTGCGCTTATGCACACAGAAAGAGGTGCTCCTGGAGTCAGCGTTGATATGAATATTACGTACGTTTTAGTACTTAATAAATCAGTGTTTATTTCTATGGTAACATCAAACCCCAAATTATCACTTTTTAGTGTCATTGTTATGTTTGGGCACTTGGGCAATAACCTTCTGGGTATGGCTTTAAGTTCTGCAAGTCTCTGGCCACCAACTAGTGTGTCCCTTTACACTTCATCACTTCCATGTTCAGTTTCACATATACCCCCATATGTAATAAAAGGCACTAAGTTTGCCCAAGAGCAGTAACGCATAGCAACCAATAAGATGTTTGCTTTTAAACAGGTGACCAGTAAATGCTGCCTGCTGATTGGTTGGTATGGGTTACTGCTCCTGGGCAAACGTAGTGCCTTTTATTACATAACCCCCATAATGTTCTGCAGTGGAATAGCATTTCTCGCAAATTGCTTATAATAATAATAATGTTGATTTGCTACAAGTAGAATCTCGGAGACACCCCTTTTTGCCATATCCATATAAACCACTTCCCACGCATTTGGTAAACACTAGTGTAACCCTCCAAAAATTGGGGACTTATCACAGCACAAGTTTTTGTAGATGTGACTAATAAAGTTTCAGGAAAGCTCATTGCACAAGGGCGACACACAAAACATCTTGGGAACTGATGCAAGCTGCCATATATCAGGACAAATAAACCTCCAAATATCCATAGTGGAATAACTGCAGTAGTAGTGACGAACAAGCATGAACATTGTATTACTAAGCTATTATTTTGCTGCACTAAGGAAAATATATAAATGTTAACCCCCAAAGAGGATTGTGTGTTTTTATTTCCAGTAATAAGCAACATACGAAAAAGCCAGTTTTAAGTAGCAGTTTGACACTTTCTATAAATGAATTCATCTTACACTTGCAGGGGCGTGTTTAGGTTAAGCCCTTGTGATATATACATGGACAAGCACATTATTGCCTCATCAGTGTGTTTCTAGACAGTTGTGATGATTTTCTGAAAGCAAATTCTGTATTCATCATTTGCTAAATATGCAGCCACTCAAGTGCATAGAAAGCTGTGAAAATGCAATCTGGCCAATTGAAGTATGTGTTTACTCCTCAATAAATATGCCCCCTAGTGGTGTTTTGACTGCCACTGCAAGCAGCTGAGGTCAAAATTACAAGTGATTGTAGGGTGATTGTACACCTGAAGGGAGGGATCCTGAGGTGGGTGAAGGGGTGGCCTGTTGGGAATTGATAACTTGTGATGTGAATAATCGTCAAGAAATTGACAAGATTTATTGATTTGCTCCAACCAACCGTCACTCTCAGGTGACTTTATCCCTCCTACCCCTGGCTTATCAGTCGATCAGCCCCCTATCTAACCAGTGTTTTAATATTGCTATCTAGACATAGTTTTACTGGTCAATTAAAAGTTAAGTTTTAATAATCACTTCACTTGAGTGTTCACAACACATGGATGGGAAGGTGCAATGTGATGGGTCATTTCTTTTTCTCCTTTTTGTATCAAAATTACAAGTGCACTGCATGATGATGGAGAGTACAATATATAACCACCAGCACACCCTGGCCTCTCGAAAAATATAGGTCCGGTGTTCAGTAAGAAAGGTCGGCACCCTCCAATGAACGTAGACAAAGGAAAAATACCAGCACTCAGGACTCAATGCAAGCGGGCCAGGCCCTGCGTGTTTATTGCAAAATAGTAACGTTTCAGTCTCGATGGAGAGTGCAACCTACAGTAAAGCTTACACTCGTGCACGTGTTGGGTTCTTTACCAGAACACCCTTCTCTTGCAACAGGGTCAATATATCAATAGAGGAAAATCCAGAAGCACACCAATAATTTTGAGCTGTGTAAAAGATGATTTATTTAGCCTATTTACATCTGCATCAAGGACAATGTTTCAGGCCTCTCTGGGCCAATTATCAAGGCTTGGTTTTATCTTCTTTTCAACAATAGTAATAATGGAGACGTAACAAATATCATGTATTTGCATATTTCACGCGTGAAAACAGTAAGAACAGTAGATTTATCACTAGCTCAAATATCTAAAATAAGAATCAGAAGCATCAGATAATGTACAAATTATTAAAACATCAGTTTAGATAGGATTTTGGGGCAAACTGTATTATATCTTAGACATATTGAGGTTGGTTTTCTCTTTGTTGTTGGTATCACCATGCCTAGAGTGAAAGAGCCTTTAGGAAAGAAGGTTATAGATGCCTATGAGTCTGGGAAGAGACTCATTCTACTGTCCAGGATATCATCTACAAGTGGAGAAGATTTAAAACAACTGCCAACTCAACTTGCCCATGCTATCCCAGCAGATTCAGCCCCAGACCTATAAGTAGCTCTCACCACTACTGATGTGCATGGGTCTACCATTAGAGAGAGGCTGCACTACGTACTACGTGAAAGAAGATCAAATACTGATATGTCCACATATGTTAAAAAAAGAAAAGACTTTACAGGGGGCTACTTACGTATTTATATTACTGTACGTATACAAAATGAACCGTAGACCTGTACATTGCTATAGCCCTATTGTGCTTCTCCAAGATTTCATTTGAGGTAATAATGGAAGCCTTCACTATATCATCTGCCAGGGCATTCTTAAGCCTCATTGCCCTTACTGTAAAGAATCATTTGTATTGCTTCTGTTCTTCACATCTAAATAGATGGCTTCTTGTGCTCGTCTCCTTTCTATGTTGCTATTTGTATAGAATGTCCTCCAACGTTTTGTCAATGACACGTCAACATCTCTCTTCATTGGTAATGTTCTTGAAGGCTTCTCAATGGATGCAGTCTTGGCCTGGGGAAGTGCTCTCTGGTTAACTATTTATTTTTTTATCACTGCAAGGGTGATGCAGCAAAAGCAATTTCAGAGCACATCTTACAGCCGTCCATCCCAATGAGACTCCAGAAATGTAGACATCATTAGTAATGGGACTAACGAATAGAGTCTAAGGCAGTCATCTCATGGACAGGTCACAGAATGCACAGCTTAGTTGTTAAAGAGAATACACCCTTACTAGAATAAAAAAAAGTTACACCAGTGAGTACTTCACCACCCAAAAACTGAAGTCACTGAAAAGCCTCCAGGAATATCACCAATGAAGTCAATATTTTGCAAATACAAAACTGAAGACCATCAGGACAAAGGCACATGATGTGTTTCATTCATCACTACACGTAACAGCAAATAAAACCCTGTTACTTAGTTTCCAGTGGCAGTAACAGAAAGTTAGACCTTTACTAGCAATCATCATTTTTTAATCCATTGCAGCCAAATGATGTCCATAGTTTTTTTTTAGCACAGGTAGAAGGCATTTTACTTGTTTTTAAAAGAAAAAT
Source organism: Xenopus petersii (assembly GCA_038501925.1). Lineage (NCBI taxonomy): Eukaryota > Metazoa > Chordata > Amphibia > Anura > Pipidae > Xenopus > Xenopus petersii. The sequence continues at coordinate 63,682,326 of CM076682.1, forward strand.
ACATTTTGCATAGAATTTGCAACACTGCATGAAAATATCTATATTACAGTAATACAAATTAATAATAAAAGTTTCAAAAAATTTGCTTTTTGAATTACTAGGACAAATGCTTCATGATATGAAGCTGGAAGACGCGAACGTGCAGCATTGCTCCAACAGCTTGGATCTGCTTCATACGCCACCTACTTATTAGTTATGAAGACTGTATCAGCTGCCGCTGGTAAAAAAGTCATCAGTCTTAAATACACTTGGTGGTTCGTATCTTGATGGTTGTGATCTTGCAGGTGTTTGTTTCTTGGAATAAGAAAAAGAAAAATAAGTCTATTATGACAGACTGATCTGACAGAATAGGTAAGCTCTCAAGAGATCCTTGTTAAAGGAGAACTAAACCCTAAAAATTAATATGGCCAAAAATGCCATATTTTATAAACTGAACTTAAGAGTTTCAGCTTCTCAATAGCAGCAATGATCCAGGACTGCAAACTTGTCACAGTGGGTCACCATCTTGGAAAGTGTCTGCGACATGCTCAGTGGGTTCTGATCAGCTGTTGAGAAGCTAAACTTAGGGGTCGTCACAAATTATCAAGCACAAAATGATGTTTGTCTGTAATATAAGCTGGTACTACAGGGCTGGTTATTAAATTATGATGCCAATTGCACTGGTTTCTGAGCTGCTATGTAGTAGTTATCTGTATTAATTACTAATCAGCCTTACCTACTGTGACTGATATTCCACGTGTACTGTATATTTTGAGCTGGTCCCAAAGCTCAGTAAATGACAGCAGCACAGAGCATGTGTAGTGAATCAGCAGAAAAGAAGATGGGGAGCTACTGGGGCATCTTTGAAGACACAGATCTTTACTGCTAAAGGGCTGTGGTTGCCTTGGGCTGGCACAGAAGCACAAAACATAATGTATAACATTTCTAGCTACTTCTTTAGTTAGGCTTTAGTTGAGCATTGCAAAAAACAAAAACAGTTTTCCCAATATAAGTTTTTAAAATACTCCCTTTCCATGCTATTTCAGTTACAGTGAAGAAAAAGGCAGTCATCTCATGGACAGGTCACAGAATGCACAGCTTAGTTGTTAAAGAGAATACACCCTTACTGGAATAAAAAAAAGTTACACCAGTGAGTACTTCACCACCCAAAAACTGAAGTCACTGAAAAGCCTCCAGGATTATCACCAATGAAGTCAGTATTTTGCAAATACAAAACTGAAGACTATCAGGACAAAGGCTCATGATGTGTTCCATTCATCACTACATGTAACAGCAAATAAAACCCTGTTACTTAGTTTCCAGTGGCAGTAACAGAAAGTTAGACCTTTACTAGCAATCATCATTTTTTAATCCATTGCAGCCAAATGATGTCCAGAGCCCTCATACTTTTCTTAGCCCGCTATCTTCTAAAACCGGACGTCAGTTGCTACAGAGCTAGAAGCAATCTTTAGCCCGCTTTGTTTATTGTTCTGCCCTTTTAAATTAATTTCATCTAGGTTTGGTAGAGAGGAGGTGTGTGGGCAGTGTTATCTTCATACCTTCCTGATTTATATAAGAGCTGCGAGCAGTGAAGGCATGAGAGCGAGATAATGGGGGTCTTCTGTGACTCTTAGAAGATTTATTGCTGACCTGATGCTGCCTTCGCTCCTCACAGAACAAATCTGACTAAAGTATAATACAGGCAGGCTGAAAAAAAATCCTCTCTAGCACTGCAGCAACTGACTTCCGTTTTTTAGAAGAAGTCAAGTATGCGGATGTGGATATTGTCGTCATATCCCTACAATCAGAAGCAGATATTTATAGTATTTTTAAATAAAGCATTAAAAAAAAGTTAACTATGTGCTTTATGGAGGTGTTACTGGAGGGGGGCTATACTGGTTTTTTTACTTAAAAAGTTTTAGTGTTACTGTTCCTTTAAACATGAAAGTACAAAAAATGCATTAAGCAAAACGTCACTCTTTTACTTTGTATTAAATACTGTTTTTAGGCACAAGTATGAGATCAGTTATCCAGAACCCTGTTATCCAGAAAGCACAGAATTTCAGGAAGGCCATACAATCTATTTTATCCCAGATAACTTTTTGGTAGAAATGTTGGTGCAAATATATGTCTATGTGCAAGATACAAAAAATTGTTTATATATATATATATATATATATATATATATATATATATATATATATATATATATATATATATATATAATATACACACACACATATACATACATACACAGGTACTTACATTTGGAGGTGAAAAGAATGAAGCTGAACTGATATTTTGGAACATTTTCTTGAAAGGATTAGAAAATGACCCAACACTAGTTTCTCCTTGTGCGATGTGTTCTTCCATTGAAGCAACATTGCTTCCCACCATCTTTACAAAAGCCTAGTTACAAGCAAGTTAAAAACATAAATTTTCTTTAAGACAAAAATATTTCTAAACAGTGTTATCATCAAAGCATGGGCAAGGTCAAGGAAAGGCTTAAAGTGTGAGTCAAGCACATAATAAAAACTTGCCTAATAAAAGAAAACATAATGCTAACCAACTTTCCAATACGCAGTTATTAAACATTTTCAGTGCTTTTTATTTGTAAAACCAATTTCTATTGAAAGCAGGATTTGCTTAACTCCTGGTTATTAGTTTTTAAACAATACTGCAAAAGTCTTAGTTCCCCAGCAAAGACAGGTCTGTTAATCAGCTGCCTTGTCTTACATTGTATCAACAGTCTGAGCCATCAGGACAGAGAATAGAAAGGGACAGACAAACACTGCTTTCCATAGCAATGCATCCACAAATAGTTTAAAACCATAGAAAATTTGCATTCATACAAATATTGCAAACAGTGACATAACTAGATATTACTGGGCCCCACAGCAAATTGCATTTCAGGCGCCCAAATGTCTAACGGTTGACTATGTACCTCCTGGGTTCCCTTCAGCAGCAGGGTCTGCTTCATCTGCAGGTACTCCACTGATTGTAAACTTGCTTAGAATTTTGTTTTCTTTTATTAGGCTTAAAATTATATTTTGGGTTGACATTCCCTTTAATCACTGGGACAGCATTTTGTTATGCTCCTGTTCCAGCAGCCTGTTGGCGGCCCTGGGGCATAGCCACTATAAAAGTAGCAATAGAAGTTGTACAAATTGTACTAGTGAGTTCTCTGAGATCATGGCTGGGTGATGCTACATGCAGCAAATGGGCCACTGGTCAACCTGAATACTTGGCAGGGGGTCCCACAGATGGTGGTATATTTATTAAAGGTTAAAATAATAAAATAGTTTGAGTGACTGCTTTACTATTGTACAACCTTGCTTGTACATGAACTTTGAGACTGCTAAACCACTTCACTGTGGACTCTGTATTGCTTAAAACTGCCTTTGTTTCCTTTATTTAGCTTTTATTTAACCCTGTGCTGCAATAATGGTTTATTTTAGTTTCAAAACATCAGTGTTGCCTCAGTATCAGCTTTGGCTCTTTCTTCCTTCTCTACTTCAAGCACTATGACTAAGGACCTCTGAAACTCCATAGTAGACCCTGATCTTTACAGGGTGAAGGGATATTTCATAGTTCATTTTAACATGGTATAGTTTATACCTCAAGAACACTATGCCACCCAGTGTTATATAGTTACACACTTACCTCTAGCATGTCAATTTTCTGATACAATTGTCTCATTTCAGCAGCTTTTGTATGAATTTGAGGTATTTTTTCATTAACTACTTGCGATGTATCATTCCGAATCTGCATAAGAAAGAAAATGGATTCAAAATGAATCAGAGCATTCTGAAATTCTCTTTTATTTGTCATTATTAGCACCATTTGGTACGTATATCTCAAGGAATTTCTAGGAAGCAAATCTGGCACACTGTTTACAGTAGTGTGCAAAACTATTTGCCCCCCTTCCTGATTTCTTATTCTTTTGCATGTTTGTCACACTTAAATGTTTCTGCTCATCAAAAACCGTTAACTATTAGTCAAAGATAACATAATTGAACACAAAATGCAGTTTTTAAATGAAGGTTTACGTTATTAAGGGAGAAAAAAAACCTCCAAATCTGCATGGGCCTGTGTGAAAAAGTGATTGCCCCCCTTGTTAAAAAATAACTTAACTGTGGTTTATCACACCTGAGTTCAATTTCAAAGGTTATAAAGCCATTTCTAAAGCTTTGGGACTCCAGCGAACCACAGTGAGAGCCATTATCCACAAATGGCAAAAACATGGAACAGTGGTGAACCTTCCCAGGAGTGGCCGGCCGACCAAAATTACCCCAAGAGCGCAGAGACAACTCATCCGAGAGGCCACAAAAGACCCCAGGACAACATCTAAAGAACTGCAGGCCTCACTTGCCTAAATTAAGGTCAGTGTTCACGACTCCACCATAAGAAAGAGACTGGGCAAAAACGGCCTGCATGGCAGATTTCCAAGGCGCAAACCACTTTTAAGCAAAAAGAACATTAAGGCTTGTCTCAATTTTGCTAAAAAACATCTCAATGATTGCCAAGACTTTTGGGAAAATACCTTAAGGACCGACGAGACAAAAGTTGAACTTTTTGGAAGGTGCGCGTCCCGTTACATCTGGCGTAAAAGTAACACAGCATTTCAGAAAAAGAACATCATACCAACAATAAAATATGGTGGTGGTAGTGTGATGGTCTGGGGTTGTTTTGCTGCTTCAGGACCTGGAAGACTTGCTGTGATAGATGGAACCATGAATTCTACTGTCTACCAAAAAATCCTGAAGGAGAATGTCCGGCCATCTGTTCGTCAACTCAAGCTGAAGCGATCTTGGGTGCTGCAGCAGGACAATGACCCAAAACACACCAGCAAATCCACCTCTGAATGGCTGAAGAAAAACAAAATGAAGACTTTGGAGTGGCCTAGTCAAAGTCCTGACCTGAATCCTATTGAGATGTTGTGGCATGACCTTAAAAAGGCAGTTCATGCTAGAAAACCCTCAAATAAAGCTGAATTACAACAATTCTGCAAAGATGAGTGGGCCAAATTTCCTCCAGAGCGCTGTAAAAGACTCATTGCAAGTTATCGCAAACGCTTGATTGCAGTTATTGCTGCTAAGGGTGGCCCAACCAGTTATTAGGTTCAGGGGGCAATTACTTTTTCACACATGAAAATGTAGATTTGGATTTCTTTTCTCCCTAAATAATAAAAACCCTCATTTAAAAACTGCATTTTGTGTTTACTTGTGTTATCTTTGACTAATAGTTAAATGTGTTTGATGATCAGAAACATTATGTGTGACAAACATGCAAAAGAATAAGAAATCAGGAAGGGGGCAAATAGTTTTGCACACCACTGTAAATAACAAAGTAAACTTAACAAAGAAACAGGGCTTATTTTTTTCTTTATTTCTGCAGTTACTAGCATTTTATTTAATTGGCAAGTGCAATCAAAACATATGTTTAACATTGTCCAAGCCTTCTAGGGATGCAGAAACTAAGATCCACAAAGGCTTGACTGATGTGAAGTATTGAATATGTAGTAGGTTATAGGCCATGTTATTTCTTTAGTTATTTCCAGTAGACTCATCAGTGTTGATACAGATGATTCCACTTTTCTGGAACCATGAATGTTCTTTCCAGTAAGATCAAATGAATGTTAACAAAATTCAGTTCATCCGATTCATTATTCAAGGGTAATAACTACTAATATTCATTATGGAAAAATTTATTTCAATTGATCTATAACGACCAATATTAAATAAGCCTAAAGGTATTTTAATTGCTGCTACTTGAACTGCATGTTCATATTATTATTATAATTAGCATGTATTTTAAGAGCGCCAACATATTTTGCAGCGCTGTAAAAAAAAAAAATGTGCTTATACAAGAAAGCACATGAATTACATACATAGAACATACATACAACCAGTATATAGAGTTACATACATAACAACCAGTGCCAGTACAAAGGTGATGAAGGCCCTGTGCAAAAGAGCTTGCAATCTAAAGGGGAAGTGAATGAGACACAAGGTGCGGGGGGGCAAGATCAAAAATAAGCAGGTGAGAGATGTAACATGTGGTCTTGCATTTGGTAGCTAAAGAGAGTGAGGGTAGGCTTCTCTAAATAAGTGTGTTTTAAGAGATCTTTTGAAAGCAGAAAGGTTCGGAGAAAATCGGACAGACTGTGGGAGAGAATTTCAAAGGAGGGGTGCAGTCCTTGCAAAGTGTTGAATGCGGGCGTGTGAGGAGGTAATGAGAGAAGAGTTGAGAAGCAGGACAGTAGAGGAGCGTAGTAAGCGGTTGGGTGAGTATATAGAGATTAGTTCAGAGCTGTAGTGAGGGGCAGAGTTATGAAGTGCTTTGAATGTCATTAGTTTGAATTTTATTCTGAAAGGTAGCAGAAGCCAGTGCAGGAATTGACAGAGCGGCAGGGCAGAGGAGGAGTGGTTGCTGAGGTGTATAAGCCTAGCAGCAGTGTTCGTTATTGACTGGAGAGATGACAGTCTCTGGCAAGGAAAGCCAATTAAAAGTGAGTTACAGTAGTCTAGATGTGATAGAGTGAATAATAATTTTAGCGGCATCTTGGGTGATAAACTATCGTATTTTGAATATGTTCCTTAGGTGAAATTGACATGATTTAATAAGTGGATATGAGGAGTGAAGACAGGGTTGAATCTAGGATAAGCCCAAGGCACAGGGCCTGGGGTGATTGGGTGATAGTGAAACGACAAAAAGAGGTAAGGGAGAAGATGATTCTCGATTGTAGGAGACCCTGAAGGAACGATTAGTGTGGTAAGAAGAGAACCAGGACAGGGCCGTGTCATGAAGGCCATTACTTATCATGGGTTGCTTGCCACTGATAACTATGGCGTTGCACTGGTGTTTAATGCTAAACAGCTGACTTCTTGAAGCTTCCTACTAGTTTACATACAAAAGCATAAAAGGATGCAATGCCCCTCACATCACACTATATCAAGGTCATCAAAATAAATATTGTGTGTGTGTGTTTCATTTTTAAGTGCCCTTACCAATGAGAAGTGTTTTGATCAGTTTTTTATGGTTGGTTGGTACTATGTACTGCATTTCTACAATTTAGCACATATGTTCATAAACTAGCTAGCTCCAGCCTATAGAGTTTACCTGTAGATATTAGTTGAGAATGTCAGAATTCAGAAAGACATGTTTCTCAAATACCTACCATATCCAACATCCCTACAAACTCATCAACTCTGATCAGCAGATCTTCCAAGCTTTTGTCCAAAGCTTGAATCTAAAAGAAAGTAAAAAATTGGCAGTGAGTGAGGCAGGACCAAAACAATTACGGTCAAATGCATATTTAAAGCTTCCGTATGCTCCCCCTTAAAATGTTCCAGGCTGAAAATATCACGAGTACTGAGAGGAAGCTGGGAAACTCTGCAACCCCTTGGGTGGACAAGTGACACAGTGGAGGTTGGAGTAGGACTGGCTGGCTAAAAGCAATTGGGGAAAACATCAAAATATTGATGGCATGTTGAGACAGTGGTTGTGACAAAGGAGTTTTGATCATTTCATGAACATCTTTCATTGTATTTTCCCAACTTGTCAAAGCTAGTTAACCAGAATGATTTTTAGGTGGTAGAGAAAATGTAATTAAAACCCTTAGGGATGACTAAAATAACAAAGAACAGGGAGCTGGGTGTAGCCAGAGGGGGGAGCTTTCTCCCAGGAAGAACTCTTGGATTAAGTAGTCTGTGAGTCCTTGAGAGCTGGAGTAAGCACTGATTGCTTTAAAATGTAATAATCTGATGGAAAACACTGAAAGTTGTGGTCCAACAACATTTGATTGACCAGTTGTTAATGAACATTGTGATAGAAGGATTACATCTGCTTAACATTGGCCAGACGGTTTAGATTTAGGCACAAGTTTCAGGCAATGGTACTGTATTTTATATGTGTATAAAAAAAAAATATGACCCCAAAATGCAGAAAACTGTCTTGTTACTATTACCCAGGTAATATGTTATATTTTGTTTGGTATATTACTCCATTTTATTAAAGTTATGGTACATTTTTTATCAATATGTTGGTTGATTTCCACTAGGTATGCACCAAATCTAGGATTCGGTTTGGAAAAATGTTTCTAATATAGTTAGCCAGCCAAAAATGTAATATATAAAGGCTGGAGTGACTTCCTGCTTTTCAGCTCTCTAACTCTGAGTAAAGGTGACCATAGACGTAACAATTACAATCTTTCTTGGAAAGGATCTTTCCAAGAAAGATTGTTCATTTCAATACAAATGTGTAGAGCTGAATTGTCAGATATACAGGTAGAAACAACAGAATTCTACCTGTATCTGATGATTCAGCACTAACAATGGACGATGTTTGGGTGCCTTCAAAGGCACCCAATCAAAATTTTCCATCCAGCCCGATCGACAAGCCAAACAAGTTTTCTGCGGATATCGGTCGGCTCTTTTCCCACCATACACGCACTGAATATCTTTCGTAAATTAGTTTTGTACAATATTATCTGTGCGTCTATGGCCACCTTTTGTCAGCAACTCAACGGAGGGCCACATGGGACATAACTGTTCAGTGAGTTTGCAATTGATCCTCTGCATGTTCGTCAGAATCAAAAGCAACAGTTATGGCCCAGGTGCCCCCCTCAAGTTACTAATTGGTTACTGCCTGGTAACCAATCAGTGGAAACCAAAAGAGTTGCAAAGCAGGAAGTAGTGTTGTGGTTATTATGTTAGACATCCAACTCCAGTCACTAGGGTTGCCACCTTTTCCAGAAAAAAATACCGGCCTTCCTATATATTTATCATTTTTCCCTATTAATAACATTGGGATCAACCATCATTTTTGCCTGCCAGGCCGGTAAAATACTGGCCAGATGGCAACCCTACCAGTCACTCCAGCCATTATAGATTACACTTTTGGCTAACTAACTATATTAGAATCATTATTTATTTTGCACAGTCTATTTACCCAGTTTTTATACTGAACATTTCCTTTAAAATCACGTGCCTTTTCATAAGGAAGTCAAAAAAAAATAATTGTTAATTGTGAGCTGTGCACGGTTCTCTTGCACTCTTCCTTTGCATATGTAAAATAGGGTTCAGATTTGGCTGAATCTCAAAATAGTGGATTTGGTGCATACAGGGGCACTCCGCCAATGAGGGCGAGTTGAGGCACTCGCCTCAGGCGGCAGCGCCCCCCTGGTTGCCTGGGGCGGCAAAAATGTTGCTCCTGGTAACTAAGAGCCGAATTTCCGGTTTTCAACCCGGAAATTCGACTCTTCAAGTGCAGAGAGTGCAATTGCGCTCTCTGCACTAGCGACGTGGACCCCCCCAACCAGCGCTGAAAGGTGAGTGCCATGGGGAGGCGAGGGGCGGCAAATTGGGCAGGATTGCCCCTGGGTGTATCCCTAATTCCCACTGACAACTATTATGCCATGAGTTGCATCTAGTCTATAATATTTACCGACAAAGGACATACATACGTATGCTAGCCATACAAGGAGAAAGGCTCATTCCACCATATTGCCATCCAGGTGGTGCCCAAACTGTGCTGATCTAGTTGGTCATAGAGTGAAGAATTACACAGGTATGAACACACAGGCCACAGTTTCTTCCCTGGTACCTGCATGATTTTGGTCTTTACTTTTGTGGTATTAAAGAACAATAGTTTCCATTGGGAATGGCCACATTTACACAAAGCACTGCTGCTGCTTTTTTTAATGACTGTAGCTTTTCTTGGATAATGCAAAAATATGACAAGTTCATGACTTATACACAGCTTTGCCTGGAGCAGATTTGATCAGCTAAGAGATGATGGCTACACACACACACACTTTTGATCACCCCAATGGAAGCCCCGCCCTACCTCTGCGCTTCCGCTGTGCTCTGGGAGGAGATAGCTAGAAAACTTGGCGGATGTGCTTTTTATGAGTTGGTCTAAATCAGGCTGTTCCTCACTGAAGAGACCGGCGAATGCTCCGCTGTAGGCACTATGACTTTGGGACACGCAGCCGCTGTCAATGGGACTGTGGGAAGAAACAGCCGCCAAGTCCTCTTCCTCTGTCGCTTCCCATTGCCCCGAGCCTCCTACTGCCGCCGCTACTTCCACCTCCATGGTGAACGGGTGCCGCCCGCCAAGCACTCGTGACAACCGTGGGATGGCTTTCTTTAGACTGGTGCCGGGAAGGGTCAATTTTAGAGCTGTTCTTGTGAGCGCAGTTTTAACCCACAGAGCCCTGGAATCGGAGCGTTCGCTTTATTTATGGGAAGAGCTTCTTAGTAAAGAATATCACGTTATAGTTACCTTTATGCAGGCTGCTACTGGACACTAAAAAAAACAAAAAAACGCGGCATATTTTTGTCGCAAGGTGGACTAGAGTAAAGCTCTGCTTCTCTGTTTCAGAGAAGCAGTCAAGCTGTCAAACCATTTATTTTAATGCACACAGTCAGACTATCACATTATCCTTTTCCTGTCCACTTAGTTTAGTGCAATTTCACTGTTACACCTATTTCATCCCTTCATGTGCCAAGTTCTGTTACCAATAGCAACAGCAACACACATTTCCTGTGCATTCCACTGAGTGCCACTCCGTACACTTACATTGCTGCAATTTCACGGTCAAAACTTACAGTAACACTGCTCCATATATTGCAAGTCACACTAATTTCTCTTCCTTATGTGCCAAATTCTGTTACCCATAACAACAGCAAAACACATTTTCCAAGCATTTCACCACTAGTGCCGTGAAGTTCTCCACCACGGAAGTCAAGCCACTTAGTTTGGAGCAATTTCATTGTCAAAATTTACCGTAACATGTAAAACTAAGTGGACTGAGTCAGGTGCTGGTTAACTTCATGGCACTATCGATGGAATGCATGGGAAATGTGTTTTGCTGTTGCTATGGGTACCAGAAGTTGGCACATGAAGAGGTTAAATATGTGCAATTTGGCATACAGTATTTGGTGCAGTGTTACAATAAATTTCGACCGTGAAATTGCACCAAACTAAGTGGACTGACTCTCGTGGGGATCAACTTAATGGTACTAGTGGTAGAATGTATGGGAAATGTGTTATGCTTTTGCTATGGGTAACAATTTGGCACATAAGGAAGATAAATTAGTGCAACTTGCAATATTTGGTGCAGTGTTACTGTAAATTGTGACACTGAAATTGCACCAAAATAAGTGGACTGAGTCATGTGGGGGTCAACTTTATGGCACTAGTGGTGGAATGCACAGAAAATGTGTTTTGCTGTTACTATGGGTATCAGAATTCGGCACATGAAGAGGTTAAATATGTGCAATTTGGCATACTGTATTTGGTGCAGTGTAACAATAAATCTCGACAGTGAAATTGCACCAAACTAAGTGGACTGACTCTCGTGGGGATCAACTTGATGGCACTAGTTGTAGAATGTACGGGAAATGTGTTTTGCTTTTGCTATGGGTAACAGAATTTGGCACATGGGGAAGAGAAATTAGTGCGACTTACAATATTTGGCATAGTGTTACAATAAATTTTGACAGTGAAATGGCACCAAAATAAGTGGACTGAGTCAGGTGGGGGTCAACTTGATGGCACTAGTGGTGGATTGCACAAGAAAAGGATAGTCTGATTAGGACCTGGGATTTTCCAGATTCTTTCTATAATTTGGATCTTCATATCTTAAGACTACTAGAAAATCATTTAAACATTAAATAAACCCATTAGCCTGGTTTTGCTTCCCATAAGAATTATTTAGATTTTAGCTTGGGTCAAGTACAAAGTACTTTTTTATTATCACAGAGAAAAAGGAAATCATTCCTAAACATTTAAATGTGGATAAAATGGAGTCTATGGAGAAAACAGCCTGTACTTTTCAAAGTAAACATATATGCGCATGTCCTGCTATTCTATGCAAATTTCTAAGAAGCCAATATATCTGTGCCAGATCTGTGTCAAAGCTCGGTGATTGTGCATTGTTGTGAACAGAGCTACATATAATCAGTAGCCATATAAGAGGAAAATAGCAATTCAAGCTGTACAACTATAAGAACAATATAATATAAATAATCGTAGCTTTTTTTTCCTGTTGTCCGGTATATACTCATTCTATATTATAAGGCTCCAGTAGTATAAACAAAATCTAAAAGATCCCCATACTAAATCAGGTAAAGAGGTTATAAATGAACTTAATCAATATCAGCAGTACAGTCATACATTAGGGCTTTATATTTAGTGCAGACTGCAAATCCTAGAAGATCCTTGTACTAAATTGTAGTTGGCCTCTTAAAGGGGACCTGTCACCCAAACATTTTTTTTTCCAAATCCTATGTGATCATGTTAGTCAAGCAAATTACATTGTAAAAATTATTTGAATCTTATTTCCATCAGTCTGGGAACTCATAATTATAGCAAGCAGGCAGGAGCCATTTTGTGGACACTGTTATTAAAGCAAGCCTTCCATCGTCTCAGAATCTTATTTGTCCAACAGAATGGGGGACCTGATGTCCATCCCCATGCACTGGCTACACAATTACATGGGGAAGAGAACTGGGGGAATGTGGGGAGAGCATTAACATCTAGGAAGTGCTGAATGGAAAGTGAAAGTAATTGCTTGCCCAGCCTCTATGCCTAAGGCATAGAGAAGGGGCAGGCAATATTTGATCAACAGCGAGATTTTTAAATGAGTACAACAGCTATGAACACTTTAATACAAAAAAAGAATTTGGATTTCATGTTTAATTTGAAAAAGGTGTTTATTATACAGCTTTTTATGTCTGGGTGACAAGTCCATTTCAAACTAACGAATACCATTCTTTATCCTTGTGATTTCCATTTTTTTTCCACAATATTTTATGTCAAGAAAAGAAAGGATTGCAAAATTACTGCCTTTTGTACAAATCCTGCATGTAGAGAGACATGATGTCTAGGGATTTTAACAGAGTGTGCTGAAGCTTATATTTAATTTCCATGTTCGCAATAGATCCCCTTTAATTAAGGCAGGGGAAGAGTTTTACATAGGGCATGAAACTTGTATTTAAATATGGCGTTAAATAAAATCCATTACAAATGGTTTGCCTGCTTGCATAGTTCAATTACAACCATATACTTGTGTCAGTAGGCACAGTTTTCACACTATTCACCAGAACAGGTGCCTTAAAAATGTAATAACTTACAACCTACCTGCAACCATTGGCAAGTCTCATGTTCCATCTTGGGTTAGGGATTACCTACTACCTTTACAGTTTGTGGGCTTTGCTCCTAAGAATGCACCCTGATTTTGGTAATAATGGGTCAATGAGATAATTAATATATTGGGGGTGGACATGGTAAACAATGTATCAGGGTATGCAGATGACCATAACCTATTCAGAATTAAGTCCATACGGGATGGATGTCATCATTGCAGGGGGATTGGCACAAACTGGCATTCTGGGCTAGAAAGGGGCACGTGACAAATGTAAGGTTATGCACCTAGGATTTAAAAGTATACAGGAGATTAATACGACCTAGGGATATTTTGTGAATAATAAACTTAGCTGTGGCAACAGCAATCAGGAAGAGCCAACAAGTCTATTGTGTTATACTGAAAGGGCTATTGATTAATGAAGAAATGCATACCTCCCAACATTTTGGAAGTAAAAAGAGGGACAAAAAATTTTTTTGCACGTAGAACAGCAATTTTGACCACGCCCCTTTCTGTGGCCACACCCCCTAATTATCATGTTTATTTTAAAAAAAAATTGGCAGGTTATGAAAGTTTAAAAATATTTCTCCTTATCTAAACTGTTTTTTTGGTCTCAAAATTGTTACAAAGTATGTTATTTGCACCCAATAGCTGTTCTCTGCTAAAAGCCAATTAAGTGAGAAAATTTGTTTCTTTTTTTGGCTGTTCAGTGCAGAGAAAAACGGGACTTTCCAGTACAAATGAGGGACTGCAGGTTGAGCTTTCAAAAGAGGGACTGCCCCTCTGAAAAAGGGACAATTGGGAGGTAAGGTAATAATGAGCTCAAACGGGATATTATTGAAAGTGAAAAGTGAAAGCAGGGAAGTTGTGGAACTCTACCACTAAAACAGGATTGGGGCTCCAGCATGCATACAGTATACATTTCAACAGAAATCCTAAACTACATTTTCATGCCAAAATCTGTCCCATGCATGCTCTGGTGGGTCAATGCTGTGCCTGTGAGTGTGCACACAAGATGGAAGGACAAGAACATATTGGCCTATGCCAGCTGATGAAAACGGTTTGGCCTCAGATTAGTTTCAAGAAAGTGTTGGATAGTTCTTTAGTAAGTCAGAAAATACAGTGTTTCTGAAATGAACTACAATTTTTATTCATGATGTTATATATATAATTCCTCCTAGCTGTTACCACAGAGTTGCGGTGCAGAACTCTTCTTTGATTTTCATGGAATCAGTCGTTTTCAGTCTTCAGTTTAACTTCACCCCTTTAAGGCCCAACATTTGGTCAGGGACCCTTTGCTTATAATAAGGTTACAAATTCAGCCATTTTCCTAAAATAATTCCTAACAGAATTTCTAGGAGAGGTAATATGTGTTCTCATAAGTGACCTTCTTGCAGGCCTTGAAGGAGTATTTAAAAGAACAAATAAGTATTCCACCCATATCTCACACTGAATGTTCTTTTTTTTTTTGTCCGGGGGGGGGGGGGTACTTCATTCTCCCTGTTTTTAAGTCCAATATATTTTAACACAAGGCAATAAATGTTATACTTTATAAGAACAGTGTTATCCAGTTTTTAATGTGACCTATTCCTCTTATCATATAATTGTTGTATAATAATGAATTTCTGCTGCTTCAGAAATAATACATTTCAGGGGGAAAAAATCATCCTATTGATTAAAATTGGCATTATTTTCTTCATCAGGCAATGCCCTGCAGGAGTGTATCTGCTTTACATTTTGTATTTCCCTATCCCGTGTGTTCCTTTCTCATTTGTCCATAGATTTAATCCACAGAATGAGTGGTACAATTAATATTTGGTAAAAGTTTAGGGGAAGTTACATTGATACATTGTTAGCTACATATACTGTGTATTTATTATAACAAGCAGGGGTGTCACCTCTAAGCTGTGTAACTGGGCAGTTCTAGAAAGCACAGGCATTTATAATTCAATACAGGTATGGGACCTGTTATCCAGAATGCTCGGGCCTGGGGTTTTTCCGGATAACGGATCTTTCCATAATTTGGATCTTCATACCTTAAGTTTTCAAAAAAATAATGTAAACATTAAATAAACCCAAGACTGGGTTTGCCTCCAATAAGAATGAATTATATCTTAGTTTGGATCAAGTACAAGGTACTGTTTTATTATTACAGAGAAAAAGGAAATTATTTTAAAACATTTGAATTATTTGGAGAAAATTGTGGGAGACAGCTTTTACTGTAATTCTGAGCTTTCTGAATAATGGGTTTCCGGATAACGGATCCTATACCTGTACTTGCATGAACCAAACAAATAACCATGCCCTTAGTTATGGTATAGTTTACAAAAGATCATTTTGGCCTACACAATCGTCTCAGTGGCCAAATGTACATTTAAAAAAAAAAAAAAAAAACTGGAATGTGTGCTTGTCTTTAACACTCAATACATTAAATTAAATTAAGCATTTTCTTATAGGGTAGCAAAAAAAACGTAGCACCCAATCTGTTTTTAACTGGGCTTTCTTGTTAGACCCAAGGGATTTTCATGGCCTCCAGTGTGTTCAAGGGCTACAAAGACTTCATTACAGGACACTATTGTTTTAATATAACCTGGGCCTCTGAAATGCAGCATGAGAGATAAGCAGCCCAGTAAAATGTTGAAAAGTGTCTGTTTACAATATTTGTTTGTCCCATAACCTCCATTTGCAGTGCCAACAGTTGACTATTCCTTACGAATATGTTCTTCCTATAATACGTCAGGAGTATATGTTATTGTGAAATCTTTCAGATACATTTGTTAGGGCTTCAGAAATACAGTTTTAGAACATCCCAGCTTGTGTTTGATTTGTAGCTTGCCCTGGAGCTATTTTTAATAAGATTGGGGGGGGACGGAGTACTGAGCTTAAAGGATTTTTTCACCTTTGAGATAACTTTTGACGTAGAGAGTGATATTCTGAGACAATTTGCAATTGGTTTTCATTTTTTATTTAAAGTTTTTCAGTTATTTAGCTTTTTATTCAGCAACTTTTCAATTTGCATTTTAAGCGATCTGGTTGCTAGGGTATACATTCCCCTAGCAACCATGCACTGATTTAAATAAGAGACTGGAATAAGAATGGGAGAGGATCTTACTAGAAAGTCGAGAAATAGATATTAGCAATAACAATACATTTGTAGCCTTACAGAGTATTTGCTTTTTAGAAGGGGTCAGCAACGCCCATTTGAAAGCAGCAAAAAGTCAGAAGAAAAGGGCCAATAACTATAAAAACCAATTGAAAAGTTGCTTAGAATTGACCATCCTATAACATACAAAAAGTTAAAGGTGAACCACCTCACCCTGGGGCCTTGTAGCTTATAGTTATGTCGTGACTAGGGCACAAACTTCAAAACACGCAAACTTGCTAGGTTTTACTTTATTAAGCCTGTTTCTTTTAAAAGTACAAATGTATAAAATCAAATAGATGGAAAGCACTGTCATTTCAGGTTTTTAAATTAGAAAAATAAAGTGGAATGTGTTTAAGTAACGTCTGAACTACTGTAGTTCCTTCTCCCAGAACGTAAAAAAAACCTTAAATCCATAAAAAATATTTAATAAACACTAAATCAGGAATGCAACATCTTTAGCTTTCCAGTTGCTAGTTGAACTGTACCTCTCTGCATTCACAGACAGCATGTTTTGTTTTTTTTGTTTTGTTTTTTCAGATCCGAGAGTTGTAGTTCAACTACACTGAAAGGCTGCAGGAGAGGCATCCCTGTATTACACAAGTTGAACAATGGCACAGACAATAATGAAAACAGAACACATATTTTTTTGATTTGTTCCAACAAGAAGTAGTGGTATATTTTGCCTCTTTTTAGTGGCCAATTTCTACATCCTTGTTTATCAGATTATCCCTATGGGTCCATAATGCAAACAGTTCAGTGGGTTAAAATGCTTTGCATTCAACATTTAGGTTCACATCCACCTTTAACCGTCATGATTCTACTGCACTATTTGCTATGGAATTTGTCATTCATGATCTCCGCATGCAGCTAAGGGGTAAAATTCTTCACTAACAGACAAAAGAGTTAATCAGCAATGGTATTATCTAGATCAGTGATCCCCAACCAGTATCTCGTGAGCAACATGTTGCTCTCCAACCCCATGGATGTTGCTCCCAGTGGCCTCAAAGCAGGTGTTTATTTTTGAATTCCAAGTTTGAAAGCAAGTTTTAATTGCATAAAACAAAGTACATTGTCAAGCAGAGCCTTTTGTAGCCTGCCAGTCCACATAGGGGCTACCAAAAAGCCAATCATAGCCCATTTTTGGCACCCAAAGGGACTTTTTCATGCTTGTGTTGCTCCCCAACTCTGTTTACATTTGAAAAAACGTTGGAGACCCCTGATCTAGATGTTTCTTACAGTGAAATAATAAGGGGGATAATACTGACAGAAATCAGACGAATACCCCAGCAACCAATTCAGTTCATTACAGTACATTGCAGACAGTCTTACTGTGCAAGTTAGAACTGTGGGCACACAGGCTGCTTTATCAGTTCCACTGGGTCTGTGCTGTCACCAAGTCCCACAATCCCACATAGTGTAACAGTCACAAATAGGTAGCATTCAGACAAATATACTTTACAAGGATATATCATTTAGGATGCAGACAACATGTAACAATTAGGCCGTTAAATTCACAGGAGGAAAAAAAAAACAAAAAAAAAACAAAATCCTTAGAGGTGCCACGAGAACTTTGTCCATCACCAGGAAAACATAAGGTATTTCACCACAGTTGACCAGCAAGTGGTGCTGTTAAACAGAGAAATTCTGACAATCGGCATCGGCTGTCACAAAAATAGAGCACTCTTACTGGGCCAGCTATATACTTTGAATACAGAGTTGTAGAAAAATGCACTACTGCTGTGCTTCCATCATTCCCTTTCCTGGACCCTATTCTGTCTTTCTTATGGTAAAATGAAAAACCTACCAGAGGTACGTGATTAAATCAAGCAATATCCACATTTAGAATAGCTTGCCTAAAATCAATTTTGGCAGTTCAGGACTTGAGCAACAGAAACAGCCTGGAATACATGAGCATACATAGCTTTATTCCAAGCTTGTACCATTCTTCTGACTCTGACGTGTTCAGTATGTGACTATGTAGCAATATTTCTTGCATGTTCAAATCTCTGCAAATTGAAGACAAGGTTATAATGTAATACCAGGCATCGCTTGGCAGTACCTAAAGTACAGGTGTCAAATTCCACATCTCTTTGCTATAAACAACGCCAAGCATCCTTATCCAACTGTTGGTTTGCCGTGAGTTTTACTGCACACCAGCATGATGGTTAGGATTTTTCCATCCACAAATTAAAGTGTAATAACAGTACCGTCCTCCTCGATTCCTCCCTTTGGAATTACTAAGCTATTTCTAGGATCAGCTTTTAAGCTACTTAATATTTTGTGAATACTTCCATTGCTCTCCCTTCCAGAATGATTGAGGCCCAAGTCTCTTTCTAACCTGTGGCTCAGGCTGCTGCCATTGATTCGCGACAAGCTTCCCGACGGAAGGCTGTGAGATTTGGGAATGTTGCGGGGTTCGATGCCCTCAATAACAATGTCGGCATCGTCGTCACTCTCCATCTCGTCAGGATGGAAGTTCTGGAGAAGGTGAGCAGGAGGTAAACTGTGATGGCTTGCAGTGCTGTCGGTGGATTGGCCAGAGCTTCCAGACATCCGGCTGCTCCGTATGATATTGTTCCTTTGGTTTGCAGGTTTAACGGTGATAATAAGGTTGTGGCTGTTTGCTATCATCATATCAGTAACTTGGTCAAGAGTCTTCCCAGCTACTTCAATGCCATTCACTTCCAGAACCTCGTCATTTACAGCAAGCAAACCAGTGCTTTCTGCCAACCCCCCAGGAACCATTCTAGAAATGAATATACCTGGCACTTTCTCCAGGCCATGAGGCGTCACCCTCACACTAGTACCATCTCGAATATAGAAACCCAAGGGCTTTTCACATCCATGCCGGTACAGCCTAACTCGTCTATGTGTCTCAGGAAGTATGTCCACATCGATGATGGAGGAGACTGGTCTAAAGTCATGGGGCATGCTGATGTTTATGTGAGGTTTCCTATGCCTTAGGCTGTCATTGCGAAGTGCCACCAGAGCATTTCTTTTCTTTCGGTTTAATGTAGCTGATCCAAAGGTGCTGTAGTCTACTTCTTCTGCAAAAAAGGGAAGAAAACAGGAAAAAAAGTTTAATTGCTGTAGAAGCACAACTCTACCCTATTCATTGGTATAGGATACATCTGCAATATATATCTAAGACAGAGGTTGGTTTTCAGGCAGTTCTCTCCAAACTGCTACTAAATCTAATATGAGAATATTTTCTCACTATGATGCATTTGCAATATCCATTACCAAAAGCATTATAAACCAAATGTACTGAACAAAAATAGATGCATTAATGGTAGTTATTTCACTTCCCGTATGGAATTAAACCTGCATCAAAGTATCAGTTTACAGATGTCATCATAGAATTACAAGATACAAAAAAATACATATGGTATAATGTAACCCGATTATTAAATACAATGATATTCAAAATTGCCAAGGACTTCCCATGAATATATGAAGGCATATTGTAGGGAAATTTGTAGTGTGCATACATCTGGGTCCTGGCTTTCAGGAGGTTGAAGGAAAAGACAAGCATGGTGGCTGCACATCTTTGCATTAGATCTGCATGGGACCTGGCTGAGATGGTGAGATGGGGCTGGCCTGGACAAAGGCCCCAATGCATTTAAAAGGCATTACTTTCCCTTTAATTCATATAAGAGTAGAAGAACACATGTCCATCAAGCTAACATTTTGTTAAAGTGAATCCTGCCTCACAGTATGCTATATAAAATTGCTGTTTTGCTTATAAAACATGGTAAATTTTTTGATGTGTCTGCAGCTAGTGGTGAATTTCTGGCCTTTGCTGGCTGAATCTGTCCCACTGACTTCAATGGGTCACACCAGGTCTGCAGTGGTGTAAAAATAATGGTGAATTTTGTATCCTAATTAAAAACATTGCAGTCAGCTCTTTGACACAGATTATTTTGACAATCTTGATACATGCCATTAATTTACAAGTAAGGACAGCAACAGCGCTTTATAGATTTGCCATTTATGTTACATCATTTTAACACCATGAAGGACAGGGCCCTGTGTTCCGAAGGTTTATTTACACATATGACTGCTAGCTTCCCTTTTATTGTACAAGGACGCCTGCTTGAAAATCCTTTATTTGTGTTATATACATGAAAACATACAAAAGTATCAAAGGATGATGTGAAAACAGTTTGTTCTATTGCCAAAAAGCCTTGAGGGTAGCAATAACAGACCGAATTCATATAAATAGGTCTGATAATTATTGCATGCCCTGTTTCCATTTAATAATATAGAGGTAAAAGCATTGCTATACCAAAAAGACTGCAAATGCATAAACAAAATTTGAAGCCTGTGGTTATCAAACAATAATGAATCTTCCAGTCACAGCAGGAATGAGGCTGTATGCAGGTGAGTGTCCCTATTGTGAATATAAATAGTAAAGCAAGTTGCTGCCAAAGACGCTAGCCTGACTCATGAAAAAAATGTATGGAGTCCATTGGTATATACAGCACAATTACACGGACACCCAGCTTGCAGTGAGCAGTTCAGTATGCTCATTTGGTTTTATTTTACAGAATGTAACTCCTGGAGCCTATGGACCAGGCCATAAAGCTAAATCAGGCCCCCCCCCCACATGAAAGTCTGCCTGTTGTGTCTGCTATATGTAAGCTTTAAAAGGTATCACTACAGAGACTAACTGGACCCTACATTGTTTACACCTCAAATTCAGACTATAAACTTCTGCTTTATTCACACATGTAATCCCCCCTGCATTGTTCGATGATGGAGGAGACTGGTCTGTGCCATACTCTTCTCTATGCTCCCTGTGTGTGCCATACTCTCCCTTCCCTTATGTGTGCATACTTTCCCTTCCCTATGCTCCCTGTGTGTGCCATACTCTGCCTGCCCTATGCTCCCTATGTGTGCCTTACTCTGCCTGCCCTATGCTCTGTATGTGCGATACTATGTCTGCCCTATGCTCCATGTGTGTGCCTTACTCTGCCTGCCCTATGCTCCCTGTGTGTGTGCATAATTTCCCTTCCCTATGCTCACTGGGTGTGCCATACTCTGCCTGCCCTATGCTCCCTGTGTGTACCATACTCTCCCTGCTGTATGCTCCCTGTGTGTCCAATAAACTATGGAGAAGCCGCACACCACACACTCCCAAAGGTTCTTATCCTGGTGCCCAGTGATAGAGGAATCGGCCGCGGCCGCCTCACAACAAGGGTAAGAAGAATTTCACCGGCACACAGGAATTGTAGTAGCAGGGCAAGCCCTTGCAATTTTATTACGCACTACTGCATAATAAAATTGCAAGGGCTTGCCCTGCTACTACAATTCCTGTGTGCCGGTGAAATTCTTCTTGCTCCCTGTGTGTGCCATACTCTCCCTTTCCTATGCTCCCTGTGTTGCCATACTCTCCCTTCCCTATGCTCCCTGTGTGTGCCTTACTCCGCCTTCCCAATGCTCCGTGTGTGTGTGATACTCTGTTGGTCCTATGCTCCCTGTGTGTGCCATACTCTGCCTGCCCTATGCGCCCTGTGTGTGTGCATACTTTCCCTTCCCTATGCTCCCTGTGTGTGCCATACTCTCCCTTCCCTATGCTCCCTGGGTGTGCCATACTCTGTCTGCCCTATGCTCCCTGGGTGTGCCTTACTTTGCCTGCCCTATGCTCCCTGGGTGTGCCTTACTCTGCCTGCCCTATGCTCCCTGTGTGCCATACTCTGCCTGCCCTATGCTCCCTGTGTGGGCCATACTCTGCCTGCCCAATGCTCCCTGTGTGTGATGTACTTTCCCTGCCCTACTATCCTCGGGTGTGCCATACTTTGCCTGCCCTATAAGCTCACTGTGTGTGCTATACTCTGCCTGCCCTATGCTCCATGTGTGTGTGTCATACTTTGCCTGCTCTATTCTCCTTGGGCATGTCATACTCTGCCTTCCCGATGCTCCCTGTGTGTGCCATACGCTGCCTTTCCTATACTCCCTGTGCGTGCTATACTCTGCCTGCCCTATGCTCCATGTGTGTGCGCCATACTTTGCCTTCCCTATTCTCCCTGTGTGTGCCATACTCTGCCTGTGTGTGTCATACTCACAAAAGTTGGACTGCACTGGTCTAAAGTACTACACATGCAAAGGTAATGAAATCATGGCCTCCCATAACATAAGAGCTGAAAGACAATACACTCTAGGTTCCGAAATATTTCCTAGCGTAATCCCCTAATGAAACAGCAGCACAGGCAAAGGAAATAAAAGAATGATTCCTACTAATGACAGGAAACTGAAAAGGCTCTTGGCACCTCATGCGTGCTTCCAAATCATTTGTGTCCTGAGCCAACTGCGCAGAAACAATGTCTGCTTTTCTGATGGTCACTTGGATATAAACACCTTGGAGCAATGGCAAGCAAAGACTAGTGCAAGTTCAGCTCTCAAAACACACAAAAATAACACTGAAAAGGAACTAGAAAAAGGCCAAACTGTGGCTGGAATTGTCCAGCAAATCCCTTTTGGATGTCTTTAACTGCATAAAAAATATTATATTTGATCATATTCTTTTTTACTTAACTTTTGTAAGCAAATAGCTTTACTCCCACTTGC
Organism: Xenopus petersii; assembly: GCA_038501925.1. Taxonomy (NCBI): domain Eukaryota; kingdom Metazoa; phylum Chordata; class Amphibia; order Anura; family Pipidae; genus Xenopus; species Xenopus petersii. The sequence goes on from CM076682.1 coordinate 63,705,173, forward strand.
ATATAAATTTTAAGCACAGCCTCAACATTGCTATTAATCATCTATTTTATCAAGTGGCCTATAAATGTGTAGGAGTAATTCCACTTTATTGTTCTCAGTCTAAAATCAGGAACATGCGCAATTGTACAGCTGACTTGGAAAGCCCCATGTCTCTCAAACACGCCAATACCAAACATGTAAAGTTTTATGGAGATTGCTGACTTGTATAGGTCAAAAACTCCCAGCAGTTCACCACATTCCCAAAGCACTGCATTCAAAATTCTGCATTCTTTAGATTTCAAGGCCAAAAATTCCACTAACAGTAGGAATACCCTAGGGAACCATATCGTTTTGGTGAAGTGCATATTCTGACAAATCCAATTTTCTATTAGCAAATGTTATCAGGTTTTATAAAAAAACTTACAAAATGTAAAAAAAATAACTTAAAGTTAGCAAGTTACAGGGTTGAAAAACATGGTGGATTACACCAGTTTATTTACACTTTTCTCGTTGCCTTCCGCTTAGCAAATGACCCCTTGTGTATCCTAATTCGCTATGATTGGTTTGAAGGGCAATAAAACTCTTGCCATTATTAGCCTATATTAATACAGCACTAACGTATTTGCATACTGCTTTATAGAGATTTTTCCTCATTCACATCTCTCGCTGGTGCTAATGTAACGTCCCTCAAACTCATACACACACTGGCCAATTTCATTACAAGCCCTTTAATCTGCTAGTATGTTTTTTTTTGGGAGTTGAGGAAACCAGAGGACCTGCCAATGTTTCATTTTCAGGCTGAGGAACTGTATCATAGACCGACTGAGGGGGAAGAGGTTAACTCCAAACCAGTCAACTCTAGCCTGTACTATTATTAATCTTAGCTGTCCCTTAACTGGGTGGGATGCACATAGTTGAAATAGATGACATTCGTTTTAGGCATTAGAGGCACCAAACATGCCAAGCATTTCAGTGATGCCCATGCAGTCTGCACAAGTTTAGCATCAAATAATTAGTGTGGGTACATATATACTCCATAAAAGTGCTTGGTTTTTAGGTTGAGTACAACTGCATGATGGCTAGTTCCCCTGGCTGCCTCTCCAACTCTAACAGTTTGCCTTCAGCAAAGATTGGGAGTTATAGTTTGATAACAGCTGGAGAGTCACGTGTTGAAGAACCAAGCAGTACTGCAAAAATGAAAGACCATTTACCTACTTGTGGCAACTTTCTATGCTTTAAAAAAACGAGTTAGGTTTTCCATCAAAACATAGCTGGGAGCAGAACTGGCTCTGGTTACACAGCTGTTTCAGTGCAAGGATGCCTGTCAGATTAAGAAATACCAATGCTTAGCTAAATACATCATATAAACACATGGCATTCCAAAGCCTACCAGCATCGGAGAGGGGAAGGGGTTGGCTGGATTCAGCCTCTGCTGTGTGCCATCTCCTCTCCTCTGGGAACCAAAAAACACAAACTGACAGCTCTAAAAAGGGAAGAAAAACTTCAAAGTCAGAATTATTTCCGTTGAGGAGAAAATGACTCCAGGCAGCTTTGGCAGTCCAGCTAATAAGCTGTAAATACACACGTCTACTGGACAAGGTCTAGACTACACAGAGCACTTTCCTGCAGTTACTGTAAATAGAGGACTCAATACGTCTTTGCAGAGTCATTGGTGTATAAAAAGTATGGGCAGAGCAAGGAAATCACTCAGTGAGCTTGTGACATGACGGTGACCAGCTCGTATCATATTATTAGGAATGCTCTAGAAACTTTGGGAATCCATCTGTTTTGCTGCAAGTCACTTATTGCACACCTGTTATGTACATCTCTATTCCCTTGTAAGTCCTCAGACACCCAGCAGAAAATGATAGTGATGTAAACTTCTCCGAAAACTTTCACAGTTTACCTTAGGTTTCTAACTTTAGTGGTTTCTGAGATAGCAGCAGTTTTAGACTGCTAATGCAAGGCTTTAGGCACACTAGCGTGCTTTCAAAGTCAGATCCTAACTGATTATGTATTGATTATATACTACCTGCATAGCCAGTTGACCCTTGGGTGCTGGCACAGAGTTTTTGCGTAAAAAGCCTGTCGTTTACACACTAAATGGTTAACATCCAAGGAAAAATATAAAATTGATTCAACTGGAAATATGTACAAAGAGTACTAGAAGTAGGTTTACATAAAATTAATTAGATTTAGATCCCATTAGACATACAGACCCTATCTGAAGCACTATGTTTCTTCTAGTATTTATGGCAAAGCTTTGAATGTAAAGAAAGATGCGGAATGACCAGTCAAAGAAATGCTGTCAAAGGGCATCTGTCACGTACAAATTGCTTCCTTTACTGGAGGCGCGGGCTTCCAGAGCCATATCAACGCATCCCCTGATTCTACAGAACACCCATAATGGGACACTCACTCATTATGTGCATGCATGTACAGTGCAGACTCTGTTAGACTGCACTTCAGGAAACTAATTTAATGTGATAGTTACCCCTGCTTAAGCCCTTTAAGAATAACTTTGCATCTGTTGGGACTTGATGGGGGATGTTACTCTAGAACCCCACTGCAGAAATGAATCATCTTCCTTACACTGGTCGTTGGGAATGAAGCAGAGCCCCAGTTAACATCAAGGATTGCAAGTATCAGGCTCATAAATAACATTTTTCCAGTCTTTGCTAGTTTTTGGTTTGTGTATGCAGGGAAGAACTCCCAGCTGTCTTATTCATTCGTACAGGGTTGCCCAATCACTTGTATAGCTCCCTAGCTGCTCCAACCTGAGTGGCGGAGTACATGCACTGAATGCTGGCACCTTTCCATGCAGCTTTCTGAACGTTATGAGCCACTTCCTCTCCTGTTGCTGACTTGTTAATATTTTTTTATGCTTCTTTTTTTCTTATGTGTTCATTTGTAACTAAAATTCATGCAAACATGGCTAAAGAACATAGACGATGCACCAGGAATTCTGAGGGAAAGAGCAACAAGTATCCCTGATTAACCCATATAGCGTATCTACAGAGGAAACAGACCCTGCAGTAGTGATGTATGGGACCTGAAACCCGAAGTGACCTGTGGGCAAGGACCGCGGGGTGGGGTCGGCAGCAAATTTGGACGTGCCGGCATCCAATTCGGCACCCCTCGCTTTTGCGCACTGGGCTCAGTGTCCGCGGGCCCGGCGGTTGGGGACCTCTGCTGTAGAGGGTCCAGTGAGACCCTAATTCATGAGCAATTTCAATATCTTGGTAAAACATCTCCATTGCTCAGGGCCCATTAACATCTAGTTACAAGAGCCTGTGCATGTTTTCTGCAAGGTGGTGTTCTTCTACTTTGAAATCTGTATAAGTTTCTACACTGTACTTGTTTTTATATTTCCTTTAAATGTGATGGCACTTGCAAAAGTTGCACTGTAATTTACTGGCAGCTTTCATGTGAGTAATGGAGCAGATATACAGAGGCTTTGGCCCACGCACATCGTTTGATCTCTTGCACCACTTACTTACACAATGAAAATTGAAAGCAGCTCTACTTAATAATTAATGTATGCATTCTACAGCCTGCTCTGGCAAAACACAATAATCTGGCCATTGTTGATAAATTTCACCAACAGGGTATACAGGCTAGACCCACCCAATAAGTTTAGTATCTGCAGGCCAGCTCCATGGCCGTCCTTGGTTTCGCTATCATCTAGCGATTCTGCTCAGAGTTTAAACAGGTACAGAAATTTTCAGTTAGAGAAAAAAAAGGAGGGGGGAATTGTGCAATACTGTGTGCCAGATCAATTGGTTTCCCACACTCCAGTGCACCGTGCAAGCACCTGACCGACCTAGGGAGATGGGCAGCCATCCAGATGGCTTTGTATACACACACATCTGGAATGTGCCGCAGCCCCCAGTACACTTGCCTGGAGCGATGGATAAGCATATGGCTCACTTGTGTGGGAAGAAACATGCCTTTCTCTCTGCGTTTTATAGTCTGAGAACAATTAAAGCTCCGATCAGAATAAAATAAATATCTGGTTCTAAGCGGCAAGTCTGCAGACTTGCAAATTCCTGCCTGGCTGTTGGGCAGCTTATCTTCTGGCACACACAGTGTTTACAATAAAATATTAACCCCCTGCAAACGGCAGTTTAATAAGCACCAGCAATACATTTACTAACTTAAAGGAGTGGATCACCTTTAAAACTTTAGTATGATGTAGAGAGTGATATTCTAAGACAATTTGCAATTTGTTTCCATTTTTTTATTATTGAAGGTTTTTGAGTTATTTTAATTTTTATTCAGCAGCTCTTCAATTTGCATCTTAACCAATCTGGTAACTAGGGTCCAAATTACCCTAGCAACCATGCATTGATTTGAATAAGAGACTTGAATATGAATAGGAGAGGGCCTGAATAGAAAGATGAGTAATAAAAAGTAACAATAACAATACATGTGTAGCCTTACAGAGCATTTGTTTTTTAGAAGGGAGTCAGCGACCCCCCATTTGAAAGCTGCAAAAGAAAAAGGCAAAAAACTATAAAAATAAATAATGAAAACCAACTGAAAAGTTGCTTAGAATTGGCCGTTCTAGAACATAATAAAAGTTACCTTAAAGGTGAACCATCCCCTTTAATGGGCCACTATAGCTTCATCTTGTGTTTTCTGTTTGCTTTTATTTAAAAGGGGTTCTTCGCCCTTCTTTTAGCATGGTGTACAGAGTGATATTATGAGCCAATTTGCAATCGGTTTTCATTAATATTTAGCTTGTTTTTTCAGTTTGCAATTTTAGCAATATGGTTGCTTAGGGTCCAAAATACCCTAGCAACCATGCATTGACGAGAGGCTGGAATATGAACAGGAAACACGAGTAATACAAAGTAGCAGTGATAATAAATTTGAGTCTTACAGAGGATTTGTTTTTAGATGGGGTCAGTGACCCCCATATGAAAGTTGGAAAGGGTCAGAAGAAGGAAAATAATTAAAAACTATAGAAAAAAAAAAAACAATTGAAAAGAATTAGCCATTCTAGAACATACTAAAAGTTAAATTAAAGTGATCCACCCCTTTAATGGAAACATGAGGTGAATGTTTTGGCCCCACTGGGGACAATGTACTTTATCAAGCACAGGGTGCAAAGTATGTTCATAATTTGCCATGTTATCTGCACTTTGCAGAGATCTGCATTCCCCCCTGGAAAACAGCGCTGCCTGCCCTTGGCTGCACTGTGTAGGCTAGGCATGTACTGTAGGCTAGGCGATTCTCTGCTCCTTGCCACTGCTGCCCCCCCTTACTCCTTAGCACTTACCGTTCTTGCGCAGATTGCAAATTATATTTATCATGGGGGCCATTGTTGGGACAGGTAGGCAACAGAACGAGTCCCTAATTCGCTAAGTACAGGGCTCTGTTTCGGCTTGCGGCTAACAGCCAGACCACTGACACAAATACTATTGCAAAAAGTGCAAATTTTATTCAAATTTCATAATCATGCATGACCTAGTACAGTTACGTCACAACAATGTAAATTATGCTTGCTTTTTTTCTTGCACCTTTATAAATAGACCCTCAGTATACAAAACATTCCTCCTTGTCCGAGTGAGATGATATATTACTTGCCACAGCAGAGATCGAGTGGAACCCTTCCAGATTATGCTACCGCTGTGCAATATATTCAGATTCAGCTCAGTAGTAGCAAGCAAATATGACATTTTCCTTTCATGTGGACTGATAAATATGCAGAAAACTAATATTCTGAGAGAATAGTCCATATACTGTATACTTAAATTGAAATATCAATGTGAAATAAGCTAGTACCTTGGGGCACCAAGCAGGAAGAGCTGTCAAAGCTGGAACATTAAGAGGAATCATGACTACAAATATATATATATTTCTGGCAACAAATTGTTTTTCCTAAGTCAGTAGCAATTATTTGTTGCTTCTTTGGGATATAAGGCTGGGAGGGTTATGTTACATGTCTGTACAGGAAGATCCACCCCAAGAAAAAATAAATATATGCTTATGCAGCCCACACACACCTCACAGAATAGGTCAGCCCTGCCCTTCAGCCACTCCATACACAACTTGTACATTACAATGCATAGTTTTTATATGGGATGAAGCTAGGTACATGCTTTTCTTGTTACTGAAATGTAGCTGCTTTTGGGGGGGAATGCTAGGAAATGTAGTACATTGGCAGCAGCTGATGACTGGGAATATGCAAGAAAGTATAAAGGGGCACTGGGTGTAACACACAACAAGCAGTACTTATTCAATCTTTTCACCAGTTAATTCCACCCACACCATGAGTTTTTCCCCATCATCAGATTTCTGCACTACATACGCAGATTTGAAACCCACCATTATGGAGGCTAAGGTGTGTACTACTTTGAAAACTGTAGGTTCCAGCAGGATTTATCAGTCATTAAGCGGATACATTATGATCAAAGTCAACATCGCATTAAACAAAAAAAAGAAAGAAAAAAAGGGGGGGACGGACATTACAATGGTACACTAATGCTAATAAAACTTATATTACTTTAAACAATATTGGAAATGTGTCAAAAACTGAATTCTTAATGGCGATAACGCTGGTGAATGAGGGAAAGCAGCAAAAATTGAAGGATGAAGAATGTCAGCAGTATCCAGCCACATGGTATACATTCCAGTGTGTGTAGTTCAGATTTACACATTCAATAGCCACACCATCAGAATGTTTCAGGATTATAGTATAGTGTGGATTTGAGATTATATTATTATATATACTTTTATTAATTATTTGAAGTTGAAATATAGTTAGTGACACTAGTGATGATAGGAGTTAAAGGGGCTGTTCACCTTCTAAATGATTTTTTTCAGTTCAGTTGTTCTTTCAGATTGTTCACCAGAAATAAAGCCTTTTTTTTCAGTTGCTTTTCTTTGTAATTTTTTTCCATTTTTCCAAAATTAAAATTTAAAGTTTTATGTTCCTGTCTCTGGTGTTTCAGTCTGACAGCTTGGTGATCCAGGAGCGGATTCTGTAACAATTTGCTACATTAGTTGATACATTTCTCTGCAGCATCTGTGGAATATCAGCAACTATTCTATCAATTATAACAGCTGCCTTTAATGAAACTCAGGGATTCTGCTCAGCAGGGCCAAAGATAACAAATATCAACTAACTTATCATTTATACCAGATTACAGTCAGTGATCCCCCCTCACAATGCTTCTTTAGACATAAGAAAGTGAAACATTAAATTTTAAACGTCAATATTAGAAAAAAGGTCACAACTAAATCATAGAAAACAATTTAAAAAAGTATTTCTTTCTAGTGAAAACAACTGAACTATAAAAAGTTCAAGTGGAAGGTGAACAACCCCATTATATAATTTGTTATTTGGTTTTATTATTGTAATTAACTTAAATCAATTTGCTGAGATGATTTCACACTGACATGAGTTAATTTCTGTTGATCACAGTCAAAAAACAAAATAAAATCCCACTTGATTCCATGTTCTATAACAAAAAAAACTTGAAAACTTCCAAAGGTTGAGTACTCCTTATAGGCACTGTAGAAATGGATTCAGTTTCACCCTTACTTGATTTCATGTTGCACTTCTTACATCAAATGCTATACAAGAATGTATCCTATGATATCCCTACATGTACCTGAAACAGTGTGGCTATGTGGGTTGCAAATGTGTAGCCATCACATGGACTGCAATCAGTCACTTCAACTGTTGTTACTTGCAGCAGTCACAGTCTACTGCTCTACTTGCAGTCAATTCTTCTATGCTTCATTTAGAAGAGCAATGAGGGCTAACTCAGGGAAGGCAATACAATTAAGAAAGAACTGTTACTCTGATTATACTATTTCTAGACATGAAAGGTACAGCATACGGAAATTAAAAATTCCACAGTTGTAGTCTTGATTGGTACTGTCCTACTATGGAAGCTACCTTTCTTGCACGTCTTTACAAGTGCAATATAAAAAAAAAGCTGCAAATGTTAAAATCATCCAGAAAAAAAGACACAAAAGGAAGTGCCATCCTATCATCTCCCTCCACCTCTGTGTAATCTGAAATGATCAGTACAACAGTACTATATATATATATATATATATATATATATATATATATATATATATATATATATGAGCAATTAGAGACAATGATTTTACATAGTCATACCTTATATTACTGAAGGCCAAAAGGAAAGGGTTTACAGTTCTTAAATGAAAGTTCCACTGGTGTTTCACTTTTTAAGTGACAAGAAAAAGCTGTAAGTGATTGTGTGTTTGGGTGACTGTCACTGACAGTGTTATGTATGAAAACAACCCATGTGAATAGCGAACAGGCAGCGGAAGATAAAATGAAAAATATATGTTATTTATAGGTGCCATTTAAATCTCAATTAAGATTTGACATATGCTAACAGGTCATACAGAACATATATGTTCTATATATGTGCCCTAGAAAAAAATATTTTTAATTGATAGGAGAGTAGCACCCCAAGTGTCCAAAGACTTAATTTTTGACAGGTCAAGCAGATTGCAGCCCCACTTATTCCCGACTATAGTCAGGTGATCCCACTGTTGTCTAATAAAAGGGCAACCAAGTTTGGGAGTTTTACTTTGAAAGCAGCAAGTAAGTTGCAGGTAAAACTTAGTCCCTTTCTAAAATGTAAAATGAAACAATGGAATTCTTAATGAAACAGATGAAAATTGAGCGTAGGACTGGCCAGATATGGGATGACTTTGATGTAGTTGGCCAGCTTAAATATTAGGGATGCACCGAATCCAGGATTCGGTTCAGGATTCGGTCTTTTTCAGCAGGATTCGGATTCGGCCGAATCCTTCTGGCAAGTCGAACCCAAACCCTAATTTTCATTTGCATATGCAAATTAGGGGTGTTGCGGGAATCACATGATTTTTTTGTCAGAAAACAAGTAAAATATTTTTCCCCTTCCCACCACTAATTTGCATATGCAAATTAGGGTTCGGATTCGGTTCCGTATTCGGCCGAATCCAAAATAGTGGATTCGGTGCATCCCTATTAAATATATTGCAATATATGGACAAACAATTCCTGTTTTGTTTAAAGGGGAAGGCATTTTTTAGTAGCAGTATGCACAAAATGTCTATGTCTTAAATATATTGATAATGGGTTGAGTGCACATTTAGCGGCCTGTATTTAAAAAACAAAGTAGTCTTATCACATTTTTTATAGAAAACTGATCATCATAAGCAACAAAATATCTGTTCTCTGATGTTCAGCATCACCATTACTGTGCATAATTGAGCGTTTGGAAATAAAAGCCTATCTGCCCTCTAAAGAGGCCCCTGAAATTTGTTAGAAGACAACTTCAAGATTGGCAGAGCGGCTTCAGCCAAGTGTAACTACCAGACAGCACATTTATAATAAGCCGCATGCAACTAACCTCTAGTAAATACGTGGAACTGCTGATTAGAAACTACTGTGCCAAAAATCCACTGGCTCGTGTCCACTGGACATCATGAACTGTTTATCATAAAAAAAAAGTAAATAGCTGATACTTGGGGGTTTGTGATACAAGTTAATTTTATAGGTTACTAGTAAGAAATTAATCTCGACTTTTATTTTAGTTTTTTGTGGTTTTTGGCAAAGCATGAGCCATCAGACGTGATGATTCATCCCACGCCTGTCCATACATGTTTGTACAAAGACATCATACTCTTTGAATGTGCCACATGGTATATTTAACTTTCCCAACAAGAACATTGGAACAAATGAAGCCACACCAATGCCCAGATCTACAGAAACTATGGTAAGTCCTTCCTCTTTTGGGTTCTACAAATCAGCGTGGTTACACTGCAATCAAGACCCAATACCTTAATGTTAGGTACAAGCTCCAGGATGGATTTGCTTAGTTTGATGAGGATATCTTTGTGTGTTATGCAAACACCATGAACCGTAACAGGACATCAGACAGTCTGCAGGGTGATTGCCCCAAGTAACGTTGAGCATCCCAATTGCATGTTGTTTAGACACACTGGGTGAATTTGCCACCTGTTGCAGATAAGAAAATCACTTGATAAAACATTGAGATGCTTTGAACTGGCTGCAATCTGGAAAGCCATCAGAATTGGTTTTTTGCAGAAGCTTCCATGATTTTTCGGATGATCGGATAACCTACCATGATAGATCTGTATGCTAAAGCAAAAAGGCTGAAAATTGTCAAGAGGAAAGCCCTGTGGACATGCACAGACAACTCTCTTTGTGCAGGAGGATGTTGATTAAAGTGACATGAATACCTAACGAGACTAAAATAGATTGTAACAAAGGAAACAACACCCCCCTTAATAGAAAAATATGAAATATGAAAAATAGCATTTTAAAGAGACAATACAACTTGCTTTGGCATGGCAGGCAGACCTGTAAAAGTTCCATAAGGAACAAACTGACTTAGTACTGCTCATTTAATTACAGGTTTGGGATAGATTATCCACAATGCTTGGGACCTGGGGTTTTCGAGATATAAGGTCTTGCTCTTATTTGTATTACAGTACCATAAATCTTGTCAGGCAACTTTGGGTGACTTCAGAAAACAAATCGCGTTCCCTTCCTAAAATGTAAATCGTCGGCAGTAAGGCAGGTTCGGGGAGATTAGTTGGCCAGCGACAAATCTCCTCTTCTTCGGGGCGACTAATCTTCCGAAGCCTGCTTTTTATAAATTTGAATAATTTGCTTAAAATGAAACTTATGGGAGATTGTCCAGTATTTTAGAGATTTCTGGATAATGAATTTCCAGATAATAGATCCAATACCTGTAGCTGCTGGGAAGTTGGGAAGTACTTTGCCTATGACCCCACAGTGAAAGCAGCAACCTGGTACTTATACAGTTATACCCACATAACCCCCTGGATTGCTGCCAACACAACAGGGAAACTATATATAAAATAGGTCATAACGATAAAGAGCATTAAAAAAAATTATATGATTTGGATGCTAAACAACAACTAATATAACAGAAATTTTATGGAATATTTAAATTATGCATGGTAGGCAATTTTATTTACTTTAAAATTAAAAGGGCCATTTAAGAAGATCCTGGATGCACGTTCTAGTATAAGGGGTGCAAAACCATGACCCTTGGTACTCAAAAGTACACGTCAGATTAAAAAGATGGTGCAAGTTATAGAGAGCAGCGTAAGCAGGCCTATAGGCTTGCACTTCCTGACCAGTGTGTCTGGTTACAGAAGGGGTAGGGGCAAAAGTCGGGATGTTAATGTGCTATTCTGGAGCATAAGGACCTCTGCCCAAAACTTGTTATGGGTAGGGTGCAAAGAGTTAAATGCACTTTTTTCCCCTTAACTTTGCATTAACCATCAGTAAATGAGCTCTAAAATATCTGATATCATGGGCAAATGTACTATGTATTTATAGACTAAAGAAATTAATTTACATTCATTCACATATCATTATCTAGTTATTATCGCCCATCACCGTGAAATGCATTTACTCTCAAGGCCTTTAAAAGCCCCCCACAGGCTCGTGCCAACCTGGACGGGAGCCCAAGGCAACGCGGCTGGCCACTCCACCCCCTCCCCTGAGCGCCAGAGAATACTTAAGGAGGAAAGTGCCATGGGGGAACAAGGGTCCAGACCAGGGGTAGGCAAAATAAAAGGTACATGCTTGGCGTCTCCACTTCGATGCACCCTAGGCACGTGGCTCTTCTGCATAAATCTAGTTCCGCCCATGGTCCCCTAGGCCCTCTCTGTAGCATTTTCCTAAAATGCAAAGGAATGGCTAGACGGATTTATGAAATATTTTCTAAACTAAATACAAAACTAAGAATAACGGAGGGGGGGGGGGGAGTAACTGACATGAAAATATCTTGCATTCCTCCAGGCCTTTTTGGCCACTTCATACATAGTTCTTTTGCCATGATGCCGGCTACAGGTGCCTGAACTTCAGCTGTATTTGGAAGGGGTATGATCTGAACAGTCCAAATTGTCCTGTAAGCCCCCTGCATTCCTTAGGCAGGTAAAGGGAGTAGGGATATTCATAATGGAAGCCACCTGCAGATCTTTTTTTTGTAGATATAGTACAGATGTTCTTGGTTTATTTTAGTGTATTTGGAAATTGTTCCTACTGCTGATTTTTATTAAAATGGCATTGCAGCATCTTGTTCCCATGGATGATTTTCCCTCCCTGAGTACATTCAGGTGGGAGTGAGGCCTATAGTGTGAGAAGGAGAACAGGACTGACAGGAAGAAACTGGAGATAAGGGAAGAGTCAGGGTGTGTCAAAGGACCTGTTAAATAACATTTTAACATTGCACTTCTAGAGCCAATTGCAGAGCCACCATTTTTTTTTTTTTTAGCATACAAGCTTTTCTTTCATTGCTTCTATATGAAATTCAGGATGTTGTTCCAGGGATGTAGGCAATGTTTTTACATCCCTGTCAGTTAGGACACCACATTAAATATAGAGTTAGTCTTCTGATGCTCCAGGTTATTAATATTGCTATAATTAATATTTATTTATAAAGCAACAATCATATTGTGCAGAGTTGTACAATAAATTGGTTGAACGTATAGCATTACATACAAAGCAAGTAATATAAGAGGTGAAGAGCAGCCTGCCCAAAAGAGGTTGCAATCTAAAAGACAGACAAGAGGGAGATTATGCTTTTCTACTGGATCAGGGTTGGTAAGCAGAAACTCAACCTTTTTTGTTATAATGGCCTACACATGTGCCCAGTGTATAGTTTATTTGCCATATGTAAGGAAATGTAGGGGGGAAAAATGATGACCTTTTGCAGCCTATCACCCTGAAAAACTGAAAAGATGCCAGCGTTTTTTGGGACTTCATTTTAAAAAATTTCTGAGGAACTCCTATCTACTCTATTGCACTTCACCTGGTCTGAGGTGGCGAAGGCAAATCTGACGCAAGAGGTAATGTTCATTAAAATCTGCATCTCAGTAAACTAGTGTAGTTACATCCATTCGCCAGAGCGAAAATTCACCTAGCGTTAGAGTGCGAAATAGCGCTACAGTCTCCTTCACTAGCGAATTTACGTTAGCACCTGTTAGTAAATCGGCAAAGTACCGAAATGACGTCACGCTGGGAAAATGGTAAGCAGGATTTGGTTGATTATTGGTATACATATTTACATGGATTATATATAATTTATGTCAGAGGAGGAGAAACAGGGCTTCCTAAAAGTAAACAGGTGCCAACATGACAATAACTACAAAAGATCATTTTTTTGTATCCTGCCCTGATCAAAAGGTAGAAACCATGCTTATATTTGTTCCTATTAGGGATGCACCAAATCCACTTTTTTGGATTCGGCCGAACCCCCGAATCCTTCACGAAGGATTCGGCCGAATACCGAACCGAATCCGAACCCTAATTTGCATATGCAAATTAGGGTGGGAAGGGGAAAACATTTTTTACTTCCTTGTTTTCTGACAAAAAGTGACGCAATTTCCCTCCCCGCCCCTAATTTGCATATGCAAATTAGGATTCGGTTCAGCTGGGCAGAAGGATTCGGCCGAATCCAAATCTTGCTGAAAAAGGCCGAATCCCGAACCGAATCCTGGATTCGGTGCATCCCTAGTTCATATAGACCTATATTCACACACAAAGATTCTAGCTATTGCAAAATTCAGTTTTTCCATGCATGCCAAAATAATTAAAATAATTAAAATGACAATAGCCCAATTAGTATTTATATTCACTTCACTTTCCTATGAGTTGGAACAACCATGTTAACTCATCACCTTGCCATATGCAATAATACTGCTTGCATGACAACTATATTTACTTGTCAAAGATGCCACATGTAACGCTTTGCAAGTCATTTTTATTGCAGAGACAGAAAAGCATAAATGTCTCCCAAACAAACCTTAAGTGCCACATTTATGAAACTAAGAATTGAGGAGCAATATATACAAAGTGTGTTTGCATCAATCTAAGAAAAAATAAAAGTAGTCAAGGCACCCAAACACCAGCAACAAGTCTTTGCAGCCAATTGTTACTGTATGTAACCAAAACAACTGCCTTCCTATTGGTTATGGGATTTTCTGTCTTGCCCAAGGACTGCATTGAGCTGTGAATGTGATCTGAAGCCCAAGATTCCCCCCTCTCCCATAGGATCTGATTTTGGCCAACCAAAATGCTGGGGAAGAAGAGGATCTGTGCAACCAACTTTACACAACACATTTATTTGATTGTAATATTATCCTTTATATTTTTTCATAATTTATAACAGTCCAGAAGAAACAATGTAATTTCCATAAAGTAACTAAAAAAAGGATGAGAATACAATAAGGGAAAACAGGCAAAGGAAGGGAGAGGGCTGGAGAGTGGAGACCATCACAATGTAGAATATTGGAAGGAACTGGATTCATCACTAGTATATAATGCAGCTTACTTAGATTTATGTTCCTCCAAGAGAAAAAGTAATAAAGAACAAACCACTCAAGAGGAATGCAATATGGTCTGTTCAAGTTTACAGGAATGTGGAAGATTGCACATAAGACATACTGTGGGAGCTGTGGCTGGATTCTTACAGGAATATGGTCTGTCTGTGCAGAACTTCAATTATCTAAAAATATACTAGCACTGAAGCAAAGTTCAACCATTTCAAAAGGAATACTTGATATTTTTAATTGTATTTTTAAATTTAAATATATGGTTAAACTCTGTATTTTGTTTAGTTACTCTATTGTATCACTTTGTATGTTATCGTAAGATCCAAATGAGCCAGGAATGATTAGTAAAATGTATTTTTTCAAACACTGCCTAGTGTTTAAGGGAACAAATTCAAAACAAAATGAACTGGTGTAATCTTACACAAAGTTCTCTGAACACTTTTGCATTTTATATTAACTTTCTATTTAAAGCGGTTTCCCCAGATATTGGCAGTTTTACAGTTTTATACTTCTAGACAGGCTTTTGCCCAAAATATCAGCAACCCTGTCTGTTTATGCATTTTCTGTATATTAATGTACCCTCAGGTTGCTTACTATCATAATGTAAATTGCGTAAGTTCTAAGAAAAGCACCCTGAGTATATTTACATCCAATTTATTATTTTTGCTTTAGATCCCCTTTAAAGCAGAAGGAATACCATTTCACAATTGGGGTCCCAAAAGTTAGGCACTACTTACTACTTTTACTTACTGGGGATCTTCAATTGAGCACCTCGGAGTGATCCTCTTCCTGGTTCTTCGGTTTTCAAATTTCCTGGGCCAGACTCATATGCGGTAGAGAGAAATAGCCGGCATTTTGATCTACTGCGCATGCGCAGCTGCAAGAAGACCCGAAGAAGCAGGAAGAGGATCTCTCTGTGGTGCTCACTAGAAGAACCCCTGGCCAGTGCAGTTTTCTGCGGATAGGAGCACCGGCCCTGGGTGTCAGGTAAGTAAAAAATAGTCACTTGGGGGTACCTAACTTTTGGCACCTCCAAGGGTAAAATGGTATTCCTTCTCCTTTAAAACAAGATCATGTAAAAAGAGGTTCAAAGTTTGCCAAACAATAAAATGTTGTTTAAATAGCGGAACAGTGGTAAATGGTACCTATTGATTAGCTGCAATGGGATATTATCCCCTAGGCTGGTGCAGTTTTTAGCTTACAGGGACACCAGTCTGGGGTCTCAGAAAATTGATTATGATCACTGAGGGGGTGCCAAAATGGTAGGCACCCCTCAATGATTATAACTACTTCCTAGGACTACATCCCCATGTTTGTGTTAGCTAAAAACTGCCCATGTCCTTTTGCAGGAGTTATAAATTTCCTACACCTTTAGGCACAAACAACCAGACAGGAGGCAATGTCAAGTGCAGAACAAGTAAATAATTTGAAAAACACAAAAATTAAAATAAAAATGGTCACTAAATCATGCTAAAAGCTCATTTTTGGACAACTGCCAATTTAAGATATGCATTTACATAATATATTATTAACATATAATAAACAAAGGCATTTTGGTAATGATATCCTTATAAACAGTGATTACTGATGTCATCAGTTATAAACAGTGAGTAGTGATGTAATTTCTGTCACATAACTTTCTGAAACTTGTGTATTATATAAATAAAATATCCCCTGTTGCAAAATATTTGATTTAATTCCATGATCTGTATAAAAACACAAGAGGCTCAGCCTACGAGCAAGCGTCCTTGGTAGATAAGAAACGCGTCAGGCCTGGTTCTTAATTATGGAAAATAAATGTAAGCTTTTTTTTAACTTTTTTTACAACCTGACTCCGGCTTTACTATCTTCGTGGGTCCAGGCTTGTGCCAGACTCTTTTGAAGTTTTCTGATGTTTGGCTTCCCTTGCTGAAGGTCTGGGGCGTGTGCACCCGTTCCTAACGTTTACAGCGGTAAGCTCATATAAAACGCTTCTAAACGTAGCACATACTGGTTAAACAATTTGTTCAGTTTGAAAGGAGACATGAGCAAGACACAAGTGGGGATACTTTTTCTATTACAGGAGACCAGTATAAAAAAAAAAAAAAAAAGCTTTTTTTTCTGCATTCTGGCATAATCGCATTTGTCAATTTTTTTCTATGCGAAGGTTTTTAATTTAAATGTCTTGTATGCAATCACCCCTTCAGCAAAACTCAAAGAGTTTTTGTTGTATAAAAATATACAGTCAGCTCTGCCATGTTGGGCTACCGTCTGTTGATTAAACAAAGTCCTACTTAAAGGAACAGTAACATCAGAAAATGAAAGTGTTTTAAAGTAATGAAAATATATCTACATTAAATGTCTGCCCCCATTGCTACACAGCAGCTTATTTATATAAACAATAGTGGTGTTTTTGAAGCAACCACAACAGTTTTACCAGTGCAGGGCAGCAATGAATTATATTTTTATTACTTTAAAACACAAATTTTTTGTTCCTTTAATCTATGTATTTGGTGGAACCCTACAAAACACATATTCACTAAACGCCCCAAAAGCTCTGCATAAGGAAACTACGTAAAGTACTTTTATATTTAAATACAAGGCCTTATGAGGATTTTTAGATGTCCAAAACCAAGTGAAAATGATGTCTATTTTAAGGCATTTCCATTTTTCTGTTTAACTGGTCATTTATCCCTTTCCGTTCCATAATTCAAAATGTCAGCAAGGGTGATGAAGGTGGTGCATTAGGGGTTAAGGGCTTAAAAGGAAACTTTATATAAAGCTCTCCTTAAAAAAAAAAAAGCTGTCCCACCAAACACGCACTTACAAAAATAACACACTCCTTGAACAACATGCATTGGAAGTTTTAAAAGTTTTTTAAAAAATTAAAAATCTCTTACCACAGAAACTTTTGAGACCAAATCCCCTTGCTGCTCACTGAACTGATGTGGTTCTGCCTAACCACAATCAAACAAACAATGCCAGCAAACAGTGCAGCCTAAAAATTGTTCAAAACAGAAGGCAAAACTAACCCTTTCCAGGCAGCACTAGGTTCGCTAGACTTTAAAAGTCTATGTGAATGCACTAAAAACTGGGGTTCCCCCCCCCCCCAGACACACAGAAACTACACTTTCCTACACTGTCTTTTAAGTACCTAACGGAGCTCAGTAACCTATATAAAAGCAATGAACCTGTAGCCTTATGCTTTTATATGACCACAGAACTCCCTGATGCCTTCTAATATGGTTAAATAACCGTATATTCTTATAGTATCCAATACTCCTATATTATAAGAAAAAAATATACCAACTGCTATATTATATAAGGATATTTTAATCCTGCAGCTTAATTTTAGTAGGGGAGTATGGTCACAAAACTCCAGCTTGACTTAGGAGGGTGTTTATGACAGAGACTGGTGGAGAGGAACTCTGATTTGCTTTTTTAAATTTAGAGAAAACAATATATCATTGTGAATGTGAAAGCAAAACAGTCAGTGCAGAATGAGCCTGCCTTGATTCCATTTGTGGCTTTGAACTAACATGCTTTCAAGGCACACACCTCAACATTTTTTTAAATAATGTTAACATTCAAGCCAAGACAAGTTTCATTAAAATGATTCGGTCATGATTTTATGATGTAGTTTTAATTTCTAAATTACACTGTTTACACTGCAAATAATTTCATTCCTGAACCAACAAGTGTATTTTTTTAGTTGTAATATTGGTGTGTAGGCAGCCAACTCAGGTCATTTTGCCTGGTCATGTGCTTTCAGAAACAGCCAGCACTTTAGGATGGAACGGCTTTCTGGCAGGCTGTTGTTTCTCCTACTCAATGTAACTGAATGTGTCGCAGTGGGACCTGGATTTTACTATTGAGTGCTGATCTTAAACCTACCAGACAGCTTGTGTTAGGGAGCTGCTATCTGGTTACCTTCCCATTGTTCTGTTGTTAGGCTGCTGGGGGGGGGAGGGGTGACATCACTCCAACTTGCAGTACAGCAGTAAAGAGTGACTGGGGGCACTGGGAAACTGACAATATGTCTGGTCCCCATGTCAGACCAAAATCCGTTTGGTCTTTTGAGGAACCGATTCCAGTGCAGAATTCTGCTGGAGCAGCACTATTAACTGAAGTGTTATTTTTTTCCCATGACAGTATCCCTTTAAGGCAGAGAACAAATTGGTATATAGGTATATATATATATATATATATATATATATATATATATATATATATATATATATATATATATATATATATATATATATATATATATATATATATATATATATATATATATATATATATATATATATATATATATATATATATAGCAAAGGTAAAGCCTACTAAATAAATTTTTAGTCGAGCACCAGTGCAAAGTCCCACCTGGCCCACACCTCAACCATGTCATGTGGCCTTACACACATTTTGTGCCTAAAACAGGCACAAACAACATAACATTTTTTAGAGTTGTTATTTCTACCTGTTCAGTAATACGTTTCCAAAACACAAGTATCAGAAGAGCCAAGAACAGGATTTTAGTAGTTTAAGGAGCAGTGGTCGGAAGAATATAAAATTCAAAATACCAGCAAGCATCCTCTGGGGTAGCACAAATTAAAATGGGGGGGGGGAAAATAAGTTATTTTTGGAGGGAAAAGGATTATTTCTAATAAAATATTTGCAATGGCAAGCAGCTTCTTCAGTGTTTAAAAACACTTAGCATTTCCTTTCCTCCACTACAGCCAGAATTCTTTTTTTTACCCTGACAGAGGTGCAGAGTAATAGAGTCCGCACTCCAGCTGCAGGTTACAAGGCTTTTTTCAAAAAAATGCCCCACTCCAGCAATACATTATCTGTGCCGGGAGGAAGCTCCGGTGTGGACTGCCTTCTTGCATAGTGCACATGCGCATAATAAGCAAGCCTCAGGAGCTGAAGGCATGTGCATAATGAGCGAGTTGTGGCACTTGCTCATTGAGCGCATGCGTGTGCCTCAACATGGCCATCCATGTACCTCCTGGTATGGGCTGCCTAGCACTACCGAGAGCAATTTTTTCAAAAAACTATTGTATTCCCCAACCAAATTGCGGCCTCTATTATACCACACCTCTGAAAAAAAAAATTAAAATAAAAGGTGAGGGGCGCCCCTTAATGTTAGTAATAGCTACACTTAAATATATACTTCTAATAAAGCTCTTCACTATACGAGTTATTGGACCGTTATACATTGCAAATTTTCATCCTACTCCAATCCCCATGGTTGGGTAGCAGTTGAGACCTCATCATGCAGCTAAGCCCCTAGCAGACACCATATGAACAAATGCTGGCAACAAGGCCTCTATGAGCTACCCAGAAACATTACATAGACAAGGAAATAAAACTAGAAATATGAGTGTATATACCATCTGTGGGAGGGCAGCTTTATCTGAAGGTTCATCAACCAAGAATTAATTCCAATATGACTCTTTTCTATAAACTTAATGCAAGATTAAACATCCTCTTCTAGCATTGTCTGAGCATATGGCACAGTGTTTAGCACTGCAGGGGTCCTAGGTTCAAAACTAGCCAGAGCTTAAAGGGATCGATCAGCTTTCTGTTTTTATGATGATGTACAAGAGTGATATTCTCAGGCAATTTGCAAATGGTTTTCAATTTTTATTTGGTTGTGTTTTTTTAACTATTTAGCTTTCTATTCAGTAGCTCTTTGGTATGTTATCCAGTTGCTAAGATCCAAATTACCCTTGCAACCATGCACTGATTTGAATAAAAGACTGGAATATGAATAGAATAGAAAGATGAGTAATTAAAAGTAGCAGCGTCAGACTGGGCCGGCGGGACACCGGGAGAAAACCCAATGGGCCTTGCCCTCGTGGGCCCCTGCCGACCCATGTCCGATGCTGGAAACCTCCACTTATGGGCCCCGGCTGACCCAGGTCTGATGCTGGAAACCTCCACTTCTGGGCCGCTGGCTGACCCAGGTTCGATGCTGGAATTCTCTGCCTACAGGAGCTGGCGGCGGCGCTCCACCCCCAGGCAGGGACTGATGTGAATGAGGTATGATCTCTGTACAGTGCTGCGGTAATTGTTGGCACTATATAAACTAGCATTGAAGCTTGTATATAGCATTTAATCAATTGATCAAATATACGTAGCATCTGATCAATTGAGGTAAGGCTGCATAGTTTGCTTTTCTGCATTCTACAAAACTTTTTGTGGAAAATTGAGTTTTCCACAAAACAAAAAAATTTAATGAAGGAATCTTTAAGGTCAGTTGTGTATATTTCCCCAAATCCAGACAACCAATCCCAGTCCTGAAACTGGAACCAGTCATTCCATTAATTAGTGAAAACATGCACACCAGTGACCTGCTGTCAGCAGGGGAGCTTAAAAATAGATTACAAGATTATTAAGTATAAGGAGTTGACCTTTGGGTCAGGACCTTAAAAGGGCTGATGTATTGGCAGCAACAGTGGAATAATGAGAGGGAAGAAAACGAAAAACAAAGCGACACTAATGTGAAATTCCAAAATTGTTAGAGGCAAGTTAATTGCACAGGAACTTTACTGGGAAACAGGAGCCTATGTAAAATTAAATGTTTGTACCATTTATTTTAGTAGTAATGATAATAATAATAATGGGAGCATGAACATAAATACATTCCAAATGTTAGTGTAAGTGTTGGAGTATGCAGATCTGAAAGGCAAACCTCTTGTTCCCTCCAACAATTTGGTTTTTGTTAGGCTGCGGCAGAAATGAGGTGAAACTATTCTTTGTTATTACAGATGTTCACTTGCACACAAGGTCTGGAAAAAGAAAGCACCTCTTTCCAACAATCAGAGAGCTTCTTCACCCTTTGTTAGGCAATTAAAGCAGGAGAGCAATAAATTGGGATTGAAATGGTTACAGTTACTTTACCGCAAATATTCTATGGAATATAGTCAGTTAAAAGCCAGTCAGAGATGCCAAGTATTTTTCTAAACATTACATTATCTGTAGCACATTATTATGAAATAGAACCATCTATAAAAAGCTATAAACATGGAAAATGTACATTTAGTAACACTGCACGTCATTACATCCAATAAAGCTGCAGCTCATCACTAGACTAGGTGTCGAGGAATGGCAAACGGATGCAATAAACTAGTATAAGCATAACGCAGCACCCTATTAAGTCAAAATGTACAGAACTACAGATTGTATATTGTAACAGTACATGCCAACAGCCACGAGCACCACAAAGTGTGGGATTAATGTCTAAAGCACAAATCAGGCATTATTGGACTCAATGAATAATGTGTGCTGCACAGTATTCTGGGAGGCAATGAACAATATAAGGTGTTCTGTTCGAGGAATATCTGTGATGCTCTAAGAGACTCATCTCTTACATATCACATTATATTTAGCACAATTCAGAACAGTCTCATTCTGGTCAGCCACTATGTCCCAATGGCATTTTAACTTGCAACATACCTCCTTTTTAGGAGGATTCAAAGAAAGAATGACATCCCCTTTTATCTCTATGGAGTTAACTTAGCCAATATGATGGGATTTTTACATCTGAAAATGTCTCTACTTTTTAAAAACGTGATCCAACTACATTGCATGAAAATGATATGAATTTATGAATTACACTGGCAGTCAAAGGAAAGTTGCATTACACTTTTTTTTTTGTCTAATAGTTGCATTATCAGACTTGCAGTCACCATACTAATATCTTAGAAAACACTACAGTTAGAAAAGTAAAGTAAACTGCAAAAGTGCTAAAAGGTCCATTCTAAGTAAGTTTACATCCATTCATTTTTTTGGCTTTAGTTTGATAAAATACTGTACAAACAATCTTCAAAGGTGTTACTGAAAAAAGTGCCAGATTAAATATTAATTACCATGCTCATGCATGCCATACAAATTACAGAATGGGCAATGAAGCATACCCTATATATAAAGAAAAAAAAGAGGGATTGGGTCAATAGGTCCTGTTCTAAATGTTATGCAGCATAAAAAATGTCAGCTATTCTATGTTTATATGGAGCCCACAGACATACAAAGTACCCTGAGTATTATTTACTCAAAAAGAGAAATAAGAGAACAGGGTGTTGCATTTAAGAGATGTGTCTGCCTGCTCTTCTCTTCTTATTTATTATTTTTGGGGATTGTAGTAGGGCTGTTGGCCCAGAGCCTGTGTTTGTGGCCAACTACAGATATAATATTTGTGCCTTTCTAAGATAGCAACATTAAGATGGCATGCAAGAAGGCAACTGTACCAAAACATGTGGCATTTTCCATCTTAAAAGTAGTTTCCAAGCAGCATGAAGTATGAGCAAGGGTTTATAAGTACTGCTTATACTACTGATAACTGATCTGAAATGAGAAAGCAACAAAAAAAGAAGCTATTGCCAAGATGGGAAGTAAAGGTAAAGCTGCTTGTTGACCTGTGACTGTTGAGTAAGTGTAGCCATAAAAAGCAAATGAATATGGGAACCATGGTACAATGCCCAGTCACAGATATGTCATAGCTCCCACTCACTGCCAGGGTCTCACAGAGGGGTGATCTCTATTAACTTCCACCCGTCATTTCTCTTTTGGCACACAATATATAGCAGTAATTGAAAGGCGATAAGTTACATACCAACAACTAAATACACTTTACTCTGCGCAGGAGGATGAGAAAAGAGTTGGCAAGTTTACAGGACTTTGCAGAGCATTTGCTAACTCTTGGCAAGCTACAGAGGATATGCCATTACAGATCTAGTTAAGTATTATATGCAAAAAACACTTTACAGATAATGTACTTTATATCTTTGTATTATTTTGCACGAAAAGGTTGTACACATTTACTGAAAGACTGAGCAAAGATGTAAGGACCAGATGTAGCAGCAGTATTTTATCTGATCTAAGGTTGAAAAGTGCCCAACATTTCAAGCTGATTTTAGGCTAAAAAGTTCCTGCAAAAGCAGTTTCATGTGCTTCCCATTCAGATCATTGGGGGCAACAATTTTGTATGTTTTTAAATCGGCTTTAAGTTCCCTAATAAAGTGCTATAGAGGTAAAGTTAGAGAAAAGAGATTTGGGGTAATGTAGGGGTGGGGATTTTAGACACACAGATGAAAATAAAGAAGGCAGATTGCAAGTGTTTCTTACATATGGCACACTGTGTAACAGAAGTTCACAAGCATCATATTTTATTTGGGCACTGTGTAACAAAATGCATAAACAGAATGTAAATTTGCAAAAATAAGAATGAACACTCGCATTCTGCAATGCAATAATGTTCACTAAGCATCTTTACATTGCAAACTTTATGTTGTATGCTTGTAAGACCAAGTTGAAAGTGGTATACTTTTTCATGCAAAAGAATGGCTTTTTTTACTCAAGTAATTTTATTACATTCCCTCTGCGCTCTTGTACACATCAAATCTTTTTTCTGCCGTCAGTTGAGTTGCACAGGTGTTTGCAAAGTATAGCTTGCACAAATGAAAGATCACTGTTTTCTACATAGGGAGATCTACTTTTAAATATCCTAAATGGGTGTCACAGGGACTATGAGGGTATTAGTTTATCAACATTTAGAAGGTTGTGGATTGTCCACATAAATACCTGCCTTTCCCATTTTCAGCCTTGTTTATAAACAACACAATATAAAAAGCAATGGTGCTAAACTATGGAGTCAGTTTGATAACAAGTGCAGTTTCTTCCAAGTCCAGTCACCCAGATCAGACAATTGGGCACTTGCTTTCGGACAGAAATCTGGCAAATTGTAATTGGTTGTTAATAGTGTTGCCACCTGGCCGGTATTTTACCGGCCTCGCCGGTAAAACACCAGCCAAGGCCGGGGGCCGGTATTACAAATTTACCAGCAATGTAGCTGCAGGTAAATTTGTAATACATCAAACAAATGTCCGTGGCCTGCACCCAGTCTAGTAAAAACTTACCTTTTTGCTGCTGGCTTGAGTCCAAATGTGTACTGTGGCCCCGCCCCCTTTGACGGCACAACTGGCCCAGCCAATCACGCGCCATGGATCCACCCCCTTAATTGACGCGACCCGCCCCTTTGCAGCCAGGGCCCGCCCTTTTATTCCCGCCTCCACCAGCTGGTAGAGATTTTTTTTAAAAGGTGGCAACCCTAGTTGTTATAACAAATTGAAGAAAACTTTGCACCAGTTGTTACACACCCCCCCTCCAATGCAAACATTTACAGCTGGGTATGAAAATTAACAAACTATTTTCATATTGGTGTATCAAAATGTAATAAACAAGGGTTGCACTTAATAGGTGTGTGTCTTTTTTAACCTCAACTATTAAACACCTATAAAACCTTATATTTACAAACCAGAAATAAGCTTAGCCCTCACAACAGAAATGTGTCTCTCAACAACATGTACTGCAATTTCCAGTCTATCTCTGCAGATCCCTTTATAAAACAGGGACTTTTTTCAGGGAACAAACAAAGGGATTAAAAGATAAAAAAGAAACAATGGCAAAATTCATGGGAAATGGCTTTCGTCTAGGGGAGTATAAAGCTGATATTAATCATTAAAAGCAATTGAAGCAAAAAAGAAAATAAATAAAACATGAATGTGTGTGTATATGTGTGTTTATATATTCTGATTCTGAAATCAATCTTCTGTACAGCTGCCAGTGGAACTAGCCAGCCAGAACTCATAATATCCACAGCCAGGGAGGAATCAGCACCAATAGTATAAAAAAAGTATTATACAACTGGAAGTGGATTACACACTATACAAAACTGATAGAGTACCGTTTTAGGTGAGCACAATATAAGCACTGAACAAAATGACTAAAGGTGGCCATAGACTCAAAGATCCGCTCGTTTGGCAACATCAATACGATTGATCAGTTAAAAAACATTAACATGGTAAAATATATCAAACATGCCATTGGCATGAGGATCCCCTTTAAGTGATTTTCTAACACAGGCATCCTCATCCTTTGGCTCACCTGTAGTAGCTTAAGCACTACTCAAATTATCCCTTTTCTGACAATTCAGCATCTACAGGTTAAATGTAGTTTAAAACTCCCCTTACTTCTTCATAAACCATAGGTAAGATGAAATATCCAGAGATTATATTTAAAACCATTTTAGGAACAAAATTATAAGTAATCACTACTTTACCTTGCTTTTGAATAAATACTCTGAGAAGTGGGTTTGCACTAGAAACGGCTTTGAAGAAATTGTCATCGTTGTTAATAGGGAGAAGGTCTCCATGGACATCCGCATACCCAAGCATGACGTCCATACTGGAAATGTTATGAATGTGAAGAATAAGGTTGTAGAACTCATCAAACGTTCCTGGTTTGTAGCGGTTAAGTGAGAACCTTCTAAACTCAGCCCCATACTGCAACAAAACAACAGAAGTGTATCAGTACAGAATAGCTAATTAGAAACAATTTTTTAGTAAACATTGAAGTTAAAACATTGCAAAATTAAAAAGTAAAATTACAAAAACAACCAGCATGCTGTTCATAATGCTAGGACAGTGTTGACCAAGTGGGACCAGATGGAGCCTTATGTGGATCTGGAAGAGAAACACATCAAACTTGGACACTGGACAATAGGACAGTTCTCACTAACCAGTGATTTTTCAATACAACAGTTTTCCCATGACCTTAAATTTAGTTTAGATTCTTTTCTCTTTGCATGGCATTTCTGTACAGCAACAAGGTCATCTAAAAAGAGAACTGCAAAAGGGCAGTTGTTTCTGGTTATCACCAAGAACTGTGGATATAAAATCAGCATGCAGTTAAACCTCAAATTTTTGTCCCCTGTTTTTAAGTTTACTCTCATTTTACATTGTTTGTGGTCCCACTAATATAAAATGCATGCTGTATTTCCCTCATTTTTCATTTTCTTGGATTTCTCGACATTTTTTTCTGGCTCATAAATGTTTGAAAGGGGGCAAAATATAGAGGTAAAGCCAATAAACAGAGCTGGTATCAAAATGTTTCTTCTAATTTTTAATAGCTAATAACGCAGGTCTGCCTACATGTGATTGTGTATACCCTTACTACCACCACCTCCTTTTCCATGACCGTTAAAGATCATTCCCTTATCCTAATTGCTGCCTGCATCAGGGCCATACATTCCCGGATTTGGTTTGGCAATTTGGCTGATTTTTAACATACTCCTGGTACTGTCTCCAAACTAAATTTCATCTGACATTGAGCTACATGCACGGGGCATAAGCAGATGTGGAAATGAGTGCTGCCTCTGATCATCAAAAATTACCACGTTGGATTACATAAACAACAGTCAATAACTTAGAGGATGAAGCCAGAAGCTACAGCTGCTGTGGACACTCAATCATATGTTAAATTGCGACAGGAAAGCTGTTCCATGTGGCTCAGCCCTAAAACAGCTCAATTAAAGAAGTAAAAGATACAAATATCTAGTGGAAATTCTATCATAACAGTCTGAGTGGAAACTACAAAAGCCTTGACTGAATGCAAGACATCCTTGTCCCTGATACAGCTGTGTAGTTAACAGCTGCCTTTAATGACATTTAGAAATTATGCTCAGTAGGGCAAAAGAAAATAAATTTATCAATTTATGTATCGATGTAGAACAGTCAGTGACCCCCCCCCTCCAAGAGCTGCTTCAGAAAGACATAATGTGAAAAATGAAACTTCACAATTAGAAAAACAGACACAAATAGAAATGTGAAATCAACTGTACTGAAAAAGTGTTGCAAATGATCCCTTTAAAGGGTCAATACATGACTCTCTCAGTAAAGCACAGGTGCATTATATTTTACCCAGCACAAGGAGCACATAGCAGGTATTATTCCCCTGGGCAGAAGTGCTTAACTAATGAGCTGCTGCCTGAGGAAAGAGTCTCACCTTGCTTCATGGCAGGAGAACTGCGTAAATAACCCATTACATTTACCAGGGCTGGATTAACATAGGCCGCCCCTAGGCCCGGAGTACTCTTTGCCCCCCCTTTTCAGCCTCACCCTTTCATATGCACGCAAAAGCACGCTCAAGTTTTATCTTATCAGGTCCGAAGCACGAGGATTTGCATGCGGGATATTTAAAGAGCTAGCAACTTTCCCATATGTCTCCAGTGCTTCCAAACCCATTGCAATGCGGGTAAATTTCTGCTGCCCTAGGTCTGGACCTTTCCACAAATCTGGGCCTGACATTTATGAGTACTTTGTGATGCAATCACTTTTTTCCCCATTGTTTTTTTTTTTTGTTTTTTTCATTTGTTTTTTTGGGGGGGGGGGGGAGTTGGAAAAAACAGTTGATAAAAATAAAATAAGAAGGATGCACCAAATCGAAGATTTACCAAATTCGAGGCCCTTTTCATCAGAATTCAGATTTGGATAAATCCAAGGGCCTAGCCGAAGCTGAACCTTACAAAATGTAAAAAAAAAAAAAAAAAAAAATTGCTGCGTGCAGTCTTCGTGTGCATTGTCAATTTCCACCTGCGGAGACGGTTCAGATTTCGGCTCAGTATTTGACCGGATCAAATAAGAAGGATATGGGATTTGCCTGAATCCAAAATGAAAGGATTCAAAGCATATCTATAAAATAATGCATTCATACTACATGCAAGTCGTTTCTTAGTTCTCTCTGAAGCAGTTGCAGGCAGATGCTAGAACTATATGTGCTATTATTATTTTCACAGTACTACATGTAGAGCATGTTCTTATCAAATCCTGGCATACTCAATTTCCACCCATCCCTGCGGATGCTTCAGCCAGTTTCCGGAAATGAATTGCAAACTGAGCTTTAATCTAGAAGAGGGTTACAAATCACAGTGTGAAGTGTATAAAAAGAAATAACCTTTCACAGGTAATAAAGGCTTACAATGGAGGTCCCTCCTCTAAAAACAGGATAGTATTATAGTGTCAGATAGGAATCTTTGTTTTTTTAACTGGAAAAGGGAGGTGCCACACCGTTTTAACGAGCCCGTGTTCAGGGCCGGATTTACATAGAGGGCGCCCCTAGGCCCACTGTCATTCATCACCCCTGTGCCCTTCAATTTATTTGTGCAAATTTTCATCATCAATGGGGAAATGTAAAAAATTATTGTATCTCCAGCTCATCCCCACTGTTTTTGAACCAATTTGGTTGTGGTTGGGCAGCATGCCGCCCCCCTAAAATCCTGCCACCCTAGGCCCGGGCCTTGGTGGCCTTTCCACAAATCCGGGCCTGCCCGTGTTATAAACCCTTACTTATAGGTTGTAATTTACAAGAAAATACCTATTATAAACACAAATACCGAGAAACATTCAATTATATTGCATTTTACAAATTGCTCTGATTTTTTACACTAGCTAATTAATTGAGAGCAAAATTTGCCATGGCATTTTGCTACTGAATAAAGCTGGTTTAAACTTTTAACAAAAACTCATTCTGCCTTAATCTATACACCTTTGCATGATCTGGCCATAGAAGAACAAATGGGATCACATAAGGGACCTGGTACAGAGATGAGGGTGTGGTTAATAGAGATTTGCACACTGTCCCTCTACAACGCTTTTCTAGCTCATCATAGATTATAAATTTGACTTTTTAAATTGCAGCTCCAGCAATTGTTATTATTACCTTAATTACCTTACTTTTACTTGAGATATCTTTATAAATGGGAAATATATATAATATAATTATATGTATAATACTCAACAGGGCTTGTGAAAATAGCAAAAAGTCCTTCTTTAATACCCAACATTTAAATGGGTTGTTCATCTTCGAGTTTACTTTTAGTATGATGTAGAGAGTGATATTCTGAGACAATTTGCAATCATTTTTTTTTATTGTTTAAGGTTTTTGAGTTATTTAGCAGCTCTGGTTGATAGGGTCCAAATTACCCTAACAACCATGCACTGATTTGAATAAGAGACTGGAATATATAGATAGGAGAGGCCAGAATAGAAAGATGAGTAATAAAAAGTAGCAATAATTCTACATTTGTAGCCTTACAGAGCATTTGTTTTTAAGACGGGGTCAGCGACGCCTATTTGAAAGCTGGAAAGGGACTGAAGGAAAAGGCAAATAATTGTAAAACTATACAAAATAAATAATGAAAACCAATGGGAAAGTTGCTTAGAATTCACCATTTCACTACATACAAAAAGTTTACTTAAAGGTGAACCACCCCTTTAAGTCACCACTTAAGGGAAACCAAACAAGTCATGTTGACTGCAATATACATTTTTCCATATATTTCTATATTTATCAGCTTTGCATAAATTAGCCTTTCTTGAGACCCAGACCGAATAAACTACCACTGGTGCACAAAGAGTTAAACAATACCCAACTGGTACATAAAGTCATGACCCCTTACAAAATTTGATTTTAAAGCATAACCTTAAATCTCAAAATAAATATGATTAGCAACAGTAGATGGTTATGTGGCATCAAGAACGTAATAAAATAAAGGGTATACAGTTTTCAAATATCTAGTAAGCTATAGTAATTAATAGCTGCCTCTTGAAAGCCATCATAATATTGGCAGCTGTGGGTTACTAGACCAGAGCAAACATTGCAGAGACGGGGATGATTTTCTGGAGATATATTAAGGCCCATACATGGGCCGATAAAAGCTGCTGACAGACCAAGTCTGCAGCTTATCAGGCCGTGTGTAGAGACCCCCGATGGGCTTTCCCGATCAATATCTGGCCGAAAGTCGGGCAGATGCCAATCGGGCAGGTTAGAAAATCCTGTTGGATTGTGGCCGCATCTTTTCACTGATGCGGTCCCGCGATCGGACCTCCCGTTTGGCCAGCGTTCTTAATCTGATTGTTGGGCCCGATCGGATAAGCCCGAAATCACCCACTTTAATGTAGGCATATCGGGAAGAGATCCGTTCGTTTGGAGAACCAAGTGAGTGGATCTCTACGTCTATGGCTGCCTTTCCAAAACATACTGATCAACTTTCTTATGTTTCATGGAAAATGAGCTAATGTGATAAAGAAAAATAACATTTACGACTCATCCATATAAATACAGAAGTGAGTAATTAACGGGAATGTCAGACATAATGAAAGAAACTGTAATTCTAAACACATACTAACATTATATTAAATATTATATTATAATAATATTTATTAAACTTCATTTACTTATTTCTAAATATAATTGCTATTGAAAGTATTACCTGTCTGGCTTTTTACACTCTGCTCTGCTGCTTCGGATTGATAAAACAATGTAGCAGAACTTAGTTAAAGGGCATGTAAAGTCTAAAATAGAATAAGGCTAGAAATGCTGTATTTTGTATACTAAATATAAATATGAACTTACTGTACCACAAGCCTAATCAAACAAATAATTGATGTTTTCAAAGTTGGCTACAGGGGGTCACCATCTAGTAACTTTGTTAAACATCTTTGCAAGACTAAGACTGTGCACATGCTCAGTGTAGTCTGGGCTGCTTAGGGATCGTCATAAACAACGCTGCTTGAGTTCTGCATGGCTGGGAAGTATGGCGGGGGCTCCCCCTGCTGTTCATAAGTATGAATGTTTCCCTGCTCAGCAGTTAGGGACCGTCTGACAATTCCTACCCACAGCAGTAAATGAAGGGAGAATTTCACTGCATGCAGTCAGGTTTCTTATAAAAATGGTACAAATGTTTTAATTAAAGTATACTGGAGATAGGTTTCTTTTTCATTAAAGAAAGTAAAAATGGGATTTTATTTTTTTTGCCTTTACATGCCCTAATTAACAAGGCTATAGTAGAAATGACTTCTGCTACACTGTTTCAAGAGTCAGAAAGAGAACAAATAGGGATAAACAAATACTGCTTTTAATTGCAATTTTGTTCTGTTTCAAATTACATTTGAACCATCAAATGGAAAATTTCTAACTAATCTATTAAAAACTTGCTCAGAATTTCAATTTGTCATTTTGTTTTTTTACAGAGAGAACAATGTGGCTCGGATTCAGCAGTCGTGATACTGTAAAGCTAATATCTATGGTTCTGTAATTTTGTTATTCAGTTTAGCAAATACTATTTGTCTAAAACATATTGATGAAAGGTGAACCTCTCCATTAATATGATATCTTAGTCATACTTGAAATATATAGTAGAACAATTCAACTATGAATAACTAATTTCTTTGATTAATCTTTCCTATTTCAGCCACACGAACACAGTAAGAAAAAAAAAAAAGGTTAACTACCACTCAATCTAGAAGGTTGTTTTCAAAGGGGGCCTAAATATAATGAAGAGGAAGAGAAAAACCGATATTATGCCTAATCTATAATGAAGGTGATATATTAATTACAGAAGCAGCTTTCCTCTCCCAACCACATATGCTCTTCTGTATTTAAAGTAAATGGAGCCATAATTCTTTATGACAAGTCCCAACACAAATAGACGACAATATTACCATAGCCATTACATGTCTCATCTTAGGAAGAAAACACAGATTTTAACAGTGTATACATATATATTTAACCCTTTAAGTGCCACAGAACGTAGAATCTACGTTCTGAGGCAAAGTAACTTGAAATGCCACAGAACGTAGATTCTACGTTCTGCAGCATTTCCCCCAGCGCAGTGAGCGATGCGCACAAAAAGCCGGCGCATCGCTTCTAAGAGGCTCAGATCCCCTTAGGCAACGAGCAGAGGCGGTCCACTTACCGGATCGCTGCGTCGATCGTCGCAGGCAGCCAATGGGAGCAGTGGAGACCACGAGGAGCACACTGATGACGTCTCCACTGCTCCCCCTATAAATAACTCCCCCCAACTGACACACCTTCCCTCCTGCTGCGCACTTTTGGTTGCTGGAGTACCCCCTGCTGCCTGTCTGAGCTTTGATCGCTGGATTGGTCGCCTGGATTGCCTGGATTCAACATTGTGAGCTGAACTGCACCTCTCTACACCCTTTCTTTTACATATTCTCTCTAAAAAAAAAAAATCTTTTTTTTTTCTTTTTTTTTCTTCTGTCTTTGGCCTTAGCACACTTACAGGCAACTTTGCCAAACTCACACTCACACTCCCACACTCCCACACTCCCACACACACACTCACACACACACACTCACACTTACACACTTACTTTCTTACTTTTTATCTCTACTTATTTTTTACTTTGCTTTCTTTAGTCATTTGTCTTTATTTGTTGCTCAAACTTTATTTCTGCTCTGATTTGATTGCATTTTACTGTTTTTTTGGCCATTTTCATCATTGGTTTGTGATTTTATTGCACTTTTATTGCGCTATTACTTGTTTTGTTCTCATCCGTTTCTGTTTGCAGTGACGCTGGTGGATCTAGATTTCTGACCACCGATTTCACTCCAATAACTTCATTTTATTGCTTTTAGTGATTTTATTACGTTTATTCTTCATATTTTTCTTTACTGCTGGTTTAGTTTTCTAGAAAAGTTTTCCCCTACCCAAATAACTGTTCATTGTATTGCTTTTGGTGGTTTTATTACGTTTACCCTTTGCATTGTTCTTTGCTGCTAGTTTAGTTCCCCAAAAAACTTTCCATTTGCAGTGACGCTGGTGGATCTATAGTTCTGACCACCAATTTCACTCCAATAACAGTTTTTTTATTGCTTTAGCTGTTTTTACTGCTTGCTTAGTTCCCCCGAAAAAGTTCCCTTTGTAGGACACTAGTGAATCTAGGACCCTTGACCGCTGAATTTAGTGTATTCGCTGTTCTTTTATTGCTTTGAGTAGTGTTGCATTTTAGGGATTTTTTCAGGAGTTTTCTTTGCACTGTTTATTGCACACTTTATTGCTTGTTTAGTGCCCCAAAAGAAAGTTCCCTTTGCTGTGACACCATTTAGTGGTCTTATTCTGATTTTAGGTGATTGTTCCAGAAAGTCAGGGATTACGTGGATTGTAAACTGTGCCATATCTTTATTCCATAGCATTCCATAAGGGTTCATTTGTTCAAGCTCAAGGTTTTTTCTGTTGGTCATATCTTGCTGCCTTGCTTTTTTTTCTTCTTCTGGTTGTTTCTGTTAGCAGGGGTTAACTGTTGGTCATATCTTGCAGCCTTGCTTTTTTTTTTTCTTCTGGTTGTTTATATTAGCAGGGGTTAACATTTGGTCATATCTTGCTGCCTTGCTTTTTTTTCTTCTTCTGGTTGTTTCTGTTAGCAGGGGTTAACTTTTGGTCATATCTTGCAGCCTTGTTTTTTTTTTTCTTCTGGTTGTTTCTGTTAGCAGGGGTTAACTGTTGGTCATATCTTGCAGCCTTGCTTATTTTTTTCTTCTGGTTGTTTATATTAGCAGGGGTCTCAGTCATCTTGCTGGCTTGCTTTTTTTTTTTTTTCTTGTGGTTGATTGTATTAGCTTTTTTTTTATTTGTTTGACTTGCCTATTGATTCTTAGCTTTGTAGTTGTCTGTAAATTTCTGGCACAATGGCCAAACGGTTTTATACCGCTGAGGAAGCGGCTAGGTATTGCGAGGACTCCAGCTCAGAGGAATTTAGCAATTCCGATTCTGAGTATGTCCCATCTGATGACTCTAGTGAGGAATCAGAGATTGGTGATAGCAGCACTATTAGCGCAGAGGCTAGTAGTGGCGGCACGCTTACTGCTGAAGAAGCAGAGGAAGAGGAAGAGGCAGAGGCTGGTGGCAGTGTGCCAGATGTACCCATGGAGGTAGGAGAGGGTGAGGGTAGTGATGATGCAGCAGTCGGAGCGCCTATGTGGGGGCCTCCCTGTAATTATGCCCCCGAAATTCCCCCATTCACTGCAGTCGCGGGCGTCAAGGTGGACACCACTAACTTTCAAATCATAGATTTCTTCAATCTTTTTATCACAGAGGCCATCCTACAGGACATGGTCCAGTACACAAATTTATATGCTGAGCAGTATCTTGCCAGCCACCCTTTACCAGGGTATTCAAGAGCCCAGGCGTGGTATCCCACTACTGTAAATGAAATCAAAAGATTCCTGGCGCTCACATTGGCAATGGGACTCGTAGAACGCAATACCTTAGCTTCATACTGGGATACCACTACAGTCCTTTCCATCCCTCTTTTTTCAGCCGTTATGCCAAGAAACCGCTACCAAATTTTACTGCGGTTTCTTCATTTTAGCAACAACGCAGCGGCTGTTCCCCCTAATGAGCCCGGTCACGACAGGCTTTACAAATTGAGGCCCCTTATAGATAGCCTGTCTCAGCGCTTCACAGAGGTCTACACCCCCTCCCAAAATATATGTGTGGACGAGTCCCTTTTGCTCTTCAAAGGGCGCCTAAGATTCCGCCAATACATCCCTAGTAAGCGTTCTCGCTATGGGATGAAATTTTACAAACTCTGTGAAAGCAGCACCGGCTATACTAATTCTTTCATGTTCTATGAGGGAAAGGACACTAATTTGGACCCCCCCGGTTGTCCCCTTGATTTGACTGCCAGTGGTAAAATTGTCTGGGAGCTCATATCTCCACTGTTGGGCCGAGGTTACCACTTATACGTGGATAACTTTTACACTAGCATCCCCTTATTTAGAACCCTTTACTGGTTGGACACCCCAGCCTGTGGCACCGTTAGGCAAAACCGCAAAGGACTGCCTAAGGAACTGGTGCAAAAGAAATTAAAACGTGGAGAAGTATATGCTCTTAGAAGTGATGAGCTCCTGGCACTAAAATTTGCAGACACAAAAAATGTTTGTATGCTTACTACTATCCACAATGAGAGTGTAGTTGTCCAACACAGACGTGGCAGGCCCGCAAAATCAAAGCCACTCTGTTGTAAAGAATATAGTAAGCATATGGGTGGCGTTGATAAAACAGACCAAATTCAAACTTACTATGACGCCACCAGAAAAACCAGGGCCTGGTACAAAAAAGCAGCAATTTACATGATTCAAATGGCCCTTTATAATTCCTATGTCGTTTACAAGGCGGCAGTACCAGGCCCAAAATTGTCTTTATACAATTATCTGCTGCAACTGCTCCCTGCCCTTTTGTTTGGTGATGTACAGGAGGTTCCAGAAATGCCTGGCAATGACAATGTTGCCCGAATGGTGGGTAAGCATTTCATTGCACAAATTCCACCAACTCCTAATAAAAGATATGCCCAGAGAACTTGTAAGGTTTGCCGTTCCAGGGGTGTTCGAAAAGATGTGCGATATTTTTGTCCCAAGTGTCCTAGCAAGCCTGCTTTGTGTTTCCAACCCTGTTTTGAGGTGTACCACACTGTGGTACACTACGAGAGGACTTGAGTTGTGTTGGTAGGTTAGGGTTCTCTGGGTTTGTTGGTGGTAAAAGGATGTAGTAAACTTGGCATGCTCTGTTTTTATGCACATGCTGGCAAAGTGATGCTTTTTATTTCGTGTTTTTTTTGAAGTTGTGATTGTGCAGTGGTTTTTCAGTGGTTTTTCAGGTTCAAGCCCCTTTTGAGATATAACATTTCACACGCTAGGTGTCTATTCACACGCTAGCAATAACTGGTTAGGTGTGCTGGCAAAACAATGTGCTTTTTCTTTTGTATTTTGTGCAGTGGTTTATCAGGTTCAAGACTCGGCAGACAGACGGCACTTCTGGAATAGGTTTATTGGGGTTGCTGCTGTAAAAACCTAACGTGTTTCGGGAGTAGATCCCTTAGTCATAGGTCCTATGACTAAGGGATCTACTCCCGAAACGCGTTAGGTTTTTACAGCCAACCACAATAAACCTATTCCAGAAGTGCCGTCTGTCTGTCGAGTTTTGTAGCGTCCACAATGTGGACACTGTTTGACTGAGCACCTGGATATAGGCAAGAGCGGTGAGCAGTAGCGGTCCTTCTTTGTTCTTTATTTTCAGGTTCAAGCCCCTTATTGAGATCTAACATTTTACGCTCTAGGTTTTTATGCACATGCTAGCGATAACTGGTTAGGTGTGCTGGCAAAACAATGTGCTTTTTCTTTTGTATTTTGTGCAGTGGTTTTTCAGGTTCAAGACTCGGCAGACAGACGGCACTTCTGGAATAGGTTTATTGGGGTTGCTGCTGTAAAAACCTAACGTGTTTCGGGAGTAGATCCCTTAGTCATAGGTCCTATGACTAAGGGATCTACTCCCGAAACGCGTTAGGTTTTTACAGCCAACCCCAATAAACCTATTCCAGAAGTGCCGTCTGTCTGTCGAGTTTTGTAGCGTCCACAATGTGGACACTGTTTGACTGAGCACCTGGATATAGGCAAGAGCGGTGAGCAGTAGCGGTCCTTCTTTGTTCTTTATTTTCAGGTTCAAGCCCCTTATTGAGATCTAACATTTTACGCTCTAGGTTTTTATGCACACGCTAGCGATAACTGGTTAGGTGTGCTGGCAGAATGATGCGCTTTTTTGTGTTTTGTGCAGTGGTTTTTTGGATTCAAGCCCCCCATTGAGATTTAACATTTTGGCAGGTACCTACTTGGCTTATAACTAGGTTATAGATAATTGTATGTAGGTTTGTTCTTAGTCTATGCATTCAGCTTTTGTGTTGAGCTACGGTGCTTTAGGCCAGTTGTAGTTTTATGGATAGCATTTGTATTGCGCTGGTGCTATAGCAAACTGAGGTGCTGGTTGGTCGAGAGGGCGCACGATAGAACTTGTGGTGCGTGATGAATACATGGGATGATGTGCATCTCTAATGCTGATGCCACAAGTCTTTTTTTTTTTTTTTTTTTTTTACTGGCACCTCAAAAGCTCCTCTATCAGCGCATTTATCTATAGTTTTGTCTGTATTTCTGGGCAACATTTGCATTTGTTTTTGTAGATTTAGGCATCTCTGTATTTGTGGGTAGCATGTCTTCAGTTTTCTTGTATAGTAAAGGTTTTTGAGAACAGGGTGGCGGAACACTATGGTCTTCCATTTAGAATTGTTTTTAGTGTAGGCATTCAGAATTTTTTTCCCGAAAAGTTGTGGTTGGAACAATTCATTTTTTTTGTACTTGTAGTGCACATTGAATATTTATGCAGTATTTAGGTTAGACACGTTGCAGTGGCTCTCTGAATAGGAATAGTACTTTTATCACGTGCCATGTCTGCCACCAGTAGGGCACCAGCTTTTTTACAAACTTCTTTTTATGGGTCAAATGTACTATGGATTCTGTTGGTAAATATATTTGCAAATGTGGTACAGATTTTGTCATTGGTGAAAGTGTAGGAAGAAGCAAATAAATTGGTATCGTTGCACAACAGGACAGATGAAACTCGGACGCTCCACTAAATCGAAAAGGGTGAGTGAAATATATTTTTGGGGTAGTGGGGCCCAGATGCAGATCCATAAGAGTAGTCCCAAACAGGCCTGGACTGGGAGTCAAAATAGGCCCTGCCATTCCAAGTACACAGAGGCCCAAACAGCCCCCTACCAGCCCAAACAGCCTCCTACCAGCCCACTATATGGTAACTTTCTATGGAACCATACAGCAGCCCCTCTGGCATTTGCCAGAACCCACAGATTGCCAGTCCGGGCCTGGTCCCAAAATTATTGGGTATAAATCTAACTTTGTAAATTGTCTTTTCCTTTATTTCAGACCAAAGCACTGAGTTCTACAAAGGATTGTGGCCACAATTATCCGTGTAGTAAAGCAGGAATGGCATCTCTGAATAGTTGAAGGTGTTTATTTTCAAGAAATCTATAGTTTGTGGGGGTTATTTTATTGGTAAGGGACAGTTTAGGATAAAATATGGATGCATGCACATAACTTCACAGCCCCAATATTATGCATTGTGCCTGTGTTGGGGTGTTGGGTGGCTGTGTCTCTATGTGTATCCATACATATGGGGTATCGTTTTATTCAGGGGAACTTGCAGATTGTCATTGAGCAGGTTTTTGTTAGTTGTCATGGAAACTTAGGGAGAAATCTAATTTTGGAACTCTTTTTTTCCTTTATTTCAGACCAAATCACTGTCTTCTACAAAGAACTGCAGCCACAATTCTCTGTGTAGAAAAGAAAGAATGGCAATTTTGAAAAGCTGAAGAAGTGTACTTTTAGGAAATAGATGGCTTGTGGGGGTTATTTCACAGGTAAGGGGCAGTTTAGAATAAAAAGAGTTGAGAACTGCACATAAATTCGCAGCCCCAATATTATGCATTGTGCCTGTTTTGAGGTGTTCGGTGGCTGCGTCTCTATGTGTATCCATACATATGGAGTATCGTTCTATTCAGGGGAACCTGCAGATTGTCATTGAGCAGGTTTTTTTTAGTTGCCATGGAAACTTAGGGAGAAATCGAACTTTGTAACTCTTTTTTCCTTTATTTCAGACCAAATCGCTGTCTTCTACAAAGAACTGCGGCCACAATTCTCTGTGTAGAAAAGAAAGAATGGCATCTTTGAAAAGCTGAAGAAGTGTACTTTTAGGAAATAGATGGCTTGTGGGGGTTATTTCACAGGTAAGGGGCAGTTTAGAATGAAAAGAGTTGAGAACTGCACATAAATTCGCAGCCCCAATATTATGCATTGTGCCTGTTTTGAGGTGTTCCGTGGCTGCGTCTCTATGTGTATCCATACATATGGAGTATCGTTCTATTCAGGGGAACCTGCAGATTGTCATTGAGCAGGTTTTTTTTAGTTGCCATGGAAACTTAGGGAGAAATGGAACTTTGTAACTCTTTTTTCCTTTATTTCAGACCAAATCGCTGACTTCTACGAATGACTGCGGACACAATCCTCCATGTAGAAAAGCAAGAATGGCATCTTTGAATAGGTGAAGAAGTGTACTTTTCGGACATATATGGTTTGTGGGGGTTATTTTACAGTTTGGGGGGTGTTTAGACTGAAAAACTCCAAGTAGTACACATAGAGCGCAGCCCCCAGATTTTCAACTGCAATTGCCCTTATGCGTTGCTCCTGTTTTGGGGTGTTTGGGGGCTGCGTCTCTATGTTTATCCATACATATGGGGTATTGTTCTATTCAGGAGAACTTGCAGATTGTCATTGAGCAGGTTTTTTTTAGTTGCCATGGAAACTTAGGGAGAAATGGAACTTTGTAACTCTTTTTTCCTTTATTTCAGACCAAATCGCTGACTTCTACGAACGACTGCGGACACATTCCTCCATGTAGAAAAGCAAGAATGGCATCTTTGAATAGGTGAAGAAGTGTACTTTTCGGACATATATGGTTTGTGGGGGTTATTTTACAGTTTGGGGGGTGTTTAGATGGAAAAACTACAAGTAGTACACATAGAGCGCAGCCCCCAGATTTTCAACTGCATTTGCCCTTATGCATTGCTCCTGTTTTGGGGTGTTTGGGGGCTGCGTCTCTATGTTTATCCATACATATGGGGTATTGTTCTATTCAGGAGAACTTGCAGATTGTCATTGAGCAGGTTTTTTTTAGTTGCCATGGAAACTCAGGGAGAAATTGAACTTTGTAACTCTTTTTTCCTTTATTTCAGACCAAATCGCTGACTTCTACGAACGACTGCGGACACAATCCTCCATGTAGAAATGCAAGAATGGCATCTTTGAATAGGTGAAGAAGTGTACTTTTCGGACATATATGGTTTGTGGGGGTTATTTTACAGTTTGGGGGGTGTTTAGACTGAAAAACTACAAGTAGTACACATAGAGCGCAGCCCCCAGATTTTCAACTGCATTTGCCCTTATGCGTTGCTCCTGTTTTGGAGTGTTTGGGGGCTGCATCTCTATGTTTATCCATACATATGGGGTATTGTTCTATTCAGGAGAACTTGCAGATTGTCATTGAGCAGGTTTTTTTTAGTTGCCATGGAAACTCAAGGAGAAATTGAACTTTGTAACTCTTTTTTCCTTTATTTCAGACCAAATCGCTGACTTCTACGAACGACTGCGGACACAATCCTCCATGTAGAAAAGCAAGAATGGCATCTTTGAATAGGTGAAGAAGTGTACTTTTCGGACATATATGGTTTGTGGGGGTTATTTTACAGTTTGGGGGGTGTTTAGACTGAAAAACTACAAGTAGTACACATAGAGCGCAGCCCCCAGATTTTCAACTGCATTTGCCCTTATGCGTTGCTCCTGTTTTGGGGTGTTTGGGGGCTGCGTCTCTATGTTTATCCATACATATGGGGTATTGTTCTATTCAGGAGAACTTGCAGATTGTCATTGAGCAGGTTTTTTTTAGTTGCCATGGAAACTCAGGGAGAAATTGAACTTTGTAACTCTTTTTTCCTTTATTTCAGACCAAATCGCTGACTTCTACGAACGACTGCGGACACAATCCTCCATGTAGAAAAGCAAGAATGGCATCTTTGAATAGGTGAAGAAGTGTACTTTTCGGACATATATGGTTTGTGGGGGTTATTTTACAGTTTGGGGGGTGTTTAGACTGAAAAACTACAAGTAGTACACATAGAGCGCAGCCCCCAGATTTTCAACTGCATTTGCCCTTATGCGTTGCTCCTGTTTTGGGGTGTTTGGGGGCTGCGTCTATGTTTATCCATACATATGGGGTATTGTTCTATTCAGGAGAACTTGCAGATTGTCATTGAGCAGGTTTTTTTTAGTTGCCATGGAAACTCAGGGAGAAATTGAACTTTGTAACTCTTTTTTCCTTTATTTCAGACCAAATCGCTGACTTCTACGAACGACTGCGGACACAATCCTCCATGTAGAAAAGCAAGGATGGCATCTTTGAATAGGTGAAGAAGTGTACTTTTCGGACATATATGGTTTGTGGGGGTTATTTTACAGTTTGGGGGGTGTTTAGACTGAAAAACTACAAGTAGTACACATAGAGCGCAGCCCCCAGATTTTCAACTGCATTTGCCCTTATGCGTTGCTCCTGTTTTGGGGTGTTTGGGGGCTGCATCTCTATGTTTATCCATACATATGGGGTATTGTTCTATTCAGGAGAACTTGCAGATTGTCATTGAGCAGGTTTTTTTTAGTTGCCATGGAAACTCAGGGAGAAATTGAACTTTGTAACTCTTTTTTCCTTTATTTCAGACCAAATCGCTGACTTCTACGAACGACTGCGGACACAATCCTCCATGTAGAAAAGCAAGAATGGCATCTTTGAATAGGTGAAGAAGTGTACTTTTCGGACATATATGGTTTGTGGGGGTTATTTTACAGTTTGGGGGGTGTTTAGACTGAAAAACTACAAGTAGTACACATAGAGCGCAGCCCCCAGATTTTCAACTGCATTTGCCCTTATGCATTGCTCCTGTTTTGGGGTGTTTGGGGGCTGCGTCTCTATGTTTATCCATACATATGGGGTATTGTTCTATTCAGGAGAACTTGCAGATTGTCATTGAGCAGGTTTTTTTTAGTTGCCATGGAAACTCAGGGAGAAATTGAACTTTGTAACTCTTTTTTCCTTTATTTCAGACCAAATCGCTTACTTCTACGAACGACTGCGGACACAATCCTCCATGTAGAAAAGCAAGAATGGCATCTTTGAATAGGTGAAGAAGTGTACTTTTCGGACATATATGGTTTGTGGGGGTTATTTTACAGTTTGGGGGGTGTTTAGACTGAAAAACTACAAGTAGTACACATAGAGCGCAGCCCCCAGATTTTCAACTGCATTTGCCCTTATGCGTTGCTCCTGTTTTGGAGTGTTTGGGGGCTGCATCTCTATGTTTATCCATACATATGGGGTATTGTTCTATTCAGGAGAACTTGCAGATTGTCATTGAGCAGGTTTTTTTTAGTTGCCATGGAAACTCAAGGAGAAATTGAACTTTGTAACTCTTTTTTCCTTTATTTCAGACCAAATCGCTGACTTCTACGAACGACTGCGGACACAATCCTCCATGTAGAAAAGCAAGAATGGCATCTTTGAATAGGTGAAGAAGTGTACTTTTCGGACACATATGGTTTGTGGGGGTTATTTTACAGTTTGGGGGGTGTTTAGACTGAAAAACTACAAGTAGTACACATAGAGCGCAGCCCCCAGATTTTCAACTGCATTTGCCCTTATGCGTTGCTCCTGTTTTGGTGTGTTTGGGGGCTGCGTCTCTATGTTTATCCATACATATGGGGTATTGTTCTATTCAGGAGAACTTGCAGATTGTCATTGAGCAGGTTTTTTTTAGTTGCCATGGAAACTCAGGGAGAAATTGAACTTTGTAACTCTTTTTTCCTTTATTTCAGACCAAATCGCTGACTTCTACGAACGACTGCGGACACAATCCTCCATGTAGAAAAGCAAGAATGGCATCTTTGAATAGGTGAAGAAGTGTACT
The DNA here is from genome assembly GCA_038501925.1 of Xenopus petersii. Lineage (NCBI taxonomy): Eukaryota > Metazoa > Chordata > Amphibia > Anura > Pipidae > Xenopus > Xenopus petersii. Next base: position 63,747,568 of record CM076682.1, read on the forward strand.
TTTCGGACATATATGGTTTGTGGGGGTTATTTTACAGTTTGGGGGGTGTTTAGACTGAAAAACTACAAGTAGTACACATAGAGCGCAGCCCCCAGATTTTCAACTGCATTTGCCCTTATGCGTTGCTCCTGTTTTGGGGTGTTTGGGGGCTGCATCTCTATGTTTATCCATACATATGGGGTATTGTTCTATTCAGGAGAACTTGCAGATTGTCATTGAGCAGGTTTTTTTTAGTTGCCATGGAAACTCAGGGAGAAATTGAACTTTGTAACTCTTTTTTCCTTTATTTCAGACCAAATCGCTGACTTCTACGAACGACTGCGGACACAATCCTCCATGTAGAAAAGCAAGAATGGCATCTTTGAATAGGTGAAGAAGTGTACTTTTCGGACATATATGGTTTGTGGGGGTTATTTTACAGTTTGGGGGGTGTTTAGACTGAAAAACTACAAGTAGTACACATAGAGCGCAGCCCCCAGATTTTCAACTGCATTTGCCCTTATGCGTTGCTCCTGTTTTGGGGTGTTTGGGGGCTGCGTCTCTATGTGTATCCATACATATGGGGTATCGTTTTATTCAAGAGAAGTTTGTCTTTCAAATTGTCTGTAGTTATAGCATTTAGAACGGTGTTATTTTGTCAAATTTACATTTGTGCCTGCGTCTTAGTTTGCATTTTAGAAAAAAACTAAAAATGCAACAAAAAAGCTCTAAATATCATGATGCACTGGTAAAACGTGTTTGAATTTTGAGTGAAAACTACAGCACCCCTAGAAACCTGAAGGTCTGTAGTTTTTATAAATACCAAACATGAAGGGATAAGTTAGATTTACATATAAGTTATGCAGCATCAACTGTCACGTGTGCTTATCTAGTTTGTTCTGGTGTAAAATTATACAAACTGCTGTTTTAGTTTGGGGGTTACTCCTGGACAAAGAAAGTGGGTTACTGATACATATTTGGTATCGTTGGACTTGGCAGGATCTGGGCTTTTAGAAACAGGAAAAAAATTCATGTAAAATTAACTTTTCTGTGGAAAAAAAACTCAAGATATACACAATTTTTTAACAATTTTATTTTTTTTTTACATATTTCACCCAAAATATACATTAAATCTCCTGAAAAGTCACAAAATTCCACTTGCATGTCGAAGCCCAATTTGTAACGAAAAAAACAATATATAATTTTCCTAGTTTCGTCGAGGTTTTCCTACAATAAAACCGTGTTAATCTGAACAAGTACAAAATGCTTAAAAACGGCTGGCATTTCGCGTAACCAAAATGTGAAATTCTGCTGGCACTTAAAGGGTTAAAAAAAAAGTTTTTTTATTTAATATTTTCAAACATTGCACATAATTACAGAAATGTCTGTTCTTGATTGTAAAGCACAACCGGGCATTTTTAATGACTATTAACCTGATGCCATAAATATGTCAGACGCCACCAAATTGATTACTAAACGAATGCAATTTACCTGCTTAATAACACCAAACTAACTACAAGGGATTTGAGATTGAACTATCATACATATGGGGTCTTTGCCAAGTTGGTTCAATATATCATTTGACCCATAAGTATTACAGGGCTAAGCTTCACACCGACGGACACCAAACAGTTAAAAGAAATAGTTGAAACAAGCCATCATACATATTATTAGCCGGGATGTTTATAAAAAGCATGTGATGTTCCAGTTCTTATGAAAACAAATAGGCCGAAGATGATAAATGTCTATTTGCATATCCAAGTGATATTTATAGGTAGTTTATGTTTACATGACATCTACGAATATATCTTTGCTTTTGTATATGATAACTGCAGAGCAAATACTAGCTTACAACAACACAAGGACATTCTCAAATACCCTATAGCCAGCATTCACATTATAATCAGTGGTAATATGTTACACAGATTTCTGGCAATATAGGACTTAGTCCATCCATAACAAATGTTTTCATCCAAATATCTGCAGATCTATCAAAGGAGAGAAAACAACTGAACCAAACATTACGCATTTCTGTCTTTTTTCATAGACTTTAGTGGATAATGTGAGGTCTAAATTGGTGCAAAATAATGGCATCAAATCTTGCGTTTCGGTAAAAATAAAGCACACAACTTGATAAATGCGCAGTTTATTTTACACAGCTTTTTACACCGTTTTTGTGGTGTTAATTGTTTTACAAAGTATGATAAATAAGCCCCATAGTAGACCATGTTCTCTGGTGTACAACAGCTTTTACATTTTTAGAAAGGCATCTGTCTCTATTCGTTTAAAGGGGATGTTCACCCTTCACACAAGACTCTTGTAAAACTTCACAAGACAAAAGTCATGAAATTTACAAGTCTGCTGGTTATTATTATTAACATGTATTTATAGAGCGCCAACATATTGTGCAGCACTGATCACTCAGACTTCTGCATAATAGCACTGGAAATTATGATCAAGTGGAGTTAACTTTATAGCACTGATGCAGGTGACCAACGGAGTATGCTCCAATGCCACTGACACTTGCCTGAGCACCATCCTTGCTGAAGTGTTGTACATCATGGGGTTTATGATAAATAAAAGCCTTAGAAATATGCAGTAAGCATACTGGAATTTAAGGCAATTAAGGGACTATGGGGTCAGTGCTTAAAGTGATTCAGTCATGATTTTTATGATGATGTTTTTCTTTATAAATTACACTGCAAATAATTCACTCTACAATATAAAATTTCATTCCTGAACCAGCAAGTTTATTTTTTTGTTGTTGTAATATTGGTGTGTAGCCAGCCATCTCAGGTCATTTTGCCTAGTTATGTGCTTTCAGAAAGAGCCAGCAATTTAGGATGGAACTGCTTTCTGGCAGGCTGTTTCTCCCACTAAATGTAACTGAATGTGTCACAGTGGGACCTAGATTTTACTATTGAGTGCTGTTCTTAGATCTACCAGGCAGCTGTTATCTTGTGTTAGATCTGGTTACCTTCCCATTGTTCTGTTGTTAGGCTGCTGGGGTTGAAAGGGAGGGGTGATATCACGCCAACTTGCAGTAAAGAGTGACTGAAGTTTATCAGAGCACAAGTCACATAACTGGGGACAGCTGGGAAACTTACAATATGTCTGGCCCCATGTCAGATTTCAAAATGAAATATAATAAAAATCAGTTTGCTCTTTTGAGAAATGTATTTCAGTGCAGAATTCTGCTGGAGCAGCACTATGGACATTTTGGGGGGAAAAGTATTTCCCATGACATTATCCCTTTAAAGGAGAACTAAACCCCCAGTACCTAAAAAGCCCCCCTTAACCACCTGGCATTGCCCCACGTATTGTGCATTAGTAACAACTATATGCTACAAACATGTTGCAAGTGGAAAAGGCTACTGACATTATGCTACTTTTAGAAAGGTGAACATCCCCTTTAAATAGGAGATTATACAGCAAAACCTCAATTTTACATCCCCCGATTTTCAGTTTCCCCTCATTTTACATTGTTGTTTTGTGGTCCTACCTATATATTATAATAATAAATTTCCCTGGATTTTACACCATTTTTTCTCTGGTCCCCTCAAAAATGTGAAACGGGGTTTTACTGTATTATGAATGCTCTAGTGCAGGATATTCCATACAAAAAAAGCACCACTTATCCTGCTGTTGCCATTTTAAGTTTGGATTTTACTGAATGTCCCAGAAAGAAATGTCAATTACAAACCAACCACCTGATATTAAAGTTTTCAATTACATAAAATCATATCACAAGAACATTGGATTTCGTTTAGGAATAGTTGACCATGCCGGCTGATTATTCTCTATCTACAGATTTTAGCCAGCAAAGTACAGTTCTACAGCAAGCGACATATAAACAGGACAACTAGATGATATACAGTTTGCTCAGGGTTAACAAATCAATGCTACCATTCAAACGCTGGTATTTATCGCTGCTGCTGAGCAGCTGTTAGAAAGATGAAGGCAAGGAACATCATGAAATATGGCAGAAAAGAAACATTTCTCAAAGAGCAGATGTTAGAGGGGGAAAGGATCCTGCACAAGGAACTCATTTGTTAGTATATTTGTATTAATGTGCTTATGTAGGAGTTGCCATACGACAAAACTACATGCAATTCCAGTATTGAAGATTATTGTACAGGCAGAGGAGAGCATAAAGTGTTGCTTAATACAGCAATTACAGTTTTGAAGATTACATTGGAAATTTTACAGAATGTCCTTGTGTCTGTATATCTATATATACACATAACAATGCTACGTTCCAAACAATGAAAATTATTATTGTTTCTATGCAGATACCCAGATAAGAGCAATGATTGATCTATATCAAAAAGTTTAGTTTAAACTTGCACTTTAAGTCTAGTACGTTAAAAAAGTATTTTATTTTAATTAAGAAATTTTATTTTTGTAATATTACTTTTAATTTATCAATTGATAAGGACCAGAACACTCATATGTTAGATTAACAAAAACATTGCTTTTTTATTTACCACATTCCACTTGTGTTCAACATGTGCAAGTATAAATATATATATATGTATATATATATATGTATATATATATATATATATATATATATATATATATATATATATATATATATATATATATATATTTCTTCAGTGAGTATCCGCACTCCAAAGCAATGCTCAATGGCGGGGTGCACGGTGATTATTTATGTATCAAAAAATCTTGTGACCAGCACTCCCTTTTAAAAGTTCAATTCTTTTATTGTCATTTTGTAATGTCCGACGTTTCGGTCCTCATTAGGACCTTTTTCAAGGATCCTTGAAAAAGGTCCTAATGAGGACCGAAACGTCGGACATTACAAAATGACAATAAAAGAATTGAACTTTTAAAAGGGAGTGCTGGTCACAAGATTTTTTGATATATATATATATATATATTTTTTTTTTATTTATTTATTTTTTTTAAATGCAGATTATAGAAAGATTTGCTGTCTACCACATGATTATGGAAGGAAAGACAATAAATCAGACGTTTAACATAATTTACATTAAAGCATGGAGTATCAGATTTTGCAATATATTAGCATTTGCATGCACCACATTACAAGATTTTTTGGGACAGATAAGTCTACTTGTCCAAAGACTGCAATGTAGTAGTTTTATCAATAGACTCAAGGAAAAAAGTGACACCAGAGGCCAAGTAATGATCTAATCTTATGACCTTCCTTTCAGACTAGATTCTTATACTCCATTTGTATTGTGCCAATATATTCCACAGTGCATTAAATATATTTCATCATTCACAAAAGTCCATCCAACAGCAAAGACTACACATCAAAGGTACTGTCATCAAAAACCATTTCACTGGGATGTTTGGATTACCATTCTATTACAGAAGTTCAGTAGGCTCTATTAACCCAGAATTCTTGGGACCAGTGGTTTTTTCAGAGAGTGGATTTTATCTATAATTTCGATCACCATCATTAAAAATCATTAAAATATTAAGTAATCCCAATAGAACTGATTTGCCACCAATGTGGATTCATACAGCTAAGTTAGGATCAAGTACAAGGTACTGTTTTATTATCAGAGAGGAAAAGAAAATCATTTTTAAAAATGAGAATTATCTGCTTATAAAGGAGTCTATAGGAGATGGCCTTTTTCTACAACAGGTTTACGGAGAAGGGATCCCCTACCTTTAGCATGTTTTCCTAGTTGCGTAGCAATTTAAAGAAATGACAAAAATCTGATGATACCTGCAGTGTGCAAAATCTTATAAACTTTAGTAAAGGTTGGGCTAATGGTTCCTCTCATTTTTTAAGGTGTCACATAGTGCATGGTTGGTCTATAATGGACTCAGGACATTTTGAATAGTAATTTATGAGGGACTTTCTTTTGGTTTTTGAATTAACTTTGGTCTGCTTCAGAAGTTGTAATATAGTTGATATTAATAAGTTGCTGAGTAGCCATAGGGGCAGCTATTCAATTCCAGAAGGGCTGTAGGGCATGTATCTGCAGAACATTTATTCTGTTTAGAATATAATGGATTTAGCACTTAAGAGGATTAACAAGGAGCAAAATGTAATTCATTCTTTACACATCTATAGGAAAATTTTACATATGCAATAGGACTATTGTTGCCATGGAATAGTTAATTTGCAGATTCTGAATTAACAGATATAACCTGTAAATATAATAAACCACCTGGTGGATTGTAGATTATTGTTCCTCATAGAAAACATTTGTTGAAACGGTCCATTTGGCCCATGGGGAAGCTGGGTGGCGTACTGCCCATGTACAGCCACCGATAGGATGCTTTCCATTATTCATGTTTTTAAAATGGCTTGAGAAATGAATGCTTATTAAATACAAGTGAATTTTAATCCACGTGGTAGCTTAACACATTTGAGATGGTGGTCCCTGACGAGAATTCTTCTTTTCATGAAGTTATCACACCATGCACCCCTATTTCTTGCTCAACTAGCGCCATATAAATATACACAATATATACAATATAAAGGAATTATACTGATTAGATTGTTTAAACTAGCAACTTCAACACCTGCAGGAATGCCAGCATTCTGTAATACTGAAATATATATAATTAGTATATGCAGTGAACGTGCAACATTTTGTTTAAGTCTGTAGCAATGGTTAAACTAGGAAAAATACATGGTCTAAAATGCTTGGTCTAAAAATAGCAAAACAATCTGCAATAAAATTTGCTACCATCAAGGATACCAACACATTGTATAAAACCAGGGCCAGAACAGTACAATTCTTTGCATAGTATCATTATTATTACAATATTAAAGAGAAGCAAAACAATTGTTCAGACCGTGCTGTAATTATTTTCATATCTATGGGCTCATCCGCCTGCATTTTAAATAGCAGAGAATAAAGTCATTGTGTTACTTTATAATTGCCCTAACTACACAGCTTCTCATAATCACCACCTAAGTTTATGGTACTGAAGCTCAAGGAACAGTTTATCTTATGCAGGAAGCACATGAGTACATCTAGGCCTTCCTTTCCATTACTGAAACAAAATGGTCTCCAAGAATGGAGAGAAAGAAAATAGAATTAAAAAATTTAGACTCTAACAGTAATAACATGCAAGCTCGTAAAATTCTTTAATATAACCCTGTAGCTGTTAAAATTAAATCTTCTAAATTATCGTAATGAGCAAACAGTGCAAAACATGTTTCCTGAAACCACAAGAGATGTATTCTGTTTGATAAAACAAGACTAAAGTCCTGCAATCTCCTCTTCTGTTTTAACGTCTCATGCAAAACTTTTTTATACTGAAAGACATTTTAAGAGTACTGTCCAGCTTTTACCATGGGGATAGACTACTAGTTTCCACATGATTAACATGGGAGTCCAAAGAAAAATTTTCAGGTAGGGCAAGTAGGTAAATCTCAAGTATCCCAAGCAAAATGTCTACAAATATGTTTGTGGCAAAGACATAAATCTAGGGCTGAAATTGTTAATGCACTTAATGGTTGTGGGATTAAATAGCCTGATGGTAACAAGAAATGCTATTCAGAGGAAATTATATAAAAGAGTCATAACTCTGAGCCAATGTAGCCATCCCCGAACTGCCTCAGCGTTTTTCCCCATAGGCTAGAATGAAAAGTCGCCTGCGCTACTGCACACGCGGCAATGCGTTTTCAATAGTCGCCCAAAGTTGATGCAACTGAATCTCCTTGTGTGGACTAGCCCTTATCCACTTTACAAGCAAATCAATGCATTGTTTTTCTTAATTACACACTTGCATAGACTCCTAGGGGGGAATTCAGAAAAGTGTCGGGAACGAAAAAATGTCTTTAAAATGTCATAGAAAGTGTCGTAGCAACAGCTGACAAATTCACAGAGCATTTCTCCGCCAATTTTACAACATGTACGACACTTTTAAATTAGTGTCGTTAAAAGTGGGCGTGTTTTTTTCTGCGCCACTTTTCCCAACATTTTTATGAATTACTCGTAAACTCATTTTTTTTACTGACAATTTTTCAGACACTTTAGGCTCTCCAAAACGAAAATGTCGGTCAAATTGTCTTTTGAAAAGTCTTGGTAAATGACGTTTGTACGATGAAAAGATATACGACATTTTAGAATATTGTCGGACTTACGAGACATTCAGAGATGGTAACATCTGCCTTTGTGAATTTGCCGTTCGTACGACATTTTACAAATTTGTCGACCGCCACTTCTGGGTTACTTATTTTACCGACACTTTTGTGAATTCCCCCCATACAGTCTCAGACTAGCGAGACACAACCAATCTGCTGGAATCCGCTCAATTTTGCCTCTTTATTGACAGGCACAGTGTCGGTCTGGGTACATACATACACACAGAGCAGATTTTGGAGTGAAAACATGCATTTCTGCTGAAAACCAGTACAAATCCAGAAATAACCTGCATTGTTCAGAGCAGACAAACAATTGATCCCTTATGTAGTAGTGATACTGGGAGCTCCAGTAGTGGTGCAGGCACAGGCAGAGGGTGATGTTTTCGTTTGGGAACTACAGCTTTATACTCAACTACACATTTCATAGTCAAATGGCATAATAATTCATGCAAGCGCATACAATGCAATGCCAATCTGATGCATAAGCCTCCCGAATATAGTTTTAGTGCCAATGTCTTGTCAATTATCTCCATGTGGTAACATAAAAAAATAGGGCCCTCACAGTGTAATCATGGTCTCAACTCAATATAGAATGCCCCAGAATACAGGGGATAATAATGTTTATAACACACCAGAAAACACAACAGAATGATTACAGTGCCAATAACAATGGTGCCAGTTCCTTTAATAATACCACTAGATGACAAGGCTGGATAGATACACAGTGCCAGTTGTAAAGCTGATCCCAGGGAAGAATAAATAGGGTGCAGGTCCTGCTGGCAGTGTACATGGGCTTTACACAATCAGGGACTCAGGCAGGTGCACAAACGCAATCATACACACACATATATACACACTCACATATATTTAGGCTTTTGAAGGCACTGCAACAGAAGCACATGTAACAGGCACAGTTGCACAAGTAGAGAAAGTGTGACAATGCTTAGCAAACACACTAATACACAATTCCTTAGGCAGCAGCACAAATATATAAATCCCTTCCCCTTCAGAAAGCTTTGAATTGTTACTAGTAAAACTCATTACTAGTGACAGCACAGATTTACCAGGGGTGACAAATCTCGCCATCTGCCATTGCCTAAAGGATAAATCCTTATAACTGTACTAATTGACAATAACCATTAGAACTGCTAGGTAAGGTGGGCTAAGTCTAGGGCCAGACGTTTCTCTGCAGACCTAGGTCCGCTTGGTCTGGCCCTAGCCAGGAACAGTAACCCCAACAAATAAATATATGTTAAATTAATAAAAATATAATATAGAGGTAGATATATGCACTGGTAAAACGGTGTGTTTGCTTCAGTAACACTACTATAGTTAATATAAACAAGCTGCTGTGTAGCCATGGGGGCAGCCATTCAAGGCACAGGTTACAAAGCAGATACCAGATGCACTCTGCAGAATACCATTGTTCTGTTATATGCTAAGTAACCTTTGCCTTTTCTTTTTCAGCTTGAAGAGCTGCCTATGCTTATATAAACTAAAGTAGTCTTTTCGAAGCAAACACACCAGTTTTACCAGTGCAGCAACATTACATTAAATTTTAATTGCTCTTTTTTTTTAACTTCTCATTTAAAAGGAGAAAGAAAGTAATTTTATACTTGGGGTGCCAAAAGTTAGGCACCCCCGAGTGATTGTATTTACTTACCCGACACTGCAGGCTGGTGCTCCTGTCTGCAGAAATCTGCACCGGCCCAGGGTTACTTCAGTGAGCACCATGGAGAGATCCTCTTCCAGCTTCTTCTTTCAGTTCTCAGCTGCACATGCGCAGTAGAGCATAAAGCCGCACTTTAACAAAAAGCCGGCTATTTTGTTCTACTGCGCATTCATCTTCCCAGGGGAAATTTTAAGAGCGAAGAAGCAGGAAGAAGATGGCTCAGTGGTATTCGCTGGAAGGACCGCGTGTCAGTGCAGTTTTCTGCTGATAGTAGCACTGCCCGGAGTGTCAGGTGATTAAATACAATCACTTGGGGGTGCCTAACTTATACAAAATTACTTTCCTTCTCCTTTAATGCCTCTTCAACGTTCCAGTCCTTTAGTTTAATCAACTTTAATGAGGTTGTATACTTTCTTTAAATTAAAAGAACAGTAACGTCAAAAAATATAATTGTTTTAAAGTAATACAAATATAATGCAGTGTTTCCCTGCACTGGTAAAACGGCTGGGACTATTGTTTATATAAATAAGCTGCTGTGTAGTCATCGGGTCAGCTATTCAAGAAGAAAAGGTGCAGGTTACACAGCAGATAGCAGATAAGCTCTGTAGAACATTATGGTGTTATCGGTTATCCACTGTTCAACCTGTACCATATAGCCTTTTTTTTCAATTTCCGCCATTGCTATTCAGCAGCTTGTTTATATAACTATAATAGTGTTTCTGAGGCAAACATATCAGTTTTACTAGTGCAGGGCAACACTACGTTATTTTTATTACTTTGATTTTTTGGTGTTACTGTTCCTATAAACACAAAACATAACTAAATTCAGTAACCTTTACTAGTTCTACCATGTTTAAGCCTTATGCCTGATCTCTGTTAAAGGGCACCAAATCCTAATATTGATTTTACAGAATTTAAGAAAACATAATTTTTAAAAAATATTTTTTTTTTAATAAAGGAGAACTAAACCCCCCTAGTATCAATAGCCCCCATAACTACCTTCTATCACTCTCCTCACCTGTACATCCCCAACGGGGTTGGACTGGGCTGGTGGGATACCGGGGAAAAAACTCGGCCCGACATCCTCTCCCGATCTGCCTGTCCTACACAAAAACTATAAATAACAGTTTGGAGTTGGAGAGGTGAGGGGGTTGATGGAAAGTAGTTAAGGGGGCTATGGTTACTAGGGGGTTGTTCTCATTTAAAGCTCGGGTCACATCCTACAGGGCAAGAATACGCTGCCCCACTGCTCCTCTTCTGCTGCTACATTTTTGATTTACAGATTGGAACGTTGCTTAGAAATGCATAATATTAATCCAGATTTATAATGTGCCGACGTATTCTGCAGTGGTGAACAATATAATGGTCTCTACATCATATGTACAGGTATGAGACCTGTACATTTTTTTTTTTAAAGGTTCATTTATCTTGGTGGGTTTTTTTTTTTTCAAAAATTTGATGTTACTGGTCCTTTAACCATTAAATGAACCCAATAGGCTAGTTTTGCTTACAACGAGCAAGCCTGGATTTGTGGAGAGGCCACCAAGGCACGGGCCTAGGGCGGCAGGATTTTAGGGGGCGGCACGTTGCCCAACCACACCCACATTGGTTCAGAAACACTGGGGATGTGCAGGAGATACGATACGTTTTTAAAAAAAATTCTGTGTGCCAATCCCCATTGCTCTTGTCCCGATGATGTAAATTTGAGCAAATAAAAAGAGAGGAGGGTGCACCGAACGACAGCGGGCCTAGGGGCGCCCGATATATAAATCCGGCCCTGACAACGAGGATTAATTATAGCTTAGTTTGGATCAAGTACAAGTATTATTTGGATATAATTAAGTCTATGGGAGACGGCCATCCCATAATTCAGAGCTTTCTGGATAATGGATCCTATATCTGTACAAATATTGGGTGATAACGGATGTAAAGAGAGCCCTGCTCATTAGAGTTTATACATTTAAAATCTATTATATGATTAACCAAAATCCCATGTATTACCTTTTTAAACATATTTCAGATGGGAGATGAAAAGGCACAGAGAGGGTTAAACAGGTCTTTAACTGCTCATATCATGTTGTTTATTTAACCCCTTTCATTGCCATCCCTGCTTTCTTTAAACCTCACAGAACCCTTGTCTCAATTGTTTTGTTAACCCACTTCTGATGTCTACATGACTTTATCACTTAGATGCCAGGAAACAATCTGCCTTTTTCAGGAACTTCAAAGTTTTCTTAATCTTTTGAATTTTGGTGTACAACAAAAAATGTAAGATGTGTTTTGCTGTTCTCTGGTGGTAGAGATAAGGAGCTTTTATCTGGTTTTATTTGAGCAGGACATAATTGCAGAAATAATTGAGTCCATCACATGGTTGACAGCAGCTATCTTAAATGTTAAATCACATGCAGGATTTTTCTACTCTGAGTGGCTGGCTTCTTAGATCACTGCAAGGATCCCAATTAGCAATTCACAAGAGACCACAATGAAGCATTCCAACACACATCACTGATTGCCACACAAGGAGAAGAGAGCAATACTGTGGGGACACAGCACTAACTTAAAACTCTAGTTAAAGGGACAGTATACCTCTTGTTCAACAACAGTTCAATTAATAAAGCTGGCCATAGATGTGCAGATTGTATTCTTTGTACGATAACAGTTCGCATTTCAATCGTTCCTTTCAGTGTAACAATCTACAAGTAACCATTAGATTAAATAAGTAGGAAAAATAAATCAGATGATCTTCTGGCCATTAACTGATGGACAGCAATCGTACGAAAGTTATGCCCGGTAAATAGTACTGACAGTCAGTTACGGATTTGTCAGGCAATATTTACAAAGATATTATCTTTAGCTGACAGAAAGTTGACACAGTCCGAAAATCATACAAACCTTTGTTTCATAAAACTATACCTTTGCATCTATGGCCATCTTAAGCTTTGTGCTTAACATCATTTTCCTATTGTTTTAATTTACAAAAAAAATCTAGTTTTTGATTTCTTGAGCTAGACACTAAAACTGGAGCTACTACAAAATATAGATTTCTCCTGATTAAATAAAAGTATAATTAGCATAAGCCCTATTCAATAAACTCATGTTGAGCAAAGGGAGTTTATTATTTACAAAAGCCCAACAAGGAACTTAGGCACTGGCAGGGGCTGCTGACTGCATTCTTCTAAAACCTTCGCAGTCATACCTCTATTACTAACAATATGATTTGTACACACTCACATAAGACACAAGTGGTTTATCATCAGTTAAATAATAATGCAAAAGTACAAATTACTCTTCCAGAGTAAGGGCTTAACAGAGCTCATTCCAACAGAACCGAGTTGAATGCTGAACATACAATGGTCTGTTAAAGGTGTTCATACACATTACAATTACAATCTATCTTACAACCATTGGTGTGAAACATAGATGAGTTTTGTTAATTGCACTGTAGGGGAGAACTCTTAGGAGCAGGCCCTTATGCAATGCTTTTATAGCCTTCTACCACCGAGAATACATATATACTCCCATTTAGATTATAAAGTCTATGGGGCAGGGACCTCCATCATCTTATCTCCTTGAAAATAAGATTTTAATCCTTAGTTACTGTACTTTTGATTTTTTTTTTGCATTGCATATTGTAATTTTTATTTATTATTGTAATGACCCAATTTGTTCTACTACTTCATTTTCCTGCTATACCGTGCTTCGCTCTCAAGTAGCAATATACAAATAAAAATACACAAATATACATGGTTATGTTCATATACACCATATAACCAAGCAGTCTCTGCCCAACATTATACACGTATTGCAATTTATTGATGCAAGAGATGATTTGCCTCAGGTCAGAAAAACAAACCAGACTTTCCTGCTTGTGATTAATAATTACATTCACATGCATGGCTGCTCATACAGCACTTTCAATTTCATGGATACACAATGTGGCACATACACCTTGCAAATCAATACTCACTCACCTTCTCGATTACATAATCTCTCATTATTGTTTTGTTCTCCCACTACAGAACACCACAATAATGCAAAATAAAAATAATTTCGCTGCCAGAGCGTGCAGAACTATGACACAGATATTCCTTCCATGATGACATGCACTCAAGTCAAAACAACCATCATTATTATATTATATATGCAAGGAAGTGGCAGCCATAACTGTATGGATAACCCATCTGTACTGAGGATTAGGGAAGAAATATTATCTCCACCTTAAGAGGAACCAGAGCACCCAAAAAAGTGTTTTAAAGGAGAAGGAAAGGCAAACCATAAATAGGACTCTAATCAAAGTATTGTGGACATAGAACTTACGTAGCCTTTTACATGGTTTCTCCCTGGTCTAATCTGGAAGCAGTAGCGATCATAGGAAGACTGCAGCGTTGGACTCGGGTGACGTCACGCTAAGGGCTCTTACACATGAGCGTTTTTACCTGCACAAATTCAATGATTAGCAAATAGCTTTATATGTATTCAACGCTGGATAGGAGATTTATTTATAACATACCGAAGGAGCGCTCCAAGTTGTTTTGAGCGTTCGTGATAATCGTTTTCTTCTTGCTGCCACTACTGAGCTGCTCTGATTCCTAATGAGCGCTCCAGGGGTCAACATAAATTTTTTTTTTTCGTGCATGCGCCTTAAGGTGAATGAGGTGAAGGAAGCGTTCTTTACTTTTCTAAGATGGCGCGTGCCTGACTAAACAAGTGATCCGAAGAAGGACATGGAATATACATAATTAGAATGGACTATGTCACTACCCATGCGATTTAGGAGGTCTTAGGTTGTACATTACAGGTAGATAAGTATTTATTTTTTCCTTTCCTTCTCCTTTAAAGCAAGGAAAATGTAATGTGCGGTCGTCTTGCAATGTACAACTGGTGTGTTTGAGTCAGAAACTTTACTAGAGTTAATATAAACAAGATGCTGTGTTGCCATGGGGGCAGCCATTTACAGCTGAAAAGGCACAGGATACACAGCAGATAACAGATAAGCTCTTTGGTATACAGTGGGATTCTATAGTATTACTACACTACACTAACACAGATACATCATTATTTATAAACCAAATTTGGACTACAAATGTGACCCCCACTCTCATCCTAGACCCCTGATAAAAAATTTATGTTACTGGTCCTTCAAAGGTGTTGTTCACCTTTGAGATCATTTTTTCAATTTTTGTTTTTGAAGATTTTTGAGTTATTTAGCTTTTTATTCAGCAGCTCTCCAATTTGCATCTTAACCAATCTGGTAACTAGGGTCCAAATTACCCTAGCAACCATGAATTGATTTGAATAAGCAACTGGAATATGACTAGGTGAGGCCTGAATAGAAGGATCAGTAATAAAAAGTAACAATACATTTGTAGCCTTACAGAGCCTTTGTATTTTAGAAGGGACTCAGTGACGCCCATTTGAAAGCTGCAAAGAGTCAGAAGAAAAAAGGAAAATAACTATAACATAATAAAAGTTACCTTAAAAGTGAACCACCCCTTAAAACATTATTGGACAAATTTGGACTACAAATGTGACCCCCACTCTCATCCTAGACCCCAACTGAAAAGTTTACACTGCTAAATGTCTTACATATGTGCATTTCACAAATTCCTAGTGACTTTTCATATTGCAGTGAACCCAACATCTGTTATAATGTAAAGGTCTGGTTTGGTCTACCCAAATGGCACTAGCAAGGTCATTTTAAAGGAGCACCTTTAAGTTAACTTTTAATTTGTTACACAATGGCTAATTCTAAGCAACTTTTCATTTTATTTTATAGTTTGTTTGTTTTTTATAGTTTTTGCCTACTTCTGACTTTTTCCAGCTATAAAATGGGGATCACTGATCCCATCTTAAAACAAATGCTTTGTATGGCTTCAAATTTATTAGGGATGCACAGAATTCGGTTCGGGATTTGGCCAGGATTCGGCTGAATCCTTCTACTTTTTATTACTCATCCTTCTGTTCAGAACTTCTCCTATTCATATTCCAGTCTCTTGTTCAAATCAATTCATGGTTTCCATGTTGATTTGGACCCTAGCAACCAGATTACTGAAACTGCAAACTGGAGAGCTACAGAATAAAAAGTTAAATAACTCAAAAACCACAAATAATAAAAAATGAAAACCAACTGCAAATTGTTTCAGAATATCACTCTCTGAACAACCCCTTAAAATTAAAAGTATAATGAATTACATTTGTGGCCATAGATGAACAGCTATAGAAGAACCAAGTTCTGTTTGTCTCTATTTTCCTTGCTGCATACAACTTTGTATGGCAGAATGTAATAATAATAATATTATTCCATAGAAATCAATCTTTCAGGTCATCAAAATGTAAAGAAGGAATGAGATACCTGTCTTCAGTCTGCAATAAAAGGTTCCCTAAGGAGATAAACGAAGAATTAACTACTGTAAACAAAAAAATCAAGTTACTTGCTTGTTATCAGTACACTATGTTACTATCTGGAAATGTAAAATGACTTAGTGTCCGATAAGATCTAGAAACAGTGTCTTGTACTGTGAGTCTTCATGAACTGTGTCACATCTGCCCCATCATGAAAGAATGATGAGAAACATTGCTCTGCCTTACTAATAAAGATAGCCCAGGACACTGCTTTGAGCAACACATGCAAGTTATAACAGGAGAGCAGATGAAAGCTTTGCAGATGACTACAGGCAGGAGGGTGTGCTGACTCACAAAGAGGTGTGGAAGGCTCCTGCTAAAATCCTGTAAAATGTTGACTGAAAAAACTGAGTAAGCCAGAAACAATGTGCTTAATAGCTATATTGTTGTTACAGGCTCCCCCAAAATCCTACCAGCTTCACCCTACTACCCACACTGAAATGCAAGTTTGGAGTTTATTTTTCAGCAAAGAAAAATTCAGAATAGTTCTGTGAACTGGGAACAAAAAGAAACCCTGGATATTTTAGGCCTCTTTGCAAGGAAAAGATTAAAATAAAATGTTACCAGTAGGCTATAAAAGTATTTCCAGCTACCAGCCTGCAGGGTAACTCTCTTAGACCACAACATATGCACACAGTTAAGAATGGCTTTTCGTTGGAAGGGAATACAGATTATTTGTCTTTCATTCTTATTTTGGTCCACTAACAAACATAGCAACAAAATATGAAATGTTCATTTTGGTTAAGTGAAAAATGCTCTTGGAATAAGAAGCTCAGAGGGGGCACAGTGAGGCACAATACCCAGATTCTACTGACAATGGAATAATAGATGTAAAAAAAGGAGATGAACATTGATGTTTAAGATAATATGGTTCAACTCAAGCTGCATGCGGCTCTTTTTATAGACTGGGAACCTATTCTCAGGATGGAAAGACTTTACAAATATTCGAAGATGCTCTCTGAATGGAAATGGCATTGGGTTTTAATAAAATGCTGTGCAAACTGTAAAAAGATACAATCATTTGTAAAACATGCAACAGCGAACAGAATGTTGACAGTGTATTTTAATTGCCAGTGCCAGGGGAGGATTTTATCCCCGCAGCTAAATGAAGAATAAGACAAATAATTAGGTTATGTATCTTTCAATCTGCTCTGTTCTAGAAACACTGGTAAATACTTCTATGCATGTCACAACAAAAGCCAATGTATTACTCAGTATGACTGTACCTTTAAGAGTAAGCAGTCTGTTTTGAAATTGAAGGGGCATATTTATATAACTGTACAGAAAAACGGGGTTAAAATAAAAACTGCAATGCTACTTTAACACTTCTGTACACACTTGAGTGCCTCTGTTTTTTAACACCACAAATTCTTATCCCTGACATCCCCATTTACTAGAATGTTGTTTTGCCAGGTCTAAGCAGTGTAAAAAGTGAAATAAAGCACATATTAGATTATATTTCTGAAATTGTGATGCATAGTATTAAGTCAAGCATATGGACAACAATAAAACACTATAGCTCCGCCATTTCCTTTACACAACTTAATAATAAAACATTAAAAATCTCCACCCAAAAACTGTTTTTGCATAATGTGTAATTCTAGCCAACTTTTCAATATACATTAATTAGCCATTTACAAGGTTTTGTAATTACAACTGAACTCGATTACTTATAGGGATGCACCGAATCCAGGATTCGGTTCGGGATTCGGCCTTTTTCAGCAGGATTCGGATTCGGCCGAATCCTTCTGCCCAGCCGAACCGAATCTGAACCCTAATTTGCATATGCAAATTAGGGGCGGGGAGGGAAATCATGTGACTTTGTCAGAAAACAAGGAAGTAAAAACAGTTTTCCCCTTCCCACCCCTAATTTGCATATGCAAATTAGGTTTCGGATTCGGTTCGGTATTCGGCCGAATCTTTAGCGAAGGATTCGGGGGTTCGGCCGAATCCAAAAAAGTGGATTCGGTGCATCCCTAATTACTTATCAAAAGAAGTCAAAGCCATGTCAAGAGGACAATGATGTGAATCTAGTCTGCATAGGACCTGACCTGCAACTCCCAGAAACCCCTGTAAGGGTAAGGTCACACTGGGCGTTTCGAGGAGATTTAGTGAGCCTTCCCTCACTCTTGCGTTGGCTAAAAAGAAAAAACGCCGGCACTGAGCACACACGGTGATTCATTTTCCATAGTCGCCCGAAGTTTCCTCATGAGAGATGGGCACGATGGCGGGTCCAGTGTGCAGCGTGGCTGCCATTTAGCGCTGGAGTCTTAGGTTCTATTCTAGCCTCAGCTTTAATTTTAAATCTCTGTTAAACACTGGGGAATATGTATATAAAGGCCATTAATGATGGTAGAACTCAGGTCCAGCAAAAACTAGAAGACCATGGGATGAACACCCCTCCTTCAGGGATTGCTAAAAATACAATACAGCAGTAGGCCTGAGAATGTGAAAAGTTTCTAAGCACAATACAGTATGGAATTATTGATGAATGGAGGATCCCATTCCCTGCATTGACTGCTCATTAAGACACATGGCTACTGTACACATGCACTTAATTGAATAAAAACAAGTATGTGCATCCAAACAATAACAGGGACACGCAGAGTGGGAATCGCTGGGAGTGAATATGGTCTCAAAGCTTCTCCACGAATTCTTCACATTCCCCGACTGTAGAAACAAAAGAGATGGCTTGGACGTTACCCCCAGCAACACATGCACTGGAGAGGATGCCCCCAGGCCAAGCATCTGCACACTGAAGCTACACAGCATCTCGCGGATCTCTAAGGCTGCTGGGTGTTGTAGTTCAGGTTACAGGCTGCACATCCTTAATCCATTCATTACAAGCAAGATCCGGCGATGAAACAGCCGTGCAAATACATAAAGGTATGTATGTGGGTTGGAGAGAAGGAGATGAGCTGCAGAAGAGCTTCCTATAGGAAAACTCACCTTGCTTTTTACCTCCACCGAGCTGCTCGCCACATACCGCAACGTCTGGGACTTACTAAAGCTGCGGTTCATCTTCAAGGCTCACCCCCCTCCCCAATAGTCACCCAGCCGAGATGCCACCAGGCTGGATGCCGAGGCGTCGGAGAGCGGGGAGCAGCTTCTAGTCTCTGTGTCTCTCTCTCTCTATGTTGCACTGGGCTCTCCTATCCGCACGCAGCTGCCGCTCCTGTTTGGAATGATCGGGCCGGAGCGCAGCCCGCGGTGACGTCACAATGCAGCGCCCAGCCCCCGTCACACACTCACTCACATACGTACTGACTCACATCCATCCAGCAGCGGCAGCAGCTCCGACTCTTTCCCACGTGCTGTGTGAGCGGCCGGCACCGGTCATCTCACTTTCCTCGGGGGTTGTTTTTGTATAAAGTAGAAACAATACATGTTATCCGGTTGTGACTGCCCCTATAGTCACTCAACTTGAACACATTGTTTCACAGTATGGATTGGCTTCCTTTACATTTAGTTTTGTTGTACAATAAGTGCGCCTTAAATAATTCTTCTTCTGTGCTCAAATTAGGTTTAAAAAGACACACGTCCATCAAGTTCAGCCTTTTATATATACACATATATAACCTGCCTAACTGCTACTTTGAAGGCCATTGCAGCCTCTCCAATTTGCCTCAGAGGCAGAAAAAAATTCTTACTGACTCCAATTGGAGCAGACCCTGGATCTACTTGTACTATGAGCTATCTCCCATAACCCTGTATTCCCTCACTTGCTAAAAAGCCATCTAACTACTTCTTAAAGGTATACTGTCATGGGAAAACATGTTTTTTTTCAAAACGCATCACTTAATAGAGCTGTTCAATCAGAATTCTGCACTGAAATCAATTTTTCAAAAGAGCAAACAGATTTTGTTATATTCAGTTTTAAAATCTGACATGGGGCTAGACATATTGTCAATTTCCCAGCTGCCTCCAGTCATGTAATATTAAAGGGGTGCATCACCTTCAAACAACTAGTTAGTTTCAGATAGATCACCAGAAATAACGACTTTTTCCAATTACTTTCTATGTGAGACGGTTTTTCTAATATTGAAGTGTAAAGTGTCATTTCTCTCCTTCTCTCTGGGAGGGGTGGTCGCCGATCCTGTAAACTGTTCTAAATGGATACATTTAGTTGATACATTTTTTTATGTTTGTCCCTGCTGAGCAGAATCTCTGGGTTTCATTACAGGCAGCTGTTGGAATTGATACAATAGTTGCTAATACTCCAGAGATGCTGCTGAGAAATGTATCAACTCAATGTTGCAAAATTGTAACAGACTCTGCACCTGAATCACTGACCTGCCAGACTCAAACACCAGAGACAAGAACATTAAACTTTAAGCTTTGATTTTGGAAAAAGCGTAAAAAATAAATAATGGAAAGTAATTGAAAAAAGTCTTTATTTCTGGGGAACAATCTAAAAACAACTGAATTGGAAAAAAGTGTTTGGAAGGTGAACAACCCCTTTAACACTATTAACTGATGTGTTTGGGAAAAAACATGTTTTTCCATGACAGTATCCCTTTAAAGCTATCTAATGTATCAGCCTGTACGAATGATTCAGGGAGAGAATTCCACATCTTCACAGATCTCACTGTAAAAAACCCCTTGCAAATATTTAGGCGGAACCTCTTTTTTCTTCTAATCGGAATGGGTGACCTTGTGTCAGCTGGAAAGATCTACTGGTAAATAAAACATTAGAGTGATTATTATATGATCCCCTTATATATTTATACATAGTTATCATATCACCCCTTAAGCGCCTCTTCTAGAGTAAACAACCCCAATTTAGCCAGTCTTTCCTCATAGCTGGGATTTTCCATACCTTTTACCAGCTTAGTTGCCCTTCTCTTCAGTCTAATTAAATAATATCCAGTTTGAACGCTGGAGACCAAAACTGTATGGCATATTCTACATGGGGTCTTGGTGTTCTGTTACAAGAGGAGGGTTGTGGGTGCACTCCTAAGGCCATATAAAAAAAAATATTTAAATACAATAATCCCCTGTCTAAAAAAGAAAAACAGGGTTTTTTGTTACAAAATTATGATCATAAAATTGGTAAGCCGCCATACCACGTCAAGGTAAACCCCATACGGCGGTCCCTAACCTGTTTACCTGTGATCAAAATATAAAACCTTGGTTTCAATCTGTGGACTAAATCCTCCCCCGCCACCTGCATATGCGGCTTTTGAAGGGGAGACTGCCCAGAAGCCCCAGACCAACGCCCAT
The DNA here is from genome assembly GCA_038501925.1 of Xenopus petersii. Classification (NCBI taxonomy): domain Eukaryota; kingdom Metazoa; phylum Chordata; class Amphibia; order Anura; family Pipidae; genus Xenopus; species Xenopus petersii. Next base: position 63,768,945 of record CM076682.1, read on the forward strand.
TTAAAAAAAAAAAAAAAAATGTGATTGTGAAGAGAAGCAGGCAGGCCTTTATTGCCCAAATCAGCATATGATGTTGTTTATTGTTAGCCTTTTAGTGTTCTTACACCAGTTGTTAATCTTATTGTTAATCTTATTCTCAAAGTTTGCAAAGGTTTTTGCTGTGGGGCCCAGTACCTTGTACTTAAACCTCTGATCTGCAGTGAATCCATGAGCTAATGGCATATTGAGAAGCCAGCCATTAGCCCATGGATTCACTGCAGATCAGATGTGTAAGTATAAGCTACTGGGTCCCACAGCAAAAACCTTTACAAACTTTGAGAATAAGATTCTTCAAAACATATACACAGCTGCTTATCAGTCAATGCTCAACTGGGCCCATCGGCAATCACAGGGCCTGCTTCTTCTATAGCTATGCCCTGCCTGGTGCAGATTCTGATTAGAATTAAGTGCTGTTTTAAAGGGCATATAAAGGCAAAACAATAAAATCCCATTTTTACTTTCTTTAATGAAAAAGAAACCTATCTCCAATATACTTGAATTATAAGAAACCTGACTGTATGCAGTGAAATTCTCCCTTCATTTACTGTTGTGGATCTGAATTGTCAGATAGTCCCTAACTGCTGAGCAGGGAAACAATCATACTTATGAACAGCAGGGGGAGCCCCCGCCTTACTTCCCAGCCATGCAGAACTCAAGCAGCTTTGTTTATGACGATTCCTAAGCAGCACAGACCACACTGAGCATGTGCACAGTCTTAGTCTTGCAAAGATGTTTAACAAAGTTACAAGATGCTGACCCCCTGTAGCCAACTTTGAAAGCATAAATTATTTGTTTGATTAGGTTTGTGGTGCAGCAAGTTCATGTTTATATTTCGTATACAAAATACAGCATTTCCAGCCTTATTCTATTTTAGATTTTACATGCCCTTTAATTACCAAAAATGAGTAGGGTTGCAACCTTTTCTGGAAAAAATACAAGGCTTCCTATATTTTTAACTTTCTTACCCATAAGTAACATCGGGATAAAGCATACGTTTTATCTTCCAGGCCAGTAAAATATTGGCAACCCTAAACAAGAGTTACCTCAGGTACAGTAGGGCAGAGGGCCCCTCCATCATTCCCTTCAAGTGCTATACGTTTACACAAGCATCTCTAAGGAAAGGTACGCATAATTTTAATGAACTACAAGAGCTGCATAATATTTATGTTTCTTATAAGCTATATGTACTGTTTCTTTAACAACACAGAAGTGCAGACTGTACGTTCAGGGGCTAATACCCCCATTATAAAAAATAACTGGAACCTCCTGCTGTATTCCCTCTGAATCAAGATACAATTATAGATCAGCTCCACAGGCTATGGAAAAACAAACAACACAACCTAGCTCAATATTGTTAATATTCAGTGCAGTCACCAAACAAATCTGTGTGTGCCTTGAACCATAGAAAGTCTAGGTACAGATTTTTTCTTATGTGTTGTAAAGTGCTATAGTGATTTTTAATTTTATTTTGGAAATACCACTTTGTAAAAATCACTATAGCACTTTAGAACACATAAGAAACATCTGTACCTAGACTAGACTGCGAAAAAGATCGGCAAAGGAAAACGTTCTGAGGGTTTACTTTTCCTTTAATCTTGCAAATTTTGTTTGTTTTGCAATATTAACTATTATATGTTTTATTACCTCTGAGCTTAGTAGTAGGTGGAGGGCACACCAATTCAGCAAATGCTGTAGGTAAACAGTGCAAGAGGTGCAAACATCAAAAGGGTAACCCTACAATGGGTACCCCACAACGTAACAGTATATAGATAGATATGCACACTCAAAAGATAATAAAAGAAGGCAAATATGGTACATTTAAAATAAAGCTTTACTTATTTATGCAAATAATACACACAAAGCCACAATAGTAGGCCTGTATAATACAATACATAAGCTTACATGGTATATACCTAACGTTTAAACATAGCCACAATTACATAACAGTAAACAGTAAGTATTACAATTATACAGCAAGGAGCAGATACACCTACCACCAGTATGAGAATGTATTATTTGCATAAATAAGTAAAGCTTTATTTTAAATGTACCATATTTGCCTTCTTTTATTATCTTTTGAGTGTGCATATCTATCTATATATTATTACCTCTGAGCCCCAGTACCAGCAGGACATACAAAGTTAACACGTTCTATTAAGTCATACAAAAAACAAACTTGACAAGATCTGCAGACGTTTTGGGACGTTCATCTTCAGTGCATCAGTTCTATGCATTTATATAAAATATACTTTGTTGTCCTGCTCTGGAAAAATTGTTTGTTTCAGTAACTGCTAAAATTTTTATAAGCTGTTGTGTAACCATGGGGGCAGACATTCAAGCTGAATAGGACAAAAAGGCACAGGTTACGTAGCAGTTTGTTAAATACAATGGGTTTATTTCTTACTCAGGAAGATAAAGAGAGGTCTGATGCCATAATTCATCACTCTCTACAGGACTACAGACTGGACCTTCCCCATTGTTGTTGCCAATAAATATTTAGGTGCTGGGTAATCAGATAATATTTAGATGCTCGTTAATCAGATACAAACTTTAAGGGGGATATTTATCAAAGATTGAGTCTGTGAGGTTTTTTGTACCTCAAATAAAATCATAAAAATTTGATTGTATGCAATGCAAATGACTTGAATACCTCAAATTTATCGAGTTATATGCTAAAAAAAACCCCTCAAATGTATCGAGTTTTTGAGCACAAACCACTCTAAAAAAAATCTTAAAATCGTGAAGGCAAAAAACATTTTCATATGGTTAAAGGGACCTCTGCCATTGACTTCTACATGACCTTGACATGTTTTAGTTGGAGTATTTTCAGTTTCTGCTTTTAGCAGCTTCGGCTCATAATAAATCCTAACTTTGACCTTTAATAAATAACCCCCTATACCTAAATACAATATTTTCATGAATTTAATGTTACTGGTCCTTTAAATTAACTTTTAGGGGCACATTTACTAAGGGTCGAAGTAAAATCCTTCGACTTCGAATATCGAAGTCAAAGGATTTACTGCAAATACTTAAATCGCATGATCGAAGGAAAAATCGTTCGATCGAACGATTAAATCCTTCAATTCGAACAATTAGAAGGATTTTAATCCATCGATCAAAGGATTTTCCTTTGATCAAAAGCTTAGAAAACGTATGGGGAAGGTCCCCATAGGCTAACATTGAAGCTCGGTAGGTTAGTTTTAGTCGGTAAGTTTTTTTTAAAGAGACAGTACTTCAACTATCGAATGGTCATATAGTCGATCGATTTTTAGTTTGAATCAAAGTCGTAGTCGAAGGTCGAAGTAGCCTATTCGACGGTCGAAGTACCCAAAAAACCTTCGAAATTCGAAGTTTTTGTACTTCGAATCCTTCACTCGAGTTTAGCAAATATGCCCCCCTAGCATTTCAGATTGATAGGCCTTTTCAAGTTATCGTTTGGTCCTAATCTCTTCAGCTTGAAATGTAAATTGATGTAATAGACGTAGGGATTCCAGCAAAGAATTACTTGGTTTGCGAAGGCAGAGAAACAACTAGATCGGAGTGGTGTAACATTTGGGGCCCCCCGGATATTTTTCTGGCCCAGTCAAAATCGTAAGTCACCCATGACACTCAAAAAGTCAGGGGTTACCTACAATGTGCAGAAATACCTGTTTAGCAGCAGAGATTCCAATGGTCAGAGAAGGCATTCAGTCCAGTAGGGGGCAGTACATGCACATGTGGGGGCCTATTTATCATGTGTAAAGAATTGGAGAAAAACCACCACTGATGTTGACAGTAGCAAAAAATAAGATCTTTGATTTGTTTTCTAAACTTGTAGGTGACAGTAAGTGAAATGCAATTGCTAATTGGTTTCTATGGGCTGTATCACCCGTGATGTTTTTCACCAGTATTTTACACAGCATGATAGATATATCTCTAAATAGAGATCCAGGGAACAGGTCCAAAACCAGGTAACTCCTTAGAAATCTTGGGGAGTTTATGGGTATGTCTATCCTAGTACAGTTATTCAATAGAAATTTAGTGCACTTATGTTAAAATGTAATGTAATGTAATTGAATCTGCATTAAGGTTGTGCTGGGCCACATAACTGGAGAGAAGCAGCACCTTAATCCCCAAATTCACTGCCCTACAGCTTGCTAACCCTCCTCCTTCCCGCTGCAGTTCTCCGTGGCCTGCTTCAACCTTGAGTGCCCCTAACCAAGCTTTCCATACAGAAGAGCAGGTCTGTATAAATGGCTAGACTTCAAGGCATCACATGCATATGGATAAGGTTGCTCAACTGGTTCATCAGAAGTCCCATAACCGAGCCAAAACACAGGGTAGTCAGACAATGCTGGGTACACTTGAAAAATTTTAGCATAATTTGATGTATTTTTTAGCAAATATGAACGTATTAAATATGGCATTATATAATGTATATAGTATAATATGGTAAATTTGTACCACAAATGTACAGTACACAATGATTTACAAGGCATAAACAAAAACAATGGTATAATTATAAATAAGACAGAGAGAATACTGTAAATACATAATTTGTAGAAGTTTTTCAATACATGGTTAGAATGAGGTCCCTCCCCTTAACAAATTAAAATGGATGTTTTGTGATCTGGAATATAAGACTGATATGAATAATGAACAATATTATATGTAAATGCTAAAAGTATGTGTTGGTACTATATAAATTAAACATCATGCACTATACTAATATATACTGTTTTCTAGTTGTATTAAAATACAGATATTAAATATTTATTAATCCAAATAAGGTGCACAGAAGACTCAGCGTAAATGCTCGGAACATCATTGGTGTAAATAACAGAAAAGAAAACGTGTGAAATAATGAAACCATGATCAGTAACCGTATATGCAAGTCAATTTTCCCTAGAAACTTGTGTGTGCGTGTAAATAAGATAAACAAAGATACAATTGTAACTATTTAAGATAAGCAAGTCTCTCGGGAGAACTGAGACTAACTTTTTAAAGGGCAATTCACCTTCATTAGCAAAACAGTTTGAACACATTTCTGGGCAATGTTTTATGTGTTCTAACGTTCCATAAACTGCCAAATTTTGTAAAATGAACATGGTAATTAGGGGGTGTGGCCATAAAATGGGCAGATCTTTTTGTCCATTCTTGAAATGTTGGGAGGTATGGTTATATGCACATTCATTTGTTTATGCCTGGGTGCTACTCCATATGGAATCAATTAGGAGGATTTCTGCCAAGCGTTCACTCAGTATTTGGCAAATATTTACAAATTCTCATTCTGAAAGGGAATTGTACTATAAACAGACAGATGGGTTTTTATGGGGGGGCAACCATGGGTAACTGTACATAGTTAAGTTGGGTTGAAAAAAAGACCAAAGTCCATCAAGCCTAGGCTTGATAAAGGGTCCAGTGGGGCCCGAAACGTTGCCCTTGTTTGTTCATATATTGGCTAAATAAATCTGCAAATAGGAGATACGAAAGAATGGCGGAGCCATACCCAAACACACGGCCTCTCCTCAATGGTTGCAGCTATCGCGGGATCCCAGCACTCTGCTGGAGGACATACCAATTGGACAGTTCATCCGATTGCGGAGGAACTGTTCGACTTGGGATGCCTTCCAGCAGCGAGCTATGGAATTATGGGACAGACTTCTGAGGAGAGGATATAAAGTTGACACCATTAAAGGGGGCCTGTCACCCTAAGAAATATTTCCAATTTTTTTTCAATCATGATAGTTGAGCAAAATAAACTTTACACACAGGCAGGAACCATTTTGTGAACACTATTATTAAGACAAATTGTGTATCAGCCCAAAATCTTGTGTATGCACCAGAATGGGGGACCTAATGCCCATGTGCAGTGCCCTACACAATTATAGAGCCTGAGGAGGGAAGGGGCAATGTGAGAAATGCAGTGACATGTATGAATTGCTGAATGGAAAGTGAAAGTAATTGACTGCCCCACCTCTATGCCTCAGGCATAGAGGCGGGGCAAGCAATATATTATTGACAGCTCAGATATTTAAACACCTTTATAACGGGTATGGATGTTTTAATAAAAAAATACTTTGTGTTCCAGGTTTAATTTGGAAAGGACTTTGATTATACAGCTTTTTATGTGTAGGTGACAGGTCCACTTTAAGAGAGCATATTAGAAAGCGGTAGGAGAGAAGACTTACTTCAGACATACAAACAAAAGAAAGGGAAACAAAAAACACAAGTAGATAAAAGAATTAGATTTATTACCACATATAATTTGGAAGCCAAAAAAATACAACACATAATTAACAAACATTGGCAAGTCTTGCGATCAGATCCAATTTTCTCAAAGATTAACCTTGAGAGACCACAGTTTGAGTATAGGCGAGGGTTTAACTTGAGAGACAGATTATCACCCAGTATGTTACCTGAAAAAACTGAAAATAGGAATTGGTTACATACTACTGGGACTTATATATGTGGTGCGAATGTCTGTAAATGTTGCAAATTTGTAAAGACATCAAAGGAGATTAAAAGTACTGTTAATGGTAAGTTACATAAAAATAAGACATATGCCAATGCTGAACACAGATTGTTATATATCTTGCTACTTGTCGATGTGGTAAACATTATGTTGGAAAGACCGCTAGGAGATTCAAAGATAGAGCCCTAGAACATAGAGCCCTAGATACATCTTCGGTCATCGCTGCACACATAATTGAGGAACACAATGCTAATGAACACTTTATTTCGTTTCGGGAAAATGTGAGATTGGGAAAGAGGAAAGCAGATATTGACAATTTATTATCTAAAAGAGAGGTCTGCTAAATTGCTTTAATTGAATAGCCATAGTATTATTGAATTTACGTGTATAAGAACGATATACCTATTATTGGAATTATTTGATGATGATTATAGGTCATATGCAGAGTAACATAGTCTAGGTTTTTAAACAAATGATATAATTTATCTGATCACCTTTCTATCACTAGTATTCATTATATTTTTTATTTTAATATTGTACTCATTTAATATGTGGAAGGATAATATTATATTCACATTGTTTTAGATTTGGAGAAAAAAAAATTTAATTGAGAAATTCTGAGATCACTTTTTTATAGACTATCGCACTTTACCTTAAATTTGCACTTTTCCTTTAAATACTGATTGACTAGTATATGCTAATACTATTTAAACACATCCACACGTCACGCTCACTGAACTCTGAGGAGGTGTCCGGTTGTAGAGACATGAAACGCGTTGGTTTTGTAGCACACCCACTACTGTTACCACCATGTATGTCTAGAATAAAGCCACTTTGTTATTAAAAACACTTGCCTTCCGTGGATATATCGGTCAGCACTGACAGCGGGCAAAAGTTTTGTGTATACTTTGGCTAAATAAATCACCATGGATTTTGCATCAATCTCTGTATGCTTCTGGATTTCTTTCTTTGGATGTAGCAGTGGACCCAAAAAGCAGACGAGGGTCGTCTAGTTTAGCACTAGAAACCTACACCGGTTTTAATGAAGGTAGAGTGCTCCTAATTACTACTATATCTACCCTCATAATTTAAGTCTTCCATCCTTCTAACCAGTTTAGTTGCACTCTTTTCAGCTCATTTATATCCCTATTAAGGACTTTAGTCCAAAACTGCACTGCATACTACAGGTGTGGCCTTACCAGGGACCTACTGTATAAAGAGGCATAATTATGTTTTCATCCCTTGAGTTAATGCCCTTTTTTATGCAAGACAGAACTTTATTTACTTTATTTATTTTCAGTTACGTGATGGTAAGTTCATTCTGGACATTAAATTCAACAAAATAATTCAAGTTTAGCCATCCCTAGTGTCTTGCCATCAAAAAAAGTAACGTCTCTTTGATTAGGGCAGGTCTCTCCCCTGAATTATCTTATTGTACAGTTTTCATAATTTTTATTCCATTTTATTGGTGTCCAGTTAATACCAGAATCTTTACTAAAGGAAAGGCATATATTGCCTTCTCAACTCATCCTGTACTTAGTTTACCCAATAAATCAGAAGCCGGTTGCCCCAGCACAGGCATCTTTGCATTTTTTTTAAAGGTTTGTATCTTTTCCACAGGTGACTTCAGCTTAGCGCTGTATACTTGATTCCCTATATGTTTCACACCGGCACTTTAATTACTGACATACATGCATAGAATGTGTACCTGATGGAAAAGCCAGAACAATCGCAGGTGAATCAGAGTTATAATTTTATAATTCTTCTTCTCAAGAGATTCTGTTTCCTGGGTTCCCTGAGATCAGCACGGCAACACATTAACTGATTTCAGGTATGTGCTTGCATAAAAATAAACTATAAAAGTTCCTGTTAAATTACCGCTCAACAGATATTCATCCCCAACAGAACATTGAGTGGTCTTGCCCCGTCCATAAAATGTCCATGTTTCGATAAGAGAGAGGAGGTGGAATTTACTGGGGTGGTCTAGTACAGGACTGTGTACTTGTGCTTAATTATTTATTCCCAAACATATTAGTGCTAAAGTCAAAGGCCATATGTTTGCTTTTCAGTATAAAATGAAGTGTCTTTGGGCAGATACTGTACAGTCAACAACTCTAAGGTCAGATGCTTGACCTTGGTTCTTTTATTTCTGGTAACCCTGTAGTCATCTCTCAAGCACATTAGCAATTCTGGTGAACCACAGAAATGAGATTTAGCTTTGTCAGCAAGCCTTAACCTTGCTGGAAACATTAAGGGGCAGATTTATCAAGGGTTGAATTTCGGAAAAAACGTTGAAATTCAACCATCGAATTTTTATCGAATTTGCCTGTTTTCAGTCAGAAAAGAAAATTGTTCTATCATACGATGAAATCCTTCGAATAGAACAATCGAATAGGCCTAAATTCGACTTTGATTCAAAGTAAAAAAGTTTGACTTCGAAAATCGAAGTACTGTCTCTTTAAAAAAGTTTGACTTTGACACTTCGCTATGTTAGCTTATGGGGTCCTAGAACCCATAGCCAACATTTGGCTAAGTCTTTAGAAGCAATTCGGCAGGTTTAAGATGGCGAAGTGTCAAAGTTGAACTTTTTTAAAGAGACAATACTTTGATTTTCGAAGTCAAACTTTTTTACTTTGAATCAAAGTCGAATTTAGGCCTCTTCGATGGTCGAAGTACCCAAAAATTTGTTCGAAATTCGAACTTTTTAAGTTGAAAATTCACTTCGACCCTTAGTAAATCTGTCCCTAAATATGGGGAATCTTTCATTGCTGTAATAGACTCATTACCACAGTGGACCTTGCTGTCTTTTCTCTTTTCATTAGAAAAGTCAGATCATATAGAGGTCCCAGCCTTTCTTGCCTTCAAGAGCACCACATCCCTGTAGTTTAGGAGTTTTGCAATTATAGGCCTTGTGGCAACTCCAGGTGTTAGGTTCCATTGCAATTTAAGCCAGGAACCTCCAGGCTTCTGGATGATCTCCTTAATCACTAGGCCAGGAGAACAGCTGGCAAGTTCCCTCATTACCTTTCACCTGCCTTTTTCCCCTTTCATCTTAGCAGCCTTATTGGTCAGCCAATCAGGGGCAGCTATCCCTATATCCAATGTAAAAAGAGTTAGGGAACACCTGCTTTGAGGTCACATGTTGCTTGCGAGTCACTGGTTGGGGATCACTGCCCTACATAAACTCAGCTCCCACATCACTTCTTGACCTGAGCATTAAGGTAGTTTTAAGCTGTGACTTACCCCAGATTTTCCTTGCTCTCACCCTTCCTTAACTTGCTCCAGTTTCTCCTCTGACCTCTACACCCACTCTGCCCCTCTCCTGGCTTTCAGTTCTGCTTTGGCTGTAGTCTGTTCAGCTTGCTCCCAAACAGATCAGTGCATTGAGGCGTGTGCCTCCAGATTAGATTTTTGCTGTATTTGTTGGCCTATCAGCGGTTTTGTAATATACTGTATTTTACCTATCCTTCTTTCTGCCACCCTTATTCTCTCTCTGAGTGTTGCACTTTGTGTTTTATGAATGCAAAATATATTGTTTTTTTTCAGTTATGCAGACTAGGGCAGAGTGTTTATCATGTGATAATGTTGCACTTCTGGCCCCAGGTAATACCAGTTTTATATTGCAATTTTAATTTAATATGACATTTTAATATTGCAATTTTAATTCAGTACTTGTTGGGTCACTCTTAAACTTTCCACTAGTTGGAGCTTTATGCAGTCCACTAGTGATGTGTGGGTCAGGAAAAACTCAACCCGCACCCAACCCTAACCCACAAAACCTTAACCCATACCCAATTCTAACCCACAAAATGTTGCCATTGTAGGACCAGGGCCCAACCTGTACCAGCCTCTTCTCGCTCTATATTCTACTGCTTTGTTTCCAAAACATGGAATCCTCAGAAGCAGTGTAGGAGTGGACTGTCCCAGTCTGACCTACAGTACACCCAACCCTAACACAATGGTTGGCTAAATTTCAACTCTAACCCACCCAACTGGTGGTCAATCCGTGGATCAAGTCAACCCGCACATCACTACAGCCCACACCCTTACAAGCAAGTTACTTTTGATAGAATTTACCAGCTTTAAAATTAAAATTTGAGATTGTACATACTTTTGTTTAATTAGGATGTAAAAATGTTATTGTGTTATATTTGTCACCCCAAACTTTAGTGTATGTTGGATATGCCTAGACATTCATCTCGCTATTGCTGCTATTAGCTAGAACATTTGGGCAGAGGGAGGAAACCTCTAAATGAGTAGGTATTTTATGGGGCAAATTTATCAAGGGTCGAAGTGAATTCGAGGGAATTTTCGAAGTAATTTTTTGGATACTTCGACCATGGAATAGGATACTACGACTTCAAATTTACGTTGAATTCAATTTGAAGTAAAATAGTTCGAATATTTGACCATTTGATAATCAAAGTATTGTCTCTTAAAAAAAAATTAGACTTCAATACTGTGCCAAATTAAACCTGCCGAAGTGCTATGTTAGCCTATGGGGACCTTCTACAGCATTTTTCTAAGTTTTTTGAAGTTGAAGTAAAATCGTTCGATCGTACGATAAAATCGTTCGAATAGTTCGATTCAAAGGATTTAACAGTTCGATCAAACGATTTTACTTTGACTGCAGAATACCCAAATTCGATGAAAAAAGTTTGAATCCGATATTCAAATTCGAAGTATTTCAATTCGATGGTCGAATTTCAAAGTATTTTTTACGTCGAAATTTGACCCTTGATAAAATGCCTGTATTTTGCAAATGTTATGCCATATTAAAGTCTCTTATAGATTTGGAGCTACTTTGGTAAGTCAGTTGTATTATTTATTCCTTAGAGCAATATAGGTGGGGCTGGGAAGTGAACATGTAAAGTTTATAGGAACACATGAGCTAATATAGCCAGCCAGTTAATGCACAGATGCACCTTATTGTTATAAGCGAGGATCATAATAAGGGATCTTACAGACGATTTTAGCTGCGCTTCCCTGCGTTCCAGTTCCATGCGTTCAACCGCAGGGGAGCGCAGGAGTAGATGCACTGAATTCTTTTCGATGGGGGCTGTACTCACACAGATGCATGTAAGCGACGAAAGCAGGTTGGGATGCAGCATGTTGCATTTTTCCTGCGTTTGGCGCTTACATGCGTCTGTGTGAGTACAGCCCCATTGAAAAGAATTCAGTGTGTCTATTCCTCCCCTGCGGCTGAACACATGAAACCGGAACGCAGGGGAGCGCAGCTAAAAACACTTGTCTGTAAGAGCCCTTAGTGTCTCATTTCCTTCCTCTTAAGATTGTAAGCTCTTTTGCACAGGGCCTTCCTCGCCTTTTGTATCAGTACTAGTCATTAAGTATGTAACTCTGTGTGTTCTATGTATGTAATTCATGTGATTTCTATGAATAAGCACATTTATTTTGCAGCACTGCGCAATATGTTGGCACTCTAAAATACATGTTAATAATATTAATAATAATAATAATAATAATAATAATAATAATAATAAAGTGTGTAAAGTTGCTACCTGTGACTTGTAGAGTACATTTACAGAGATGGGGATTAGGAAGGCCTTTACTGTGTGAATGCAGGCTTTAATTTAGCACCTACAGCACAGGGGATGGCAAAGAACAAATATGTTAATATCAAAGCTCAACTGACCCGAATGACCTGGTATATCATCAGTTACAAATCACTATAACAGGCAACCTGAGGAGTTGGTGCCATCTACTGGCCGACTAACATATTTCCCAACTATTTACATATATAAAAATAAATTTCACCTCCTTACAAGTGAAAACATTCCTATAAACAGAGATACATGTTTATTACTCTAACAACATGAGGCATAGCATCTTGGGAATCATTGTTAGAGTGTCGATCGTAGAGAAAATATATAGAACGCATATAAGCAACAGTTACACACATTATCAATTGAAATACAGCTTTATTGTCAAGTGCTATCTATAGACAGTTGGGGTTACTGTTAAGTGAGTTTTTGTTATGTTGTACTCTAGTGCTATTATTGAAGGGCAACAGTTCAACAAATGTTTTCATACAATTTAAAAATAATAGAACTAGATTCTATTTTCGTTTTTCTAATATTGAAGTGTAAAATTACATTTTTCATCTTATGTCTTGATAAAACAGCTGCGGGGGGGGCAGTCGCCCACTGCAAACTGTTATAAATTGATACATTAGTTGATACATTTCATGAGTTTCAGTAAAGGCAGCTGTTATAATTAATAGAATAAGAATCCGGACAGTCGGTGCTAGCTGGTAGTTGCTAGCTATTATTAACTAGAACTATAACAAATATGCTTCTTCAGTGCCAGACTGGGACACCAGGGGCCCACCCAAAAACCTTTGACTAGGGGCCCACAAATTAATCTTAGACCAGGGGCCCACTCTTAGTACTATTATTCTTCCTTTCCTCACTCATCTATTCTCCTTTTCTTTACACACTATAATCTATTATTCCATCTATTAAGCCACTTTGTTCTCATAGAAATAGGGAATGGCCATGAAATAGGACAAATGTTTAGCAGGATGAGGGCCCACTGACACCTTGGCCCACCTGGATTTTTCCTGGTATCCCTGTGGGCCAGTCCGTCACTGTGCTTCTTACATTACAATATTCTTCGGACATGCTGAAGTTAGATTTAGGTCTTGTGAACACTATTGTTTTCCCATTTATCCACTGAATGGCAAATTGGGATGGCTTTGTTTTCTGACAGGGTCATTAAAAAAAAAAGTACAAACTTATCCAGTACATTTTTCAGAACGATGGTAAAAAAGAGACCTTTGCATATACTCACAAATCATATGCAGAATATGAAGTTACTTTTACAGTACAATGTCATGATCCAGTATAATGCTTAGTGCAGTTCATGCTTTTGTGACCATTATAAGCGCCTAACATTTTAGGGAAGCAAACAGCTCAGGCTACATTTTGTCCAAAATGAACAGATTAAACTATATAGGTATGGGATCCGTTATCCAGAAACCCATTATCCAGAAAGCTCCTAATTACCGAAAGGATGTCTCCCATAGGCTCTATTTCATCCAAGTAATCCTATAATTTCCCTTTTCTCTGTAATAATAAAACACTACCGTGTATTTGATCCAAACTAAGATTGAATTAATCCTTATTGGAAGCAAAAGCAGCATTCCGGATAACAGGTCCATACCTGTATAATAAAATCCCACCTGGAGGAAACATCTAATTATTCCTATCTCTTGTAACATACATTGAACTCTTTTCCCCCATCTTCAGGCAAGCACATAATGTAAGTTATGACAACCTTTTAATTTTAATTAATATTACATTATTTTAAAATCTCAGTCCACAATTCCTAGGAGCAATGCAGCAAACAGGAGTAGTACATAAGGTATTTAAATTAAAAGATCAAGTAATTTGGTAAACTACGCAAGATCATCGAGACCAAGGTTGATCCCAGGTTGTTTTTTTTTTAAGTAAATTCATTTTTGTTTTATAAGACTTTGTTTATCAGTACAATACCTCTCTCAGAAGTAGTAAAAACAAACATGATCTGAATTCATGAATCAGCCAGAGGCTGAAAGCGCAATTTATATTCTTTTTTGTAATCACAGTTTATTCCAGTCTCTGACTGTGCCTGGCCTAAGAAGAACAAAGACAGGCTTGTTTCCACATTGTGAATATTTATTATAAACAAAACTGGAAGAAAGGAAAGTATTTGACACTGACACAGCTGAAAAGTTCAACAAGCAAGGTTCAAAGTAATGAAATAAAGATTATTCAAACACATGCCCACAAAGCACGCCTTTTTTGCATTCTATTATGATTATTGCTTTTAGAAGGAAGATAAAGTCAGGGCCAGAGAGAGCAAAAAGCTACTAAATCTTAGTTAACTCCCCTCACTGGTTTTAGAATATCACAATAGCCTGTATAAACTCTGAGTAAAGCTGCTCCAGTGACAAGCACTCAGGTGAGTGTATTAAGTCCATGTTAGATCCCTAACAGGACAGATTATAAAAAAACAATGATGGACTGGAGGAAAGTAGCTGCTTCTACGGAACACATTTTAGGACATCCTCATAGTCAAACCTTTGTCCTGCACCCTCCCTTCTCAGCCATCAGTCATGCTAACTCTGTCCTCAGCCTTCAGCCCTCAGCCCTCAGTCCTGAGGGCAGAAGGAAGAAGACCGAAGGCTGAGGGCGGAGCATGACTGACGGCTGAGAAGGGAGGGTGCAGGACGGAGGTTTGACTACAGATTTGGACGATGAGTGACGGCAAAAGCAGCCAATGCGCCATTCAGAAGGCACATGACATTGCAGGAAGGAAGGGTATTTTGCCGCAGGATGTCCTAAAATGCGTTCCGTATGCTTCGGGGCTCGAGCGAATGCAATGGTAATCAATGTGTAAATTAAAACAGGAAAAACAACCTTTGCTTATAAAAAAATGCTGTATGTGGGGCCCAAGTATTAGCCCAAAAGTCACTTAGGCCCCTGGGCAGAGAGACTTGCCCACAAGCAGCATAATGCCCCAATGAAAGAAAATTGCTTTTGCATACAAGGTCACACCCTCATCTTCCCAAAATGCAGAGCCAAATTTGCTGAAGCCTTGCCCTCTTTCTGCAAGCCCCTTTGGGAGGTATTAGGCTCCACTTTAATCAAGCAGAGAATATGATAAACAAAGAAGAAACCATTCTTAAATAGACCTTGGGAGTTGTAGTTTAACAACAGGTGCAGGGGCACTGACAGGACATTCCATAATGCCACTGTTACAGTTATTTGGATAATACCTAACATTTGGGACCATTCATTAACATTCAAATTCAAGTATTTACTGTGGCAAATTTGAATTTATTTTAGATTTATTAAGAGCAAATATCTCGAATATAAAAATTTGGCAAAAACTGGTGAGTTCATAAAGAAGTCAATAGAAGCTGTACAAAAAATTTGCATTTATGAGATTAAGGGGGGCTATTTACTAAAACTTAAATTCTTCTGGTCGGGCCTTTTGGGTCAAAAACTAAAATTTGTAGTGGACAAAAAAAACTTTTTTAAGATTTATTATACCCTGATGCTGCAAA
The DNA here is from genome assembly GCA_038501925.1 of Xenopus petersii. Classification (NCBI taxonomy): domain Eukaryota; kingdom Metazoa; phylum Chordata; class Amphibia; order Anura; family Pipidae; genus Xenopus; species Xenopus petersii. The sequence goes on from CM076682.1 coordinate 63,784,508, forward strand.
AAGTCCACTGTCTCAGACCTGTAGAGGTCATGTAGAAGTCAATGGGAGATGTCCTCAATCAATCGCAATTTGGGTTTAGCTCGATAATCAGAAAAATTCTGGGTTTTCGGGCAATAACCCAAAAAAATAAATAAATCAAGCGATTTAGAAGTCCGAACAAATCATACAATTCGGGTTTTCGCTTGATTTTATCAAGTTTTTTCCTAATCCGAACTATTCGAGTTGTTTTATTGACCAAACTCGTGGACATGAGTTTGGTCAAGCTTTTTTTATTAGAAAAATTAGATAAAATCAGGTTTTAGTAATTAACCCCCTTAAAGGGCATGTAAAGTCTAAAATAGAATAAGGCTAGAAATGCTGTATTTTGTATACTAAATATAAACATGAACTTACTGCACCACAAGCCTAATCAAACAAATGATTTATGCTTTCAAAGTAAACTTTGTTAAACATCTGTGCAAGACTAAGGGGCACATTTACTAAGGGTCGAATATCGAGGGTTAATAAACCCTCGAATTCGACCCTCAAAGTAAAATCCTTCGAATTCGAATATAGAATTCGAAGGATTTTGCGCAAATACTACGATCGATCGAAGTAAAAATCGTTCAGATGAAAGCCTTTGAATCGAATGATTCGAAGGATTTTAATCGATTGATCTAAGGATTTTTCTTCAATCAAAAAAACCTTAGAAAACTGATGCTGAAGGTCCACATAGGCTAACATTGTACCTCGGTAGGTTTAAACTGTCGAAGTATGTAGTCAAAGTTTTTTTTAAAGAGATAGTACTTCGACTATCGAATGGTCGAATAGTCAAACGATTTTTAGTTTGAATCGTTCGAATCGAAGTCGAAGGTCATAGTAGCCTATTTGAAGTACCCAAAAAAAGACTTCGAAATTCAAAGTTTTTTTAATTCGAATCCTTCACTCGAGCTTAGTAAATGTGCCCCCAAGACTGTGCACATGCTCAGTGTGGTCTGCTTAGGGATCGTCATAAACAAAGCTGCTTGAGTTCTGCATGGCTGGGAAGTAAGGCGGGGGCTCCCCCTGCTGTTCATAAGTATGATTGTTTCCCTGCAGAGCAGTTAGGGACCATCTGACAATTCCTATCCACAGCAGTAAATGAAGGGAGAATTTCACTGCATACAGTCAGGTTTCTTATAAAAACGGTACACATTTTTTTAATTAAAGTATATTGGAAATAGGTTTCTTTTTCATTAAAGAAAATAAAAATGGGATTTTATTTTTTTCATTTATTTGCCCTTTAAGTTTGAAATTTGACAGATTTATTGAAAATGATGGGTGGAATGTGATAACAGTGTTGGAGTTGTTTTTACATGATCTTTTTACAAGTACTTGAAATTCGTTTTTTTTTTAAATAAATAAGCATGCATGAGATTTTTGTGTTTTTTTTTAATTAAAAAGACTTGAAAAATCAAAAAATTATTTGATTTGCCTCTTTAAGTTGCCATACTGTTAGGCACTGATATTTCAGTAACTGGACAATCAATGAAATGATTTGCTCCAATTACACTTCTGCACTTCTGCTAGATTAGTGCAATCTAATAGTTATTATGCAGCCAACTTTCACTTTGAGAACAAATCCTTGCACATATAAAGACCGCTCTAGGGTTAAGATTTATTTTAAAACTTGCTAAAATTTAAAGTGTAAGTGCTATTTGTGCTGCCTCCAGCTCTTGTTTGAGATTTCTTCCCATGTTGCATGGCTTATGAAGTATTATGGTTTGAAAACATCTTGTGTTTAAAAATGTTTGTACTGAGAAATAAGCAAATGGATACAAAAACCGGAGACATGACACAAGCATAACCTGCTGCTGTATTTGAACAATGGATGCAGCTAGGATTCTAACGGATTTTTAGTTTTCATCCTCAAAAAGTGTTGTAGCAAAACTATTTTAGATATTTTTTTCTTATTCTTTTATTTTTATTTCTATAACAGTTATTCAGGTATGGAATAAATTGTCAAAAATACTCAGGACCTGGGACTTTTCCAGATAAAAGATCTTTCCGGAATTTGGATAACTATACCATCTTCATTTAAACATTAAATAAACCCAATAGGCTGGTTTTGCTTCTAATAAGGATTAATTATATCTTAGTTTAGATCAAGTACAAGATATAGTTTTATTATTACAGAGAAAAAGTAAATATTTTAGAAAAATAAGATTTGTTTGTTATGGGAAAAGTCATTCTATGGGGCAAATTCACTAACCTCCGGAAATTAGCCAGCAAAGGCTTCGCTCACATCGCCAGGCGAAAATTCTCCAGGACAACGCTAATTCACTAAAATGCAAAGTTGCGTCCAGGGCGCCAAACGATGGCGAAGTTTCACTAGCATTAATTCGGCAAGCAAAGCGAAGTTGCACTAGCATTGGCTAATTTGCATACGGCGGCAAGTTAGTGAATTTACGTCAATTCGACAGATCGAAAAATCGCCTGGTGTTAGAGTGCGAAGTAGCTGTACAGTCTATCTCCTTCACTAGCGAATTTACGCCAGTGCCCGTTAGTAAATCGGCGTAGTCCCGAAATGACGTAACACTGTCGAATTTTCCCCAGCTTTAGTCACTTCGCCCTTTAGTAAATTTGCCCCTAGCAGTTATCTTTCCTAGTAACAAATCCCATACCTTTACTATTATGCAATAAGTTACAATAAACTTCATACCTCAATCCTGACCAAGTCTAAAGACCCCAAGGTAGAATGATTAGCCAGAATTTGGACTAGGCTCTGGGCTCATTTAAGGTCATGGTTGAGCAGAATTGGACATGATATAATGATGCAAGGGGGTCAGTACAGGCATGGTATCCGTTATCCAGAAACCCTTTATCCAGAAGTTCCAAATTACGGAAAAGCCGCACAATTTTTAAATGCAATTCAGATTTATTTAACTCATGAAACCTCAAAAAAAACTTAATAAGCAGGTTAATACAATCGCCAATGTATCTGTAAAAGTCTTTAGCAGCTTTTAAGAAGGGAAAGTAAGTGTATGCCAGTAATTTTTCAATTTATTTATGGGTACGGTAGAACATTTTCAATTTCATGAAAAAATGTAGCAGCTTACATTTGAATAAATACTATGAATTAATAACACTGCTGCTGGGACACTTTTGTTCAATAGACTGTTTTGTTTATTTTTTTTTAAAGTAAATTGTTATTTGCCCAAATAAATGCCAACTATGGTAGCAACATACAATTATAACATTAAAATGTTGTCGTTTTATAATCTTGATGGGCCACAGGGGTTGGCACCACCTATGTAGATACATTCCTCTGTATCCCTCTTGCCTCAAAAGGTAAGTTTTATGAGCAATATTGTTTTATTGCCCAAGAGAGAATGGTTGGTGGGGTAGTTCCCACCCAGTACATAGCAGTATTATTTTTAGCATAATTTTGAAGTGTTCCGTATCTCATTCTTTTGTAATCTGTGGTTAATATTTTGTCAAATACAAACCAAAAGATTTAGAACTGTTGCTAATAGCAGTACATGTGGGACATTTGTCATCTAGATTCAGATCAATTCATTCAATCTGGAGTGTTTCCATCTCCATTAGTCTATAATCTGCATTGCCTCTGCCCATTGAGCTAGTTTACTGGATGATGTAGATTTGTATGAATTTAGAGAAAGATTTATGGTACAGTTAAAATCTTCCATAATGCAGAGGGAAGCTATTGGGAATTCCATTCGTTTTTTTAAGAAATATATCCAAGATTAACGCAGAAAAATGAGGGGTGTAAATATTAATTATAGTTATTGGTTTATATGCAAATACACAGTAACAATAATTTAGGTTTAAAAAGGCACACTTGTGGTTTGTGGTTTTTAAATTATTTAGCTTTTTATTCAGCAGCTCCCCAGTTTACAATTTCATGGTTACTAGGGTCCAAACTACTCTAGCAACCACACATTGATTTGAATAAGAGACTGGAATATGAATAGGAGAGGGTCTGAATAAAAAGAGTTATAAAAAGTATCAATCACAATACATTTGTAGGCTTACAGAGCATTTGCTTTTTAGATGGGGACAGTGACCCCCATTTAAAAGCCAGAAAGTCAGAAGAAGAAGGCAAATAATTGAAAATAAACTATAGACAAAACTATAAATATAAATAATGAAGACTAATTGAAAAGTTGCTTAGAATTGGCCATTACAGTTATATCCAAAGATATGTGTCCCCAGGCTTTTTCATTGGTAAAAAAATATAAATATAAATTTATTTAAAGTTGCATTAAAAAGTTTTGATACATACTGACCATTATAAAATATATTAAAAGTTATCTTAAAGGTGAACCACATTTAACTGTTAATCCACAGGAAGGTTAATGCCCCCATCTAACGCCTCTCCAGTTTGCCTCATGGGGGGGGGATTCCATCCAACAGGCCCGGACTGGCAATCTGTGGGTTCTGGCAAATGCCTGAGGGGCTGCTATAAGGTGCCATAGAAAGTCAGTATTTAGTGGGCTGGTGGGGGCATAGGAGTTCACGGGCGCCATCTTTTTCTTCTTCGGTACTTCGCCAATTTTCCAACTGCACATGCGCTGATACAGAACTTACTTCCCGATGAAGATTGAAGAGAATAAGACAGGGCCAGATTTAAATACAGGGCCGGATTTAGATACAATTGGAACAATTGAGATAAGCAGGTCTCTTGGGAGAACAGAGACTCACAGCTTATAGGGCAATTTAAAGGGCATGTCTAAAATAGAATAAGGCTAGAAATATTGTATTTTGTATACTAAATATAAACATGAACTTACTGCACCACAAGCCTAATCAAACAAAATAATTTATGCTTTCAAAGTTGGCTGCAGGGGGTCACCATCTTGTAACTTTGTTAAACATCTTTGCAAGACTAAGTGCACATGCTCAGTGTGGTCTGGGCTGCTTAGGGATCGTCATAAACAAAGCTGCTTGAGTTCTGCATGGCTGGTAAGTAAGGCGGGGGCTCCCCCTGCTGTTCATAAGTATGATTGTTTTCCTGCTCAGCAGTTAGGGACCGTCTGACAATTCCTTTCCACAGCAGTAAATGAAGGGAGAATTTCACTGCATACAGTCGGGTTTCTTATAAAAACAGTGTAAATTTTTTAATTAAAGTATATTGGAGATTTTTTTCATTAAAGAAAGTAAAAATGGTATTTTATTTTTTTGCCTTTACATGCCCTTTAACCTTCATTAGCAAAACTGTATTAACACTTAAAACATGACCCTCATACCCCCATAAATGAATTTAGACTTTCCTACCTGTGAAATTTTGTAAAATGGACATGGTATTTAGGAGGTGTGGCCACAAAACAGGCGTGGTCACTTTTTGTCCCTCTTTCTGCTTTTCAAATGCTGGGATATATGTATATGTCGCCATTCTAACAAATTCTTTTTATTATAATTTATTATATTTCCCTCCCATGCAGTGTCGGACTGGCCCACCGGGATACCAGGAAAACTCCCGGTGGGCCCAGGTGCCAGTGGTCCTCTTGCTTCTAACCAATTTCATGGCCATTCCCTACTTCTTTATGGAAACAAAGAGGCTTTGTAATAGAATAATAGTTTAGTATGTAAAGAGAAGAGACTAGAAGAATAAAGAGGTTGAGTGAGGAGAGGAGGTATAATACTTTGTAAAGTGGGCCCTCAGCCTAAGGTTTTCTGGTGGGCCCCTGGCATCCCAGTCCGACATTGCTCCCATGCAAATATGCCTTTTGGCACTGGAGAACAGAAGCAGATTGTTGTAAATTGAAGTGATCCATCTTTACAATGATGAAAGTCTGAGCTCCATGACTAGGTATATTTGACAAAGAAAAAGAAAATCAAATTTTTCCATCCTCTTGTGGCGTACAGGTCACATTACAGGCTTAATTCATAAATCCTCATGCATAACTGGAACTTGCTCCATTTCTTTCTGTAATTGCTCTGTTCTTTTTTTTTCTACCTCTTATATAAGAGTTTTAATCCAATATAGACTTTACTTTAGTAAGACTGAAATGCTTCTGGTGCTCATTTACTTGGTGGTCACACGGCTGAAGTTAGAGACGAAGGGGCCCTGTTAAGTGATTTAAGGTTAAACCATGCAACTTAAAGGAGTTGTACACCATTAATTTATCTTTTATTATGTTATAGAACAGCCAATTCTAAGCAACTTTTCAGGTTTTTTCATTTGTCTTTTTCTTCTGACTCTTTCCAACTTTTAAATGGGGTCACTGACCCCAGCAGATGCTGGTGTAACTATAGAGGAAGCAGACCCCACAGTTGTGGGGGGCCCAGGGAAAATGGGGGGGCTGGACTGCAGGGTCTGTTTTCTAGATATCATTGAAATTCCCCTCCGCTTTCTTTTTCTTTAACTTGAAACACTCTCTCTTCAGCAAGTGAGCACGCGAGCGGCAGGGGCGGGGTTCGGGCAGGAGAGCCTATCGCGCAAATTATTCTTGTGGGCTGCTACAATTTTATTGTTATTGCTACTTTTTTTTTTTTTTTACTTTTCTTGTTTTTCTATTCAGGTTGTCTCCTTTTGTTTCTCATTCAAACCACTCCCTGGTTACTAAGGCAATTTGAACCATAGTAACCAGAAAGCTGAAATGCCAAACTAGAGAGATGCTGAACAAAAAGTGAAATAATAAAAAAAAAACACAAATAAATAAAAAATGATGACCAATTCTGAATATCTCAGAATATTACTCTCTACATCACAGTAGAAGTTAACTCGAAGGTGAACTAGCCCTTTAAGGGAGAAAAAAGCCAGGAACCACAGCAACAACATTTTTCTTTGCTTAGCTACCACAATATTTAAAAGATATGGGGTATTTAGTTACTAATTTAAGTATCTAAAATGGAAGTTTGTATCAATTCTGGAATTTATAAGACCCATTAATAATTTTGTTGAAACTCTATCCCAAATCCATAGTCTGTACACTGTTTTTTGTTTTTTTGACAGAGTTACAGTGTTACAGTGCATCAGCAAATTCTGCATTCATCATTTAGAGCTGAATGTCGCAAATCACCCAGCAGATGCCACCCTTTCTCTTTTTTTCTAGCAGCAAGGCACCCACTTGCAGGCCCATCAGAAAATGATATTATATTATATATAGTTAAAGGTTGGAAAAAACCTCATAAAATGCCAATTTGGTTACAAAACAAATCAAATGTGGAAAAAATTATGACACTTCAACACACTGCCGTTCAAATATGCAGCCATTTGTCTCAGTCCCTGTGTGGATTGTGTGCAAATTTAAGTTACTGTACTGTCAACGTTATTTTCCTACACAACGACCTCGCACAGTGGGCGCACTCACGCAAAATGTATTCTCAATGCGAATTCGCAAAAACCGTAAAGACGGGCACAGCAGGAAATAACATGGGCAATGCAACTATTTGCAAATAAATATGCGCTGTGCAAACTTTATAAATGACCCCCACTATGTTATCCACAAAAATCTACAAATCTCCAACACACCACTGTATAACTCACGTTCATGTGATTTATCCTGCATGAAAATTATTGTTTTACACATTTTAGTATCATCAACAAAAATACAGAGAGTGCTTAGCTGTACTTGCAGCATTCACTCATTCACTTAGGATTCCTTCTCCTCCTCTTACCCACTTGGTCCATTCCTCTGGGAATTTAGTTTGGCTGGAAGCAAAACCCGCCTATTGTGTTTCTTTAATGTTTACATAATTTTATAGTAGTATTAAGGTGTGAAGATCAAAATTATGGAAAGATCCGTTATCCAGAAAGCCCCAGGTCCCAAGCATTCTGGATAATAGGTCCCATACCTCCATACCTGTACAATAGTTTATATAAACAAACCGCTGTTTAGCTGTTGGGGCAGTCATTCATAGGAGGAAAAGATCAGGTTACATAGCAGATAGCAGATAAACTCTAAAGAATATAATGGTGTTCTACAATGGATACATCTGTTTTCCACTATTTCACATGTGCCATTTAACTCTATTTCAGATGCCTCCATTGCTACTCAGCAGTTTGTTTTGTTTATATACAAAATAATAGGGTTTCTGAAGCAAATGGAATCAAATGAATAATATGGACAGATAGAACAGTTCATATACTGTGTAGCATAAGAATGTACAAGTACATAAAAGCACAGACAGAAAAGAAACTAAATAAAAAACAAGCAGCAGAAGGTAAGAAGAATGTGTAGAAACAAGGGAATTAAAGGTGATAATGAGCAAAGATTAGTTTAAAAAACAATGCCATATGCCTTAAGGAGTGGAAATCATGACCAACCTTAATCTTTGCTAGAGTTCCAGCTAAGGAGAAAGTAGCATGGGAGCATTTATGGAGATGAAATGTTTGTGAAACTCTTGGTGCAGCTTTCATAGAAATGTAGAGAGAGAAAAGGCAGATCCATCACACACCAAAGCATGATGTGACAGGAACAAATGATCTGCCTTGTCACTGTGCACAAAGAGAGGATTTCCGCCAGAAAATGCAAACACAAGTGCTTTCTATCCAAAATCCACCATTGTGCGCAGTAACAGGCAGATCGCATTCATTGCAACCAGGCCTGGATTTGTGGAGAGGCCACCAAGACCCGGGCCTAGTGTGGTAGGATTTTAGGGGACGGCATGCTGCCCAACCACACCCACATTGGTTCAGAAACACTGGGGATGTGCAGGAGATACAATAGTTTTTAAAATGTTCTGTGCGCCAATCCCCATTGCTCTGGTCCCGATGATGTAAATTTGAGCAACTAAAAGGGAGGGGACAGGGCGCCAAACAACAGCGGGCCTAGGGGCACCCAATATATAAATCCAGCCCTGATTGCAACCACTTTACATGCAGAAAGGGTACAGGACAGATGCGAAAATGCAATGTGTGCCATTCTGAATAACAGGTCCCATAACAGTAAAATGAACACTAGATTGATTTTCGGAAGAAAGAGCTCTTCTCCACACACCCCAATGCATATAATAATTACATGGATTCTGTCATGATTTTTATGGTGTCGTTTTTATTTCTAAATTACACTGTTTACACTGTGGGAAAGTGACAATATGTCTAGCCCCATGTCAGATTTTAAAATAAATATAAAAAAATGTATTTGCTCTTTTGAAAAATGTATTTCAGTGCAGAAGTCTTCTGGAGCAGCACTATTAACTGATATGTTTTGAGAGAAAAAAACATATTTTCCTATGACAGTATCCCTTTAAATAAAAAAAATCTAATTGTTAATGACAATTTGTATTGGCTGGAGTTAAAAATGTTTGGTGAAATATAGACTAATTGGTTCTGGCTATGGGTATTGGCCATAATCTTGGTTACTGATAAAGGCAGCTGAACCAGGACTAACAGTGGCTATCAATAAATAAGGATATTTTTGTTGCAATGTATGTAATTTTATTGCAATATAATTATAATAATATGTATAATTATATATAATATATATAAAGCACTTCATAACTCTGCCCCGCCCTACATCTCTGAACTCATCTCTATATACTCACCCAACTCACCCACTCTTACTACGATCCTCTGCTAACCTGCGCCTCAAATCTTCTCTCATTACCTCCTTACATGCTCGCATTCAAGACTTTCTGCCTTCAAAAGATCTCTTAAAATGCACTTATTTAGAGAAGCCTACCCTCACTCTGCTTAACTACCAAATGCAATGCCCCGTACAGTACCACATCTCTCACCAACTTAATTCCGAGCTTGGCCACTCCCACACCTTGGGGCACATTTACTAAGCTCGAGTGAAGGATTCGAAATAAAAAAACTTTGAATTTCAAAGTATTTTTTTGGGTTCTTCGACCATCGAATAGGCTACTACGATCTTCGACTGCGATTAGAACGATTCAAACTAAAAATCGTTCGACTATTCAACCATTCGATAGTCGAAGTACTGTCTCTTTAAAAAATACTTTGACTACATACTTCGGCAGTTTAAACCTACCGAGGTTCAATGTAAGCAATATTCAAATTTGAAGGATTTTACTTTGAGGGTCGAATTCGATGGTTTATTAACCCTCGAAATTCGACCCTTGATAAATGTGCCTCCTTGTGCCTTATTCCCTTCCCTTTAGATTGTAAGCTCTTTTTGCACAGGCCTTCCCTACCTTTTGTACCGGTATTGGTGGTGATGTATGTAACTCCATGTATGTAATTCATGTTACTTAGTTGTATAAACACATTTACTTTACATAGCTATGAAATATGTTGGTGCTATATAAATACATGTTAATAATAATAATAATAATAATGGTTTAATAAACAAGTTGCAGCCATTACACCACCATATCATGTGTCAGTCTCTTATGCCAGTGAGCCAAGATATTGATACATAATTATCTTCTGGTTTTGAAACCTGGTCTGTTTTTTGGACTTGCTTTTGCCTGCTGCCTGCCCTAACCACTTGCCTGCCTACAGGGGGTAACTCAGAGGGACAAGGGCTGCCTGCAATATTATTTGCTGGGTCCCTTCCCAAAGCAGAAATTGCGGGTGTGCAAAAAATCTCAGATCACACGTGACGTGCAAAAAAAATCACAGGTTGCCTATGGGTCCCCTGCAGAGGAGGCAGACCCTCGCTCCCGCAGGTGCGGAGTCTTTTTGGGGCTCACAGCTCCTGGTACAATTCCATTTGATATTTCAATGTCAATGACTGCTACTACTTGCTCATGCTCCATTCAAGCAGCCTGTATATGCATTCTCCCAACTCAGAAATACTGTAAGTGCCACTTCACAAAAGAATTTAAATTATAGAAACTATACTTAAATGCATGGCATCTCTTGAGCTTTTAATTAAGAGTTTATTAAAATACGGTACTCGTAATGTTTGTGGGTGAATGAAGATCATGAAATATTTTGTGCCACTGAAAGTCACGTTTATGCCGTCTAAATGTAAGGCTGGCAGAGGGAGAAGGATGATACATTTTTGACCTGTTAAAAAACAATTGTACGTGGTTTTTATCTGCTTATGGGAGCACAAGATGTGAACAGATGGTACTGCAGGAAAATCACCTGGTTGTAAATGAGAAAAAAGATAAAATGACTTTCTGTTACCTGGAAAGCACCACAACTGATTTGTCTATGAAAGTGGAAAATGAAGCCTAATAATGGAAGCTTAGCAAACAAGGCAATTAAAGCTAGGGATAGGGTTTTCCAGATAAGGGATCTTTCCATAATTTGGAACACTAGAACTTAAGTCTGCTTAATTTAAACATTATAAATAAACCTGAAATGATCATTTCCCCTTGAATAAGGATTAATTACATCTTAGTTGGGATCAAGTAAAAGGTAATTGTTTCACTATTACAGAGAAAAATATGAATTATTTGATCAAAATGATAAGAATGGGAGATTTCCCATAGTTCTGAGCTTTATGGATAACGTGGATACATTTACATTTTGGCCACAGTTTGGAGATTAGGCAACTGAAAAAAGACACACATCCATCAAGTTAGACCTTTTAAGTCAATATATACAGGTAAGGGATCCGTTATCTGGAAACCCATTATCCAGAAAGCTCCGTTATCCAGAAAGACCCACAGACTCCATTTTATCCAAATAATCCAAATGATTCTCTCTAATAATAAAACAGTACCTTGCACTTGATCCAAAAAATATAATTAATCCTTATTGGAGGCAAAACCAGCCTTTTGGGTTTATTTAATGTTACATAATAAGATCCAAACTACAGAAAGATTCCTAATCCGGAAAACCCGAGGCATTCCGAGCATTCTGGATAACAGGTCCCATACCTGTATAACCTTCCTAACTGCTAGTTGATCCAGAGGAAGGCAAAAAAACCCCAACCCATTTGAAGCCTCTTCAATTAGCTTCAAAGGGGGAAAAATTATTTCCTGACTCCAAGATGCTCAGAAGCAACACTAATGCTCAGTAACTGATATTAACTTAATAACCTTCCAGTATTAGTTATTAAAACAACAATTTGTATTATTTTATGTTTTAATAAATTATTTCATAGCACAGTTGAGTTGCTGTATGTTACACTTTTTGGGGAAAAAAGTCTTTAAAAAATAAGGAATGAAAAAAAGTTAAAATGCTGTGTTCACATGGTGTTGTATACCTGGATTAGAATACTATAAATTACTAATAAAGCTGGGATTAAATATGTATATGGGATTCAATTAAAAGCAATGGGTCGGGATGGAAGCTAAAGTGTTCTCACGCAGCTGGCTTGTGAATTCCATATGCTCTTATAATTGCTGATTGAGTTAGGCTCTGTTTACAGCTAACTTTGTAAGCACCAAAAAAGGAACCGATTATCAGAAACAGTTTGTGCTGAATGTGTGTCACACTCCCATCTCGGTGGGAAGCCGGTGCTTATTAGGGCATTTTATTATATCTCCCCCGATGTGCCGGATAAGGGACTGTAGCTTTGCTGACATATGTGCACTGCCCAACTTGTGTTTCACGTTGACATGCTAATTTGAGGGTGCTTTGAAGTTTCAGCAACTGTCATATTCTTCAGCGCTGCAACACTCTGAACTCATGCAGTCATGCAACCAAAAAAAGAAACCCTAATAAATGATCTCAGGCCACTTTATGGCTGGATACGAATGTGTCAAAAAGAAAGTCAAATAATTAATTCTAAAAAGAAGTGAAGTTTCAGCAGCACAAAATTGCTGTTATTAAGGAACAATAAGAGATTTGTTTTCTATACCATTCCATGCTCTGTGTGTGACCGAGTTGCAGGCCTCTGATGTATTTATATGCTCACGTGTACTGTGACCTTTCATTGAATTACAAACATTGTTACAGAACCATGCTATTAAAGCTGAATAACAAAAATTATTAAATCTTTTTTTAAATAAACCCAAATTATTTATTTTTAGTAAATATGCATACCTGTTATGCAATATCATATATTGCCTGTCCATAGAGGTGGCGCAGTAACATTTATTTCACTTTCCATTATACATTTCCTTGATGTATTTTCCCTCCTCACATTCCCCCTCCCTCCTCACCATCTAATCGTGGAGCCACTGCATGGGTATGTGTATCACATAAACAAGATTTTGGCATGATGTAAAGCTTTTCTTAATAAAAGTGTCCACACAATGGTGCCTGCCTGCTTGCTGTGATTGTGTATTCCAAGACATAAGGCAAAAAGGAAAACATAAATAATAATTATTGTGTAGTAAAGTTTATTTTGCTTACCATACCCAATAGAAAAGAATTTGGAATTAATTCCTAGTTTGACAGCTCCCCGTTTTCGGTGCGATCCGATGCGCTGCGACAAAACGCCTGCTGTCGTGTCGCGTCGGATCAACGCTGCAACTTCATCCAACAATTGATTCACTTACCTTATTCCTGTAGCATGCGATTTGTCGCAGCGCATCGGATCGCGTTGAAAACTTAGGTGTAGTCCTGCCCTTAAAGTGCCAGTAACACCAAAAATACTATACAAAATACTATTCAGACTGAACCCATTGACTGGTGCCCTGAACAATACAAATGTGTAGAATATTATCCTTAGATTACACCCAAAACTTATTATCAACATCCCAGTGTGACACTATCAGGAAGCATCTCACCCCACAAAGCAAGATAAAATGACCCATAACCCATACCTTCCAATTGTCCCTTTTTTCATGGGACAGTCCCGATTTGGACAGCTAAAGCTGCAGTCCCAGATTGTTACTGAAATGTCCCAACTTTCTCTTTGATCTCCTGCACTGAACAGCCAGAAAAAGATACAATGTTTCTAAAACTTAATTGGCTTTTGATAGAGAGCCCAGAATACGTGGCAGGTGCACTTAGATACTTTTACAACAATTTAAGATAAGCAAATAAAGAATTGTAACAATTTAAGACAAGCAAGTCTCTTGGGGAAACTGTGACATGCAGCTTAAAGGGAAATTCACCATCATTAGCAAAAATGTAATAACACATAAAACCACAGAAACGTGGCCAATTTTTGTAAAATGAATATGGTAATTAGGGGGTGTGGCCAAAATATCCATGGTCAAATAATTTTTTGCCATAAGTACCATGGCAAATCTTTTTGTCCCCTCTGAATTTTCAAAATCTTGGGAGGTATGATAACCCCAAAAACTGTAAAATCTGTAAGACTAGGTAAACATCTGTATGATGGGTGCGTATGTATTTACTGATTTGTGAGTGCAATACTTGTTTTAAAGTTTGCAGTTTCAGTAATCTGGTTGCTAGGGCCCAAATTACCCAAGCAACCATGCATTGATTTGAATAAGGGACTGGAATATGAATAGAGAGGGCCTGAATAGAAAGATGAATTATAAAAAGTAACAATAACAATAAAGGTGTAACCATACCAAACATTTGTTTTATAAATGGGGTCCGTGACCCCCATTTGAAAGCTGGAAATAGTCAGAAGAAAACGGCAAATCATTAAAAACTATTAAAAATAAAGAATGTAGAACGTTGCTTTGAATTTGCCATTCAATAACATACTAACAGTTAACTTAAAGGTAAACCACCTCTTTAATTGTGGCATGTAAATAATCATCTACATCCTAATTAACCAATTGGTTTGCAGTGAGTCTGGAGGGCATTGCTGTTTCCCCTACACTAGGGAGGCAATTTATTCATGTCAATTTTTTTTTCACAATTGAAACTTATTCCGAGCTAAAAATCTTGCATGTGAAGAATGGGTTTAAAACAATTAATTTTTGCTATATATTTTTTTTAAAGGTGTTTTTTTATTTACTTATATAAGGCTCCGATAGATTTTGTATTTGGCACCCCTGAAAGCAATTTTCACTTATTTCTAAGCAGGGCATCCCCAACCTGAAAGAGGTGATTAAGAAAGAGGAGAGAGGAAAAGAAAAGATACTGTAGATAGAGATGGAAAGAGAAGTGTAGTGGGGAGGGGGAGGATTTTTTTTTAGAATGTGAGTTTAATCATGGTCGAAAAAAACCCCTCTAAAACTACACAAATTAAAATTGTTATAAATCGGCACTGCTCAGAATCTTTGCTTTCTGGCTTCCACAGACAATTCAATCTTCAAACTTTATTATTTATATGTAAGTGATAATCTAAGTATTTTATACTTTTTTCAATTTCTAATATACTTGCCCTACTCCCTAGCTGAAAACCCTGGAATCTCTTTTGTTCAGCAAACAATGCCAAAAGCTGGGATTTTGACATATTGGAGAGCAGGTTGTGCGCTATGATAATTAGACACCAAGAAAAGGACGGCACTCCGGTACGAAGGAATATAGTTTTATTCCATACTCCTGTAAGGATCCAACGTGTACAGGAGTATGGAATAAAACTATATTCCTTCGTACCGGAGTGCCGTCCTTTTCTTGGTGTCTAATTGGATTTCAGCAGTCGGGACGCTGCGGACTGGAGCAGCAAAAAGGTGAACTTTGAGCGGTCCTTCTTTGCTATGCGCTATGATAGCTGCTAATTTTTTTCAAGTCTTGCAGTCAGAGGTAGGGTTGCCACTTTTTCTGGAAAAAAATACCAGCCTTCCTATATTTTTTTTTCCCTATTAACAACATTGGGGTCAACCATTATTTTTACTGGCCCTACCGGCCAGGTGAAAACTCTAGTCAGAGGCCACCTGTACATTGGAGAGGAGAAAATGACGCTGTCTAAGAAATGTACTTTTGTAACAAAATGGTACAAACTTTTTAAGAAAAGCAATGCAAATGTAGGGACCCTGAGATTTGGGTGGGCTACACAAAAAAAGGCTTATTTTTTATGAAGAAAATATATGAACATTTTTATTATGTACAATATTCCCTTCTTAAAAAGGCTGGTTCTTTCCATACAGTCCTGATATTAAACAGATGTTGCTCATTACCCTCTGTTTGCTGTTCTTTCAGCTGTAGCTCTGATAATGAACTGGACCTTTCTGTTCAGTGCAGTACAAGGGTTATTACCTGAAATGGAAACTATAGTAAAAGGTAAATACATTTAGGCCTGCAAGTTATATTGACTGAAAGGTAAACATAACCTTTTACCAACAAGACAGAGCTTACCCTTTCGGCTCCTGAAAAACAATTTGTATTGCAAAAAATATTCTTCTTACAGCACAGAAATGTACATGACTAGGACACATAAGATATCAGAATAAAATAAGAAACTGGTGCATAATGAAACCCTGGTAAACCCATGTTATTTAATTTCTCCCCCTATAAATTGTGCATAGCATACAAGTATTTGCAAGGAAAAGAAAGTTGCTTCTGGTGTTATAAATGTTCTCTTTTTATATTTATAAAGATGCAAAGTTAATTTCAGACTAAATAATGCAAAATATAAGGTCTATTTAATCACATATTTATAAAGTGGGTAAAATAATGCAGGCTGTGGCATATGCTCTATATGTAATAGCTCAGCTGTGTATATTTATATGTGTGTAAGCTGTAGTTGCACCTGCATTTACACCAAGCTTTTCAGTGGACTCTGTTGAAGCAAATGGGAACAAAGCTGCTTAAGCCCTGTAAATATTGTAAGAAGCAGCAAAGGAAATTGTATTTATGCTGTGTATATTATATTAATTGATATGTAGATTTTGATCAGATTAGAATTTTCAAAGTGCCACTAGTAAAAGTTCCTCCAGTTCTTATTTGTGTCCCATACTTTTTCAACTGGCCATTACCTATATATATTGTATGGGTACTACCTTGCAACATTTGTAACATAATAAACAGGACTAAATCCAACAAATCACTGCCCCAGTCAAAATACCACTAGGAAACCTGCACTTGTACCATCTCCATGGGTATCATTGTTTATGAGAAAGTGAAAAACTAGGGCTCATTTATCACCGCTGGTCAAATTTGTACCTGGGCAGTAACTGTATCTTTTTCAGCCAGCTGCAGATTGTGAAAACGAACATTTCATAGATTACTGCTTAGGTGCAAATTGACCCAGTGGTGATAAATGAACCCCCCAATTTAGGTTGTACCAAACTGGGTAATATATTCTTAACATTATTATTTTATACTGATGTATTCCACAGCACTTGGCAGACATTAATTCATAATTCACGTCAGTCCCTGCCCCAGTAGAGCTTACAATCTAAGGTCCCTATCACATTCACACACACATACTAGGGTCAATTTTATCAGGAACCAATTAACCTGCGTGTATGTTCTTGGAGTGTGGGAAATGAAAGCTACGCTAACACAGTGAGTATATACATACTCTGTACAGAATGCGTTCTGGAGATTAACTTGTCACTGCAAACAACAGAAATAAAAACCTGCAGTGTTCTGTTACCAAACCATTCTGTTTACTCTTGTATATTTAATGTCCCTAAATTGTGCAGCATCTTTTCCATTTTAACTAGATTCCCAGTCCCTGCTGATAAAACAGTCCAACAGCACTATAATATATATCACTATATAAGTAAGGACCAACCATCAAAGCTGTGTATTACATTGACCTCTATTGGAGGGTGGCACAAAATGCCCAACATGTTCAACAACATGCATTTTTTTCTTCCCCATTCCTCAAGTCACAAAAATCCACATAAACTTTTACACCTACCCTACAGAAATGATAAATTAGGGAGTTCAAAAAAAGTTCTAGAAATTTGAGATTTATTAGGGGGGGTTATTTATCAAAGTCCGATTATATCTCAACATTTTCTGTTGCAAACTCCAATCAAATCCACTCAGATTTTTTACACTTATTTATTATTACATTTTCTTAAAAATTTGCTTTGCGGGAAAAAAAATCTGATTTTCAAGATTTTTCGGACTTTTCACCCGAAACACCGATTTCTTATGCTTTTTGCCTGAAAACTCCAAAAACTTCGGGGTATTGCACGAAACCCAGCGCACATCAAAAAATCATTGGGACTTCTCCCATTGACTTATATGCAACCTTGAGATGCCGGATTTTCTGATTTGGACTTTTCCATCCTCTGGGTTTAATAAATTCTGAAAAAAATTTGTGATTTTTTAAAAGTCTGATTTTATTTAAAAAAAAATCATGAATTTTTCGGGATTTTTGCATTCTGAGTTTAGTAATTAACCCCTAAGTGTATAAACAAAAAAAAAATACAAAACTTTACCAGATAAAAGTTGTCATGGTCTTTTAGAAGTCAATGGGGGCTGCTCTGATCCTATTGGACCGCTTTAAATTTTTAGAGATTTCGAGGTATTTTCAAGGTCCGTATTTTTTATCATATCTTTCAGCGTGATTTTCGATTCGTACTTTTCTTATTTGGATTTTTTAATTAGTCATGACATTCGTAATTTTAGAGTTTGTGAGTTTAGTTGTGGTTTCAAAAACCTCTAAAGTCACTTAAATCCGACCTTGATAAATAAGCCTCCACATATGTAGCTGTGATGCTAAAAAGTCTGAAAAATGCCCCTATATTTTAAGTAAGTGCAAAATAATATAAGACTGACTTTACTGAACATAATACTAACTGATGTCCTAGTACTTGTCTTAGTAAGTGTCTTTAGAGGTTAGGCATTTTCTGCTTTTCTACATCAAAAAAAACGATTTGGGGTAACCTTATAATGCCGTCACATTCATCTGTCTCAGATGTGCATTGCCACTACAGTGTGTTGCAAAATGGGATATAAATACATTTGTCTGGAAACAGAATTATGAGACCTAATCAGAACAAGTTCAAGAAAAATACATTAGCCCCCCTGCTTAGCTGAAATTGAAGGCCATATGAATTATAGCTCTAACTACTTATGAGTATTTATAACCCCCCCATCAGAAGATGAAAATGTCATGTGTAGCTTAATAGTCTAAACACTTATCATTTATAAACATTTATAAACTATGAAGTTCATAATGGTGGTTTACTTTTAAGTGAACTTTTAGTATGTTATAGAATGGCCAATTCTAAGCAACTTTTCATTTGGTCTTCATTATTTATTTTCTATAGTTTTAAAATAATTTGCCTTCTTCTTCTGATTCTTTCCAGCTTTCAAATGGGGGTCATTAATCCATCTAAAAGCAAATGTTCTTTAAGGCTACAAATGTATTGTTATTGCTATTTTCATTACTCATCTTTTTATTCAGGCCCTCTCCTATTAATATTCCAGTCTCTTATTCAAATCAATGCATAGTTACTAGGGTAATTTGGACCCTAGCAACACGATTGCTGAAATTGCAAACTGGAGAGCTGCTGAATAAAAAGCTAAATAACTGAAAACCCACAAATAATAAAAAATGAAAACTAATTGCAAATTTTCTCAGAATCTCACTCTCTACATTATACTAACAGTTAATTTAATGGTGAACAACAACAATAATAATAATGTCCGAGTGATCTTATCAGGCTGTGAAAAGGAGCTGATTCAGTGCTGTAGGTGTCAACATGATTCAAATGTTTATAGCCATTTGTGCCGAGGACTTAATAATGTCATAATGACTTAGTTTGTGCAACTGTGGGGTGTCTGCTTGGGTTGGCAGCCCCCTATTGAGTAAAGTAGCATCAAAGATTGTAACAGTTTCAGATACTTTACTCCAGACACACTCATTTATAAGAACTACTTGCCTTTTACCCATCAGGGGGCTTTAAATGCCCACTTTTTTTATTTAAACAGTATATCTACATAAACAGGTACACACACAGAACATTAATATCACACCCTTAATTTAATTATTCAGCATTGCTGTTAAAATGCCTCAAATATCAGATCTTGTTATAATCAAGCCTGTTTCATTTGTGGGATAAGGACCCTGTCCCAGACTTGTTGAGGCTTTAATAGGATCCACTTAACACAATGAAAATAGCATAAGGCATGAATGCAAATTACTATTGTACTTTTTTTTATTTAAATAAGTTTGTAATGGATATTGAGATCACCTTCCAGCTTTATATTTATATCTATTTTCAGCCTTTTTTCCATTGTGATCAAAGAGAACACCACAAGATGTAGCAAAACCAAGGTTTGCATGATTATCTCACTGACATGGAGTTAGATGATGTCTCTTATAATCCCATTACAGCTAGTAATTAGTCCATAATGTTCCCTTAGCAAAATCACTATATTTTTTCCTATAAAAGCCCCAGGCTCTTTATGTCAGAGTGATGCAATAGGAATAAGTCCCAGAAGTGGTAATGATACGGATATTGTACTTCTCTGAAGACATCTCAGCAATGGTTTTGCTCTTGAGCGGTCAGACAGTACTGTATCTTCTTACAGTTATCCATTTAGAAAGACAATCACATAAAATGTTATAGGCTGCTTTCCAGGTGCCTGAGAGTTTTGTCAATATGTCTGGTGTTCAAGCATTTATTTTTAAATTTGACTATTGTGAATTCCCGTTTTCTTTTATGAAGTTAAATGTCATGCATAAACAGGACTATGGGGAGACCATGCAATTAACCCTGATCCCTTGCAGTCATATCCAGGTCAGGGGGGCAGGTGGTAGAGTCCTGCATGGTACCCGGACCCGAACTGAATCCGCAGCACGTGTCCCGAACCACAACCCACATATATACTCACTTTGATCCGCAATCCGACCGGCAACCCGCTGACCACAATCAAACAGGAAGTGATGTTTCTGCAAGCCGGAAATTGCATCATCAAAAGTGGGCGGAACAGTTTTGTAAAATTTTAAAAGGACTAAAATATAGACAATATAACATAAGATAAGAAATTTAGATGAGACCTGCAACCCACAAACCTGGATCTATACCTGTACCTGAAAATCCTACTCTCATTCAGCAGGCTACCCACTTTTTTTGTGGGTACCGGACCTGCTACTAGCTACTAGCCAGGTGGTCCCTGGCTAGTAAGAGAGAAACCATGGGAAGAACAGGGATCACTTGGAAGCCATTAGGTTTGCTCTTATCATGTTCATCATACATGTATTTAATGGGTAAATATAGCTTTTAGTTGGCATGTCTGTTTGTTTTCATACAGCGTCCACATTAGACAGCTTAGAAACAAAACAGACATTGGTTATTTACAGCACAGGCCACAATGATCTGTATAACTACAGGGGACATCTGAGTCCAAGTGAAGCCAGAGGGACACATTATGTATATGTACATTGTGTATATAGACTAGACGATACATTATTCAAGTTTTCAAACCAAGTTTGAAGACAGAATTAATAAGTATGTGTTTTGTGAAAACAGATAGTTATGGAGCCCCCCATGGTTAGCTTCAAGGGTTTTTCTTAAAAAAAAAAGACATCTGCTTAAGGTCATTTTCTGCTCTCAAACATTTATAACAAACCTCCCAAAGTCTTTGTGTCTATGTACTTGGTTTGATTGTATGCTGTCTGGAATATTCAGATATCTGACAGAACTCATTGTCTGTACAAGAACAACCTCCTTAATAACTGGTTTAAATTGGCTAACCACAATGCCAGAAACTGATGTAACATAGAAAACACAGATCTTGGCTAATCACAATGTAACACAGCGTTAGATGTATTAAGCAGCCTCAATGGATTACTATAATTTGATTTGCCACTGTAAGCTAAGTACCTTTGACACATCGTGCCATTTGGCTGCCCCCATTATAAGCAGATGTATCCTGTATGGTTGCAACATTTATTCCTTGAGAAAAATGAATATATTTTCCTTACTGGAAGTAAAGCATGAATGTTGAAATGCTATGTTAATTGTTTTATTATGTCAGTCCTTATTTCATCAAGTTCTACGCCTAATAATACATTGTATGCATCTGTAGCTTTGTGTAATGGTGATTTACAATTTAGGTTATCCAGTAACAAAAATCTGTCTTTAAGGGATAGCAGAGTTTTGGTAAATCTATGGGATGATTGTAGTGGTCAATAATATCTTCCCTGTCTGCTGTGGTTTCCCATTCGTGTCCAAGGAAAATTGCTGCTTGTGGCAGGTGCTGTCAGTTAGAGATCGCTTTGGAACTTAAAAGTTCACATCACCAACCGTGACTGCAAGTGCTGGTGCCATATGCAAGTATTTTGCTATTTAAAGGGATGCTGTCATGGGAAAAATTTTCTTTATTTTCAAAAAGTGTTAGTTAATAATGCTGCTCCAGCAGAATATTGCAACTGAAATCCATTTCTCAAAAGAGCAGACAGATTTTTTTATATGTAATTTTGAAATGACATGGGGCTAGACATATTGTCAGTTTCCCAGTTGCCCCAAGTCATGTGATTTGTGTTCTGATACACTTCAGTCACTCTTTAATGTTGCAAGTTGGAGTGATGTCACCCCCTCCCTTTCTCCCCAACAGCCCTAACAACAGAACAATGGGAAGGTAACCAGATAGCAGCTCCCAAACACAAAATAACAGCTGCCTGGTAGATCTAAGATCAGCACTCAATAGTAAAATTCAGGTCCCACTGCGACACATTCGGTTATATTGAGTAGGAGAAACAACAGCCTGCCAGAAAGCCGTTCCATCCTAAAGTGCTGGCTCATTCTGAAAGCACATGACCAGGCAAAATGATCTGAGATGGCTGCCTACACACCAATATTACAACAAAAAAAATTCACTTGCTGGTTCAGGAATGATATTTTATATTATAGAGTGAATTATTTGCAGTGTAAACTGTAATTTAGAAATAAAAACTACATCATAAAAATCATGACAGAATCCCTTTAAATGAATAAGGAGCAACAGCAGGTAGGAAAAGGCATTTTGACTGATGTTATACTTATATACGTGTATATATATATATATATATATATATATATATATATATATATATATATATATATATATATATAAACAAACTTTACAAGACCTAAGAGTGCGGACTGATTTTGTTGCTATATTTATATTTATACTTATATTTATTTATATATTGTGAGAACCACGTACCAATACCACCCTAATCTGATTTTATATAGCAGTTGTAATTAAGAATAACACTAGGCAAGCATTGCACAAAAATAATTCCAGCCTTAAATGTTTTTTTTTTTGGATTTTAATTTTGACTGTGCCCCAAACTTATAAAAGTTTTCTTTCTTAAAAGAAAATTAACACTTAAAGGAATTCACAAAGTTAAAAGAAAGTTGCCTTTGTTAAGTGTTTGCCAAAATTTCTAGGAAAACAACATAGTGGGGGAACAACTGTAGCTGCAACAGTCAAGAAAGAAGGTCAAATTAAAAGAAAGTGACATTACAAACATTGTTCTTTTCATCTTTATCTCTGGCACACAGAATAGTTAATGCGTCTTTTTTTTCCACTTGTCTGGTACTTTCCATTTGTGTGAAAGTCAATGTGTTCCCTGGAGTGCCTGTCTTTCCCTTTTCTTTTAAGTGCTCTCAGATTTCAGGTTACCAGCATACTTGTGGTGTTTGGGGAGTTGAGCAATGCCAACATTTAATAACTGCCAAAAGGGCACAAAAGAACATTCAGATAATTTATATGACATGTGCTTTGTGCTATATCAAAACAATACACAGATACATTATGGTGGCAATAAATAAGAATAAAATATACTTGAGACCAGATACGTACAATATGTGTTTCCTTCACTATTGCATTATTATCATGCAAACCAACATGGTTTCCCATGGACTGGTCTGGTTCAGAAATGAATCATTAACCAACCAATTTCTAAACTGTCCATTTTCTATCATTAATGTGCACAAAAGTGTCATCTATTTAGCTATGTTTTAGTCTAGAAAAGCAGGATCTAATACATTTAGCACTTGTGGCACCTGGTTAAGCCAAATAAATTGTACCTCTTTAATGTCAGTCTTTATATTTTGCTCTTTAAAAGAACAGTTCAGTGTACACATACAACCTGTGTAAATAGATAGACTGTGCAAAATAAAAAATGTTTCTAATATAGTTAGTTAGCCAAAAATGTAATGTATAAAGGCTGGAGTGACTGGATGTCGAACAGAACACTACTTCCAAGCCGGATTCCTTTCTGTGCCGCAGGGTCCTAGCGCCACCCCCACAGTCTTGCCACCCTAGGCTTCGCCACAAATCCGGGCCTGACTAATTCCTGCTTTTCCGCTCTCTAACTCTGAGTTAGTCAGCGACTTTAAAGGGGGCCACATGGGACATAACTGTTCAATGATTTTGCAATTGATCTTTAGCATTCAGCTCAGATTCAAAAGCAACAATTATGGCCCATGTGGCCTCCCCTAAATTCACTGATTGGTAACTGCCTGGAATCCAATCAGTGGAAACCAAGTGAGCTGCAAAGCAGGAAGTTGGGTTGTTATGTTACGTTAGACATCCAGTCACTCCAGCCTTTAAACATTACATTTTTGCTTAACGAACTATATTAGTTTTTTCGCACATACTATCTATTTACCCAGTTTTTATTTTTACACTGAACTGTTCCTTTAAAGATTTATTTGGCTAAATTAACCTGTGATCAGTTTGCTTATTACTGCAGGGGTAAATGTCCTGCAAGATGATGCCCCCATTTTGTCTCAGCCGCCTACATGCACGAATAACATCTTCTCATATGGAAAGGTGGTTAACAAACTGTTTGTCCTCCAGGATCAGACATCATTAGGTCAATGGTTCCAGACTTTGTGAACTTTGAAGCCTCCTTTGATGGTCTAAAATTTTCCCCCTTTAGTTTATGGCAAGTTACAGCATAAGACTTGTGTATGGTCATAATATTAAAAGGGTAGCTCACCTTTCAATTACATTTCAGTATGATGTATGCTGATATTCTGAGACATATTTCAGTTTCCTTTCATTTTGTATAATTTTTTATTTTTCATTGTATTTGAATTTTTCCAGTCTGTAATTTCAACATCTGATTGCTAGGCTCCAATCAGCCTTAGCAACCAGGTAGTAGTTTGAATGTGACTAGAAGATGAATAGAAGAGGGCCTAAATAAAAAGGTAAGTAATAAAAAGTTGTAGCATCACAGAGTAACAGGTTCTTGGTTGTTGAGGTTACTAACCCCATTTGAAAGCTGGAGAGAGGCAGAAGAAGAAGAAAGCAGATAATTCAAAACTATTAAATGGTAAATTGAAGACTAAAGTTGCTAAGAATAGGATGTTCTATAACATGCTAAAATTTTACTTAAAGGTCAACTACCCCTTTAATTCTCCAATGGCTCCTGAAATATACAATTCAGTAAATGCACATTCACTTATTTACGTATTTACCACATTTCACCAAACTAGTCTTGAGGCTTGATCATCCCAATGATCACATCTGGATCCCTATTAGTGACGTGCGGGTCGAGAATTTCTTGAGCCGCACCCGTCCCTAACCCGCCCCCTGCCTCAGGACCAAAAATGGCAATTTTCAGGGACAGCACCAATTTACTAACAGGCGTAGAGGACTATTCGCTAGCTAAAGCGTTCATCGCTAACAAAGTTTTGTGCCCTTTCACCTGGTGAGTTTTTGATCAGGCAAACGATGTTCATCAAAGTGGAAACTTTCCAGTAAGTTACCCTTTTCGCCATTATACCTGCCGAATTGATGATATGAAGCTACATCCTCCTCAATCTTATGTCAGTGACATCATATACTGAATGGCGAAAAGTTATAAAAAAAAAAAAGACAAAACGCTGGATTTTTTCATATATTAATGTGGGCTTATGTTTAAAAGTTGTAACTGTTAAATATATTTTTTCGTAAATTCTTTTTTTAACCATTTGAAGCTCATTCCACATTTGTTTGTTCTAGGGTGGGCTCATGTTTAGGACAATAGAGGATCTCTTTTTATTTATTTGGATTCCTTGAACATTTTTAATCATAAGTGGCCAATTCTAGCAATGTCACCAACAATCACTAATAAAGACATACATGTGAACTATATGTACCAGCCATATTTAGACTGACGTAAGCGCAAGGATGTTAACGATAAATGCATATATATATATATATATATATATATATATATATATATATATATATATATATATATATATATATATATTTGTTATTGTGTTTTAAAAAAAGAGTGATTCATCTATTTAAGATAATTTTTCACAGTTCAAATCAGTAAGTGATTAAAAATTATATTTAGTATTAAAAATAGACATTCCAAGTTTCATCAACTCTGGAGGGCAACTACAGCAGCATCTGAAGGTTTTCATTTTAATCATATGTGATTTACAGTTTCCATTTAATATCAATGCTATTAGTCAACTCTCTTATTTGTCCCTTTACATTTATTTTAGAATCCAATCAATCATGCTAAAACCATTTCTTCAACTTTTGGAAAACATTTTTTCGAAAATACATTTTTACCAGATCAAAATGATGGAGTTCTGTCAAAAAAAGAGAAGAGGAATGTTTTTATATTCCCTGTGTTTGTAATTTCACATAAAAGAACTTTTGTTCCACTCTGCAAGATATAATGCTTCTTGGAAATCTGGAAATTGCAGGTGTAGTTACGGAGTTCAAAAATTATAGTGTTTGACTGCTAGTTGGCAGAATCTATACAAAAGTTCTTTTTTTAGCTTAGCTTTTGTAAAACGTGTAATTACATAGAAAAATCCTGTTGAGTTTGTTTGGGACGGTTTATCTGAGAGACTTCCTAAGCTTCAGAATCTGAAGCACAAAGACATGTTAATGAACATCAGATAGTCTTACCACTTACATTAACACAAACAATCTCTTTCCCATTGAACTAATATTTACTTTAGCCTAGATAATGACAGCAACAGAAATTACCCCAGTCAAAGCAGGGTGGTAGATGTAGAACCAGTCTTCATTTCAGGTGGTATATGCTCTTTTCCTGAGAGTATGTACTTTGTAGTATATTAAAGGAATTGGATACCCATCATTTAATTTCCTATAGAAATTGCAAGTGGTAAATGGTGATCAAATGTGAACCAACACTTTCAGAATCTAATGAGTTTGCTGGAAAGATTCTGTTTGTTTTTTAATTCTCTGCTCGCTCTAGTGACTTCTGTTATAGCATAGTCAGAATATGAACACAGGCCCACTTAGCACTGTGGGAGATAAAGCACTACATTGTTTAATTGCTAACGGCAGCCCTAATTAACACTTTCCATTGGCCACAGTCCTGGGGACTTGGTGTTACATAGCTGGGTACAAATGTGAATTTTTTATGCACTGTGCTTTAAATGAAAGGAAGAATTCAATGGAACTTTGAGACAAGACTTCAATTTAGAACTAAAGCCTATCGAGTAATTTGTCTAAATATGTTTCTGAATCAACTCAAGGCCAGCAAAGTCCTATAGTATTGATCTATGCCTCTGAAAGTGCCCCCAGTAGCTCCCCATCTTCATTTGTGCTGATTCATTACACACACTCCATATACAAAACAAATATATAGTTATCAATATTATAGAGCTGCTAAACCTCTGATATAAAAGATACGATACATTTAGTATATTGAATACAGTATTTGTAGCTGCAAAGTTCTGCTTTAAGATAAAATCAACATATCTAGAGAATGGCTGCCATATTATACAGTAACTGTATTTGTTCGCTGTTCTGCTGCTGATCTCAAGGCTTACTTCCATATATATTGTATTCTGCCCAGAATTTTGTATCTGGATTAAATAAATGACTTTCCTTGAGAGCATGGAGAGGAATAAAGTTGCACTATGTATTTGTTTTATTAAACAGCATATTCATATTATGATCATAGATAGACCGATAGTGGCAACATTCAAGCAGATTAATTGGCATTTCATGAAATTGATCCTAGTGTGTGTGCAATGCGGAAAGTACTGTGTGGTGGTGCTATAAAATAAAGCATTATAATAGTGTTAGTGTCATTGGGTGATAATTAACCTGTATGTACCAATTTGTTTGTGTGCTGCATAAGGAAAAAGGAACACCCAAACAAAACCCACAAAATACTGGAAAAGTAATGATTATTTATTACTTTTTAAATATACTGTATAGTATAGTGGCTTCTTTCCCTGTACAATGCACTTTTAAAGGAGAAGGAAATTCTTCTTGTACTTGGGGGTGCCCAATGTTAGGCACCACCAAGTGATTGTATTTACTTACCTAAAACCCCAGGCCGGTGCTCCTATCAGCAGAAAACTGCACCGGCCCAGGGTTATACCCGTGGGTGATCCTCTTCCAGCTTTTTGTTTCTTGAAATTTCCCTGGGCAGACGCATGCGAAGAAAAAAATAACCGACTTTTTAGTTAACGTTTGGCTGTTTTGCTCTACTGTGCATGCACAGCCACGCAAAGAAAGAAGAAGCCAGAAGGGAATCGCTCCGTGGTGTTTGCTGGAAGAACCCAGACCCGGTGCAGTTTTCTGCTGATAGGAGCACCGGCCTGGGGTTTCAGGTAAGTAAATGCAATCACTTGGGGGTGCCTAACATTTGGCACCCCCAAGTGCACCAAGTCTTTCATTCTCCTTTAATACATTGCAGGAAGATGAGGCATAAAACCCAGGCTTGACTGAATCATACTCCTGCAACTCTAGCACCAAGCCAGTCCTTCTGGTAATGATAGTTTCAGCTCCTATATGACGTTATAACATCTACGTGATCTATTGTGTGCACTGATGACCTTCTAGGTGTGGTATAGTTCTGTTATGCAGTTAAAGTGATATATATAGAATTTTCAATATATAAAATGAAATAAAAAGAAGCTACATTCAAAAATCTATATTTTTGGGCAACAGTATCACTTTAACTGCATAACAGAAGTTCTATCTAAATAGTGACATTTTTATAGGAAATACATAAAAAGGATAATACAGTGAAGATGTTGTCTTTCCAAATCTTCCGCATTTATTTAATCCTGTGAAGAGCTCAAAATCATGCTTTGATTTAAACATTCTGTTCTGGGTTCTGTATAGGATCTCAGAGATAAGAAAAGTTTCAACCATTATATGTTATTGGCAGGGTAACATCTTGACATGCTGGATACATTTATTGCTCCTCTTAAAGAATCAGACAGAATTCAGCAAATGTTTACCAAAGTGTGCATGTAAGATGGGATAAAGAGAGGCAGCTTATAAGCAAGATGTTGGTCTGTCAGTAAATATAGAGACAACAGACAAAATGTGTGCAGGGAGTTTGCTGTGTAACGCCTTTTGTGCAAACAACACTTTAAGATTTTCTTACTAACCTTTGGGGATTTATTACAAACAAAAATGAACTGGGTTATCTTGCAAAAACAGACATTATTTATTGCTCCACAAAGAAAGGAAATGTGACAGCAACATAACACATGCACCTTCAGTATTTTGGTACAGTAAGTGGATCACAGTACTCTAAAAGTGTTGCAATATTTACGTACTTCATTTTTACATTTTATGAGCATTTTATTAGAAGGAAAAAAGTTTTGAAATTATACATTTTACAAACACATATTATCTGGATCCTTAAATGGCTTGTCACGTTTTTCTAAACAGTTTTGCAATATTCATGCATCTGAATCTGTATGCTTCCATCAATCATCACTGAGACATAGATCATTAGGAGAACATGGCTACTTTTAAACCCTTATGTTCTAACATGAAAGAAGTGGTAATAACAGCCCGAATGGCCATCAGGGGTTTGATTTTAGACCAAGGCACAGTGCCAGTTCAGACTTCTGGATTTTCCCATCCTTGTTGACATCACAATGGTTTAATAGGATCTGACGGAATTTATCGAGGTCCACACCACTGATGCTTGGCTACGAGTATAAATAAATATGGTAATTTGTTGTTTAATAAATAAACCTTTGATAAAATGACACTGGGAAAGATAAACGTTATTGTATGTAAACATTTCTTTCCCCAACCTTGACCATAAATAACTGTTCTAGTGGTTCTTTTCTCTTGAATGAAAACCAATGAAGATGGCTTTATTTTTTGATTCAGCGGAGATACATTTTCCTCACACAAACAAGTTAAATGTCTATGAAGATTCTCATTTATCCAGGTCATGATATACAGTATCTAGTAGAATTCAAAGGTGTCTGGACATTTAGGGGATTATTTATCAAGGTCCAAATTTATCTCAGTATTTCTAATATCAAACTTCGAACAACTTCAAATTCCCGAATTGACCTTATTTATGGAAATAAGGATCGAAAAAGGATTGAATAAATAGGCAAACCTCTGAGCTTTCCGAAAACTCAGAATTGTTCGGAGTTTTCCTCAAAAAAGTAATTTTTATCGGAGTTTTCAGAGTTTTTTGTGCCGAAACCCCATAATCATCGGATATCGGTATGGAAATCAGCGCACATGAGGACCTTCCCCATTGACTTTTACAGGACCTTGAGAGCTTTTAGATGCCGGAGTTTCAGATTCTGAGTTTTTAGACCATTGGACTTTAATAAATCTCCAAAAATTTGTAGGTTTTTTTTTTTGCTCCAAAAACTACGAATTATTTGAGGTTTAGATATTCGGAGCTTGATAAATAACCCCCTTAGAGTTTTTCCTACAAGACATTTCACCAGTGGCTTCTTCAGTTCAACTGAAGTGGTAGGGAATTCCCCGGCATTTTCTACCCTCAAGGGGGGGGGGCACTTGGATGAGTGATGAAAGGTTTTCAAGGAAAAACTCTAAGGGGGTTATTTATCAAAGGTTACATTTTCAAGCTTTGTAAACTTTTTTAAACATCAATAAAAATTTTGAATCAGTGAAGTCGGGGTGAGCAACCTGAAAACTCAAACTGATTGAGTTTTGAATTGCTCAAATTGGTGTTTTAGCAAAACCCACCGATACAAAGTCAAATAAACATCATAAAGTCTACACACATCTTCAAATGGTTCAAGGGACCTCTGCTATTGACTTCTACATGACCTCGACAGGTTTTAGATGGTGTATTTTCGGATTCGAGCTATTTCCAGCTTTGGGGTATAATATATCTCTAAAAATGTAAGTTTTTAAAAAAAAACTAACATTTTTCAAGTTTTTTTTTCACGTTTGGACTGAAAAATAGCCTCAAAAAAACTATTTGTGGAAAAAATAACGTATCCTTTAATATATCTGCCTTTGTCTTAAGTCTACTAGATATTGTGTAAATAACTTAAATGTCTGTTAAGGTATGGGATCTATTAAATTGAATTATTTGGGACCCAGGGTTTTGCAGATAAGGAGTCTTTCCATAATTTGGATCACCAAAATATACTACCAGGATGGTTTTTGCTACCAATATGGTTTCATTCATTTTAGTAACCATCAAGTACAAAGTGCTGTTTTATTACTACATAGAAAAAGGAAATCATTAAAGAAATATTTGCTTAAAATTAACTCTATACAAAATGGGTTTCTAGGAGGCCAACTAAAACCTGATGAGATGTTTATTATATTTTTTGCTTAAAGTCAATTGCAAAAAGAAACATACAAGACTAAATAAATCTTCTACATAGTTTTTCATTTGCCTAATCATAGAGGATAAATAATATAAGTAGCATTTTTAAATTATGGACTATAAAACAACGTTTTCATTTTGATACGACTATTGCTTTTAAACACGTCCAAATATTGGATCAAAGAGTGCTATTTTTGTAAAATCAGTTATTCACATGACTCATGGTAGATTCCCTGCTGGTTTTCGTAAAGGTCACTGGCAACGTCACTGATATTATGCTTTACACCCTGCTGCTGTGCCTGCTTTAAAAAAATGTTCTGCACAGTGGTATGCAATGTTACATGAACTTGTTTGTTTTTAGAACCCTGGCCAGCTGGCTCAGCTCTACTCACCTTCACAAGTTCCATCATATCTTTGACGAATCCGTCCACTTCTGGACCCTCTAATGCTCCTGTTTTACTCTGCAAAATAATCTTTATTAATGACTAGATTTGACAACTGGAAGATTTGGATAGACATTTAAATGAAACCCAAAATCCCTTAGCTGTTCTCCAGTAAAACCCTGGTTACATTGATGATGATGATGCACTACCGCTTCATTCACCTGTAAATTGTGGGTATGATATGATAATTGTGCATGAATGATCCCATGTCCTATTAAGTCAAAAGTAGACATCTGCTACTGATTAATATTGTTGACTTTCTGTATTGAGACCCGGCTATAACCTTTCTACTGGAAAAAGACCACGCTGCAGATCATTTCAATGGGGCATTAGCAGACAAGAACATTTTTTCAGGGTTGTGAATCTTAAATAAAATGTGATTATTCTCTTTCAATCCAGTGTTAAACATTAGTGCTGTACTATAGAGTTCAATGGTAGCATGTGAAAGAACGTATTCATATTAAAGTCAAACTGAAAGCCTTTCTTTCACTGCCCAAGTGTAAATGCACAATGCATCAAAAATGCTGATATGCTCACTTCCATCGACATTACGTAGCTAATGATTTGCCACTAATGTGCAACAATTCATATTTATATCTATGGACTTGTGTAATGTATATATATATAAATCCATGACATTTATACACACAGAACTACAGATAATATATGTGATTTGATACGTACAACATCATAGTGCGCAAAGATGGTTTCAAAGTCGCTCTTTCTTTCCTCTTGGCTACTTGCCTAAAAGAGAATCACAGATCAATAGCTACATAAACAGACTGACTGCAAAGTCATCTACACACAGTTTTTAAGTAAAATAATGAATCAATAACGAATACAAAACTTTCCCAGCTTAAGTTTAGTGGCTAGCCTGATCAATACGAAGAACCTAAAATAGTGATAAGACAATAATTTGATGTTAGCTTATCCAGATAATGCCTTTAAGCTTGAAGTAAAAAGTATATCCAAAAATAGCAACTCTGTCCTGAAGCTTATGCTTATGATAACTATAATAATGTATGAATTTGCCATAGTTGAATTAGGAATGCATAAATACGGCATTTTCAGGTGGTTTAGAAGAACAGATTCCCTGCTATGACTATGATTGTATATTTACTACTACTATGGGACCTGTAATGCAGAATGCTTAAGGGATACTGTCATGGAAAAACATGTTTTTTCCAAAACACATTAGTTAATAGTGCTGCTCCAGCAGAATTCTGCAATGAAATCCATTTCTCAAAAGAGCAAACAGATTTTTTTTATATTCAATTTCGATATCTGACATGGGGCTAGACATTTTGTCAGTTTCCCAGGTGCCCCAGTCATGTGACTTGTGCCTGCACTTTAGGATGGAACTACTTTCTGGCAGGCTGTTTCTCCTACTTAATGTAACTGAATCAGTCTCAGTGGGACTTGGCTTTTACTATTAAGTGCTGTTCTCAGATCTTCCAGGGAGCTGTTATCTTGTGTTAGGGAGCTGCTATCTCATTACCTTCCCGTTACTTTCTTTTGAAAAATGGATTTGAGTGCAGAATATTGCTGGAGCAGCACTATTAACTAATGCGTTTTGAAAAACATGTTTTCCCATGACAGTATCTCTTTGGAACTAGGGCATTCTGGGTAATGGATATTTGTGTAATTTGGATCACCATAACTTAAGTCTACTAAAAAAAATAATTTAAACATTAAATAAACCCAAATGGGCTGGTTTTGCCACCAATAAGGATGAATTATTTTTTAGTTTGGATCAAGTACAAGGTACTATTTTATTATTAAAGAGAAAAAAGAAAACATTTTAATTTTTTTAAATTATTTAGATAAAATTGAGTCTATGGGAGATGACCTTCTGGTAATTCAGAGCTTTATGGATAGTGGCTTTCCCGATAATGGATCCCATACCTGTACCTGAAATCCATTTAATTAGTCAAACACAATAAAGGAATAAGAAGAATCTCTCTAAACTGTCCATTGAGAAGACAGGACACGTTACTGGCCTTTCATACTGCATATGTGTGTCACTGGATGAGATACTAAATATAGCTATAGATTATCTTGAAAAAAGCATGGAGAGGAAATCCAACACAATACAAACACATTTCCACAGATGGTCAGTTTGAAACAACTGGCATATTTAGGATTTATATGGCTGGTGTTAAAAAACGGGAAAAATGCACTTCAACAGATTAATATGCAGTTTATCTGCATAACAATTTTTGGTCCTTTCTTAAAAGGGTCATTAATGCCCTAAACATTTCATTTGAATAAGAATAAACTGCACAGCAAGAGGTCAAATCTAGATTATAATTTTTCTCTCTACCTATCATATAAAGTACATTTTTGTTGGGGTGCCTTGATGATGCACCAGGATGGTATGTTGGTTATACAAGGTACATTGATAGATAAGGAATGAATGTTTACTAAGGGACACATTAATCAATGTTCAAATTCAAATTTTTATCGCGATTCAAGTTTATTTGTGCAAAAACTTGCAAACTCAAATCTGAGATTTAATAATATCAAATAACTTGAAAAAGATGCAGAAAAAGATTCAGCATCTAAAAACTGAAGAGTTCATGTAGACGTCAACAGTGGTAGTCTTATTACAAGTTTTTTTAATATTCTTTTAAAAGATAGCTAAACATTAAAAATGACATGTGGTTTTGCTATGTTCAAGTTTTTTTCCACAATTTTAGTCAATTGACTTTTCAGGGTTCATAAATAAGCTCACATTTGACGCAAAACCTCACAAATTTACAAATTTGAATTTGATAAATAGGCCTCCCCAGGGAAGATTTATTTAACATTGAGTTGCAATTTATTCTCAGTTTGGAAAAATGTGGCAATAATTGGGATTTATTAAAGGGATCCTGTCATTGGAAAACATGTTTTTTTCAAAACGCATCAGTTAATAGTGCTACTCCAGCAGAATTCTGCACTGAAATCCATTTCTCAAAAGAGCAAACAGATTTTTTTATATTCAATTTTGAAATCTGACATGGGGCTAGATATTTTGTCAATTTCCCAGCTGCCCCTGGTCATGTGACTTGTGCCTGCACTTTAGGAGAGAAATGCTTTCTGGCAGGCTGCTGTTATTCCTTCTCAATGTAACTGAATGTGTCTCAGTGGGACATGGGTTTTTACTATTGAGTGTTGTTCTTAGATCTACCAGGCAGCTGTTATCTTGTGTTAGAGAGCTGCTATCTGGTTACCTTCCCATTGTTCTTTTGTTTGGCTGCTGGGTGGAAAAAGGGAGGGGGCGATATCACTCCAACTTGCAGTACAGCAGTAAAGAGTGATTGAAGTTTATCAGAGCACAAGTCACATGACTTGGGCAGCAGGGAAATTGACAAGATGTCTAGCCCCATGTCAGATTTCAAAATTGAATATAAAAAAATCTGTTTGCTCTTTTGAGAAATGGATTCCAGTGCAGAATTCTGCTGGAGCAGCACTATTAACTGATTCATTTAAAAAAAAAAATTCCCATGACAGTATCCTTTTTTCCCCTTCTTTAAGAGATTACTGAGTTGGGCTTGAAGCAGCCTGGGATTGAATGCACCCTATAAATATCAAGTTAGTGGTGTGTCGAAGACAAAAGGTTTTTGGACATTGGACTTTAAATCCGGGAAAGAAACAAACGCTGCTTGTCTGAATCAGACTGCCACGAAATTCAGTTCTAGTGATGTACAATTGGGGTTCTACTGTAATACATTTGTAAAAAGAATTTTGGACATTTACTTAATACAAACCAATGTACCAATCTTTTTTTCTATGTGTGTGTGTTGATCTCATCAATCCAGTTATTCTAGTCATATGCCCATAAATTAGTTAATATTTATCTTTAGTATCTAGAAATAGTTTATTGATTTTCTTGAGCAAATATCATTTTGTCTCCAGGAAATACTGCTGGGCTATAAACAGAAAAGGCAGGTATGGATGTTAATAATGAACAAACTCTATAGTGTGGTGCATATATATATAAATAAAGGATAATAATAACTACATCTCCCTTATCAACAGAATACCTGCTGCAGATAACTAAACTTTTCTACAGTTTAAATTGTTTCTATTTCTGCACTTAAAAACACATTTCTAGATGGCCAGGGAAAAGACTGAAGTTTCCTGGACTTGAGATCTAAACTAAGCTAGTTATAACATTCTCAAGAAGGAATGAAAAAAATAATGTTAATTCTAAGTAAGTTCTTCATCTTAATCTATTAAATCGATCATTTTGAATCAATTAAATATAGGCTGGAGAGCAGAATACAATAAAATGATGCATTGCACCTGTTTTACACCTTGCCTTCTATGTAGTAAATGAACACTACAGTGCAATTTTCTATATATTTATAGGACTATTAATCTTCATGGTTCTTTTCAAACATCCTGTAGATAAAACATTAACTGAACCTTCAGCCAATTTTCTAAGTTGACTACTGCAGGATGTATTGAATCCATTTTTATTAAATCTGTTCCTGAATAACTAGAGAAGGACATTGAAAAACAAGGTGGCTGCTTTTAATAATGACACAAAATCATGCTGAACAATTGAATCCAAATAGGGTGTATTACCCTTGCAGGGGGACACTGAAAAAAATGGTCATATGGGCAGCTAAGAATTTATATGTGAGGCTATGTTATTGGGATTAAAAGAAATTCAGACCATTTATACTTTATAACAGTGCTGTCCAACTTCTGTGGTACCGAGGGCTGGAATTTTTCTGGCCTATGTGGTGGAGGGACGATAATGCAAGCCAGTGCTGTCCACTCCCTGTTTGTAAACCACACCCACTTTAAACCACACTCCTGTTATCATGAGAACTTGTAAGACCATATCCACATTAATGGTGGTAGCACGCCAAAAAATCAAATGGTTGGTGCTCACTGCAGGGATATCACTTATCCCTCATATGTGAAAAATTGAAGTCATGTTAAAAGATACCCTTAAATCCATATGCCTCCTCCTCCCCTGGGGATAACACAGCACCCCCCAAACATCTTAGGGTCCCCTAACAACAAACCCTACCAGACTCACGTCCCACAGGGAGCATAGGGCAGGCAGAGTATGGCACACATAGGGGACATAGGGCAGGCAGAGTATGGCACACACAGGGAGCATAGGGAAGGCAGAGTATGGCACACACAGGGAGCATAGGGCAGGCAGAGTATGGCACACACAGGGAGCATAGGGCAGGCAGAGTATGTCATGCACACGGGAGCATAGGGCAGGCAGAGTATGGCATACACAGGGAGCATAGGGCAGGCAGAGTATGTCACGCACACGGGAGCATAGGGCAGGCAGAGTATGGCACACACAGGGAGCATAGGGCAGGCAGAGTATGGCACACACAGGGAGCATAGGGCAGGCAGAGTATGTCATGCACACGGGAGCATAGGGCAGGCAGAGTATGGCATACACAGGGAGCATAGGGCAGGCAGAGTATGTCACGCACACGGGAGCATAGGGCAGGCAGAGTATGGCACACACAGGGAGCATAGGGCAGGTAGAGTATGGCACACACAGGGGACATAGGGCAGGCAGAGTATGGCACACACAGGGGACACAGGGCAGGCAGAGTATGACACACACAGGGAACATAGGGCAGGCAGAGTATGGCACACATAGGGAGCATAGGGCAGGCAGAGTATGGCACACACAGGGAGCATAGGGCAGGCAGAGTATGGCACACACAGGGAGCATAGGGCAGGCAGAGTATGTCACGCACATGGGAGCATAGGGCAGGCAGAGTATGGCACACACAGGGAGCATAGGGCGGGTAGAGTATGGCACACACAGGGGACATATGGCAGGCAGAGTATGGCACACACAGAGGAAACAGGGCAGGCAGAGTATGGCACACACAGGGAGCATAGGGCAGGCAGAGTATGTCACGCACACGGGAGCATAGGGCAGGCAGAGTATGGCACACACAGGGAGCATAGGGCAGGTAGAGTATGGCACACACAGGGGATACAGGGCAGGCAGAGTATGGCACATACAGGGGACACAGGGCAGGCAGAGTATGGCACACACAGGGAGCATAGGGCAGGCAGAGTATGTCACGCACACGGGAGCATAGGGCAGGCAGAGTATGGCACACACAGGGAGCATAGGGCAGGTAGAGTATGGCACACACAGGGGACATAGGGCAGGAAGAGTATGGCAAACACGGATCATAGGGAAGGCAGAGTATGGACCACACATGGAGCATGGGGCAGGCAGAGTATGGCACATACATGGCACACAAAGGGAGCATAGGGAAGGCAGAGTATGGCACACACACAGGGGACATAGGGAAGGCGGAGTATGGCACATACACGGAGCATAGGGCAGGCAGAGTATGGCACATACCTGGAGCATAGGAAGCAGAATACAGCGGAATACCTAGAAGAACCACTCTAATATGAACAGTTCATAATGTGCTACATACAGTGACACAATGCTGGTGCCCCTCCAGTAGTTTGTATGAGCTGTGAACAGGTGAACAATGTGGGCACTGAGATGTGAACTGTACAGGGCTTTAGGGATGTGAACACTACAGTTGTAAACAATGCAGGAGCCAGTCATTATCAATACTGATTCAAGTAAGCAAGTCACAGCAGGCAGACTTTCATGTGGGGGACACACAACGGGAGAGGGTGTCACGGACCAGATGAGGCACATGGGCCGCTAGTTGGACAGCACTGCCTTATGATATTACAAAGTATTAGTTTGCTTGCATTCAGTTGTTGTTTCATGTATTTGCATTAACTTGCCATAAACTGATTTACAAACAGATTTACAAACACAGTTCTGTAACTTGCACAGCAGCAATGGCCAATAACAACCAATCAGCCGTTATATTTCAATAGTCTACAAGTTAGAGAATGAAAGTAAAGACCTGAGTGCATATGGCTTGTGCAGGTTAACCCTGGGGGCTGATTTATTCATTTTCGGGATTGCGGTTTCTCCTTGATTAAAAAACCAGCACTATATTTTCTATAGTAACCTTGTGTTTTCAAGAGTACTAATATGTTACTATGTTCTGTTGCATGTTTGCTACTTATCTATTGATGTTTCATACTACTCACATCCATTTTGAATTGAAGAAGGAAATTTTCTTGCAGAGCCAGGATCCTTAAAGAGAAATAAAATAATACACATTATGATTATTCTGAGCTCTCTAATTTATATGGAACTCATCTATTATATATAATGGCTCATAAATGAATGGACTAAAAATTGCACGTGCATTATAGCCATTTATAAAGGGTTCTTGTTATCATACATGCTCCTTGCACTATTTGCAGGGGCTGCCAATGGGCTGTTCATTAGTGATGGGCAAATCGAAAAATTTGAAAACTTCGCAAAACGCATTAAAGTCAATGGGCATAAACAATTTTTTACGCATGCGCCAATTTTTCTAACTCCGAATGCATTAAAGTCAATGGCTGTTTTTTCTTGTGGGAACTTTTTTGTCCAAATGCATTAAAGTGAATGAGCATTTTTATTATGGCAACGTTTTTGTCCAGATACATTAAAGTCAATGAGCATTATTTTCTTATGGCGACTTTTTTGTCCAAATACATTAAAGTCAATGGGTGTTTTTCTTATGGAGACTTTTTTGTCTTGGCGACATTTTTGTCGTTGCAATTTTATTTTTTTGCAGCTAATTTTTCCGTGGTAAATTTTTGCCGCAGTTTCACAAATGCAGAATTATACCGCAAATCTACGGCTGGCAAAAAATTTCACTCATCGCTACTGTTCAGCCTTCTCTGATGAATAATGTGCAAGTACACACATTGATT
Organism: Xenopus petersii; assembly: GCA_038501925.1. Lineage (NCBI taxonomy): Eukaryota > Metazoa > Chordata > Amphibia > Anura > Pipidae > Xenopus > Xenopus petersii. The sequence continues at coordinate 63,823,818 of CM076682.1, forward strand.
CTAGGAAATCCTGGAATTATAGTATGTCTGGACATGGTGGTAGTTCCAGGGTTTAACTAGTGAGTTATGTGAGTATCCGATACTGCCTTGTACTAAGTGAAATACAGGCTAAGACTGTTATTAATGTTTTGAAAATTGGTGTGCAAATGCTTTCCGCAAGTAATAATTAGCCCAGGTTTATTTTCAACACATGCAACTGGACAGAATGATGTTCCCCGTTAATATTCAAAGTATACTTTAGTATAGGGTACATTAACCACTATATAAATGCCAAGCTACAATGTCACAAAACTCACACCTATAGCAAAGACATACTGTATGTGCTACTATCACAGCAGTATCCATAGCAAAATCATTTTGTTTATACTGAGATATTTCTTTAAATACTGTCATATTTTTCCCATTACATTTATAGTTCCCTGTAAAATAGAAGGTCATATTTTAACACTTATACATATACATTCACAATGCAAAATGACAAGATTACCAGCAACAAGAAGCATTCAGTCTGCAGCTGTAAGAGCATATTCACTCTCAACAATACACTGCCACAATTATCTTTTTCTCCATACAAAACAAGAGCTGGGCCATTAACCTTTAATAAAGTTTATTGTTCTCCATGGCTACCTACTAGTGCTGACGCAGATACACTGTATAATCCATTAAGAAAACATAACAAAAGCCTTGTAAAATATGTCTACGAAGGTTTTCATTCATCAGGTCAGGTCATGGTATATCTCGTATTTTGCTAGATATACCTTGTAAAATACATACTTTGCCAAGTCATTCAGGTCTAGTCGTCCATCTTTATTTTTGTTGAACAGTTTCATCTGTAATTAGAAAAAGGTGAAAACAGTTATTGGTAGTGTTAATGACTTCAAAATACTGGTTGATTGTAATGATGGAATTCAAAAATGTACTAAAGCTTATACAGAAAATGTGTTGATTCCTCATAATAATTTGGTTTTGCTAGTTGTACATTTAAAGGGGCTGTTCACCTTTAAATTAGCTTTCAGTATGATGTAGAGAGTGATGTGATGATAGAATTTGCAATCATTATTTATTTTTTGAGTTATTTAGCAGCTCTCCAGTTTTCAGTTTCAGGAATCTGGTTGCTAGGGGTCATATTATTCTAACAACAATTCATTGAGTTGAATAAGTTCACCATGCAAAACATTATTTCAGCTGTTTGAGAAAATCATAAGTTACCTTCCTCACCATTTACGCCTAGTTTAATTATAAAAAAAAGTATATAAGCGATCTGATTGTTGCAACATCAGTCAGGCATCAGTTGTCTTTAAACTGTTTATGATTATTATTAAAGGCACAGGTTCAGTGTAAAAATAAAAACTGTGTTAATGGATAGGCTGTGCAAAATAAAAAATTTTTCTAATATAGTTAGTTAGTCAAAAATGTAATGTATAAAGGCTGGAGTGACTGGATGTCTAACATAATAGCCTGAACACTACTTCCTGCTTTGCAGCTCTCTTTGTTTCCAATGATTGGTTACAAGGCAATAACCAATCAGTGACTTGAGGGGGCCACATGGACCATCATTTTTTGCTTTTGAATCTGAACTGAATGCTAAGGATCAATTGCAAACTCACTGAACAGTTATGTCCCATGTGGCCCGCTTTAAAGTCACTTACTATCTCAGTGTTAGAGAGCTGAAAAGCAGGAAGTAGTGTTCTGTTCTGTTAGACATTCAGCCACTCCAGCCTTTGTAGATTACATTTTTGTTTAACTAACTATATTAGAAACATTTTTTATTTGCACAGTCTATCTATTTACCCAGTTTTTATTTTCACACTGAACTGTTCCTATAATAGGTGAAACAGCAAATACACATTCCACAGTAAATTCTACATTTGTGGTAGCAGGTACAAGTGGAAGCTACGGTACCTTCTTAGTGGACTACCAGGGAAAAATCACAAGTCAAAGGGCACATTGGAACTAACAGAATCTCTGACCAATGTTTTTCTTTCATTTATTCAATCAATCAACAGAACATCACACAGCTACATCTATCTGTATTTATGTAGTGAGAACTGACATCTTGACACAGTAGATCCATGTGTGGAACCAAAAATTCAAGTTAATAAAATGTCTTTTTAATTTTTCCTGTACTTTCATATATGGCACCAATTTAGGAACCAGAAGTATAGTGAGTTATTTTGACTTTTTATCTATTGGAAGATATAAAGGTAACAACTTCTCCTTATCATTTCTTGTGGATACTTTCTTTTTTTTACATACACTGTAAGTGTGCTTCACAAGTACAAAATAGATGAAAATGTAATACTGTAATAAATGAGGCCCTTTAAATCTTTCCCTGAGGTGGCAAAAAACAAAAACGAGTGTTTCCATGTGCCTGCATTTTAATAATAAAGGTAGTGCATCCAGTCTGGATGACCTCTTTATATCTTAAATTCTAATTTGCATGCATAAGGTAGTATTTTGTCACAGACTTGAGTTCTTAGTCAGTTTACAACCAGTTAGCTGTAGATATCTGGTCATTATTTCAGGGGCAGTTCTCCACCAGCTGCTTCTACTGCAAGTTGGTTTTAGCTGTGGCCCTCTCTCTGGAAAGCCTCTTTCACCACTTTCTTGAGGGTTCTTGGTCCCTGACTGCAGTCATATGAACAGTCATATGAACCATTCGTCCATACAAAATCTCTCCAGTTCAGTTCAATTTGATGGTTGCCGAGCATGGACATCCTGCTTCAAATCATCCCATAGATTTTCCATGATATTCACGTCCGGGGACTGTAACGGCCATTCCACAATATTGTACTTCTCCCCCTGCATAAATGACTTTGTAGATTTTGAAGTGTGTTTAGGGTCATTGTTGTGTGGGAATATCCAACACCTGTGTAACTTCAACTTTGTGACTGATGCTTGAACAAGGGCCCCAGTCCCTGAACTAGCCACACAGCCCCACAGCATGATGGAACCTTCACCAAATTTGACAGTAAGTAGCAGGTGTTTTTCTTGGAATGTGGTCTTATTCTTCCGCCATGCAAAGCACTTTTGTTATGACCAAATATGTCTCATCAGTCCAAAGAACTTTGTTCCAAAAGTTGCTTGTCTAAATGAGCTTTTGCATACAACAAGCAACTCTGTTTGTGGTGTGAGTGCAGAAAGGGCTTCTTTCTCATCACCCTGCCATACAGATGTTCTTTGTGCAAATTGCGCTGAATTGTAGAACGATGTACAGATACACCATCTGCAGCAAGATGTTCTTGCAGGTCTTTGGAGGTGATCTTTGGGTTGTCTGTGACCATTCTCACAATCCTCCGCATATGCCGCTCCTGTATTTTTTCTTGGCCTGCCAGACCTGGGTTTTACAGCAACTGTGCCTTCCATTTCCTGATTACATTCCTTACAGTTGAAACGGTCTAAACCTCTGATATAGCTTTTAGTAGCCTTGCCTTCAACCATGAAACGGAACAATCTTTGTTTTCAGATCTTTTGAGAGATGCTTTGAGGATTCCATGCAGAAGCACAACTTGCAATTGGCCACCTTAAATACCTTTTCTCATGATTGAACACACCTACCTATGAAGTTCAAGGCTTAACAAGCTAATCCAACCAATTTGGTGTTGCCAGTAATCAGTATTGAGCAGTTACATGCATTCAAATTAGCAAAATTACAAGGGTACCCACATTTTTGCACAGCCAGTTTTTCACATTTGATTTAATTTCATACAACTGAATACTGCTTCACTAAACATCTCTGTTCAGAAAACACCCCAGTACTCAGATGTTCCTGGGAAATGAAAGACATACCACTGTTATTTTTTCTTGTTGTGGAGTGGAGTCAATTATTATGCAGGCTGAAAGGGGTTCCGAAACTTTTTCATATGACTGTATGTATCTGACTATCCTAGTTCTCCTCTTTTTGACTTGAACCATTTGGATCTTGTCTTTGGCACTTTCATGCTGCCTATGCATCTCAACAGAGAGTGAATGCAATTGGCTTCCCCTACTTCCTACAACCTGAAACACCAAGGAGAAGATGATTTGAAATGTTGTCCCTTGATTGTGAGGTGCTGAATGTCTAGTTTGTGTGTGCCACAGTCTAGCAATTGTTATTTGCTGCCCTTGGACATTTAACCTTTACAGGGGAATGTAATAAAAGTCGCAAAGAGCAAAACAATTCGCACCAATAAGACTAAAAATCCACATCTCGCAATGTAATATTGTTCCTTAAACTGTTATTGCATTGCGAATTTTAATTGCGCATTGCGAATTTTAATTGCGCACTCATAAGAAGTGAATCTTTTGGAGCAAACATAACGTCTTTTTCAGTAAGAAGTTTTATTACATTGACTGCGCATTGGCGCAAACGATAAAATTCGCAAACGGTCTTTCACTGTCGGAAGTGGTCGCTAAACAGTTTCCGGGCTCGCAAAAGCTATATTAAATTCGCACAAAGTTAAATTTGTTCGTGCAAAGGCATAACTTTTCGCATTGCGAATAGTTTTTCCGTTAGCGTTTCTTATTACATTCCCCCGTTAGTGTTTAACAAGGGTAAATGTATAGGAAAACACTGGTGTTTGTCCATTTTGCCATTTTGCCATTTTTGGCATCTCTAGAACAGCAAATAAATGTTCATGCCAATTATTACCCAAAAACATTAAGCTGAACTTTTGGGAATATCTAAAGAGCAAATAGGCTTTCCCCCCAAAATCTCACCCAAATAAACCCCTGCTACTGTAGAGGCAGCATGGAGACTTTCTGGGATGGATCTTGCAAAATGGGGGGGTGCTTCTAAATTAGGGTTAGCGGGTAACTGGTAAGCACCACTATCAGCATGATTGTTATATTTACATTGGTATCACAATCACCATTGTAACAGGTTTTACAGGTAGTACAGTCACCATATGTTTATAAATCACAAACACTATAACACTACAGCTTTGCAAACTTTAATATATTAAACACCATCACCTTTAAGTATAAACATGAACATATATATCAGCACACAGAAACATAAAGGTCACAATAGTTGCTACTTGCCATGGTGTCTGTATATTCATCCAGCTTGTCACCTGTAATATGTTTCTTGTGCTGTAAGAACAGATCTTGCAAGAAATTCTGAAAAACATGCAAAACTCACAAGTATTTCCTTATTTATCTTTTTATACATACTGTAATACATTTAAATGTCTTTTTGATATTTTCAGCCTTATAAATTGTAAGAGTAGTCAGTAGAGTCTACGTTAAACAGGTGAATAATCCTGCCCAGCCTGCAGCCAGGCCTGGGAACCACTAGTTTCTTTACTGAACAGTGTATTCATAAAAAATACATGAATAAAACTTCACTTTGCTATTAGGCACCTCTACTCATAAATCATTCCTTACATCTCATAGGGCAGCTAAAAGGGAGTACAGGTATAGGATGCCTTATCATTACCTTACCCATTACCCATCCTTACCCATTATCCAGAAAGCTCCAAATTACGGAAAAGCCTTCTCCCATAGACCCCATTTTATATAAATAATCAACATTTTTAAAAAATGATTTCCTTTTTCTCTGTAATAATAAAACAGTACCTTGATCCAAATTAAGATATAATTAATCCTTATTGGATGCAATACCAGATTATTGGGTTTATTTAATGTTTACATGATTTTCTAGTAGACTTAAGGCATGAAGATCCAAACTACGGAAAGATCCGTTATCCGGAAAACCCCAGGTCCCGAGCATTCGGGATAACAGGTCCCATACCTGTACTAGAATATGAGAAGAGTCTAATTTGCTTTTCCCCATGAAGAAGTGTTAGAGCACCAAGGGGTTAAAGAACGGGCCTCTGCAAGCTTAAATGACCTGCAAGTTAGGGGACAGATAGTAGGCAAAAGGGGGGACGTCTACAAGCCTCCCTATGCCCACCTTGAATAGAGTGCTGCTATTTATAGGCATTAGGGATGGACGAATTTTTTTGCCTTGTTTCGCCGTGGAAATTACGCCAATTATGGCGTTGTGCGGCGTAAAAAAAAAGACAGGCGGCAAATTTTTTTTTGCCGCTCGTTTTTTTTGCCGCCCATAGACTTTAATGGCTGTTGGCGACATTTTGCCGGTGGTGAATTTTTGGCGAAACTAAACGGGTCAAATCTGCCCATCCCTATTCATGGTGGCAGTTGCTAGAGCACAGAGGCCACTGATAATACAGAAATAAAGGAAGACGGTGTGCAAAAAATGTCTTTTGAGTTGCACTTGCTGTAAATGTAAAGCCCTTTTAATTCTTTTTAATTCTTTACATTAAATCTACATGCAAAATCTTTCATATTTTAAAATATTCAAAGAATTTTCTCACTCTTTGAAAGGAAATCATATTCTTGTTCCAAACTAATATCTAAAAATATGTAACTATTTGTAGTTTGTGCCGTGTCTCCTCAAAAAAAAAAAAGCATAGACACATAGTAAGTTAGGTTGAAAAAAAAAGACACACATCAATCAAGTTCAGTCTTTTATGTCTATATATAACCTACCTAACTGCCAGTTGATCCAGAGGAAGTCAAAAAACTCATTTGAAGCCTCTCCAATTTGTCTCAGAATGGGTAGAAATCCTTCCTGACTACAAGATGGAATTTAGACCAGTACCTAGATTAACTTGTTCTATGAGATATCTACCATAACCCTGTATTCCCTCATCTGCTAAAAAGCCATCCAACCCCTTCTTAAAGCTATCTAATGTATCAGCATAATACACTTAGTATTTGTTTTTCTGTAATCAAATCATCTGGGGATTTTCTAGAAAGGCATTTGGGAGTCTGAATTTTAAGATCATTAGAATATACTTTATACATTAAACTATGCTATGGAAAAGTGAATAAACGCAATAGTGACATTTATATATACAGGTGTGGGATCCATTATCTGGAAACCCATTATCCAGAAAGCTCTGAATTAAGGAAGGGACATCTCCCATAGACTCCATTTTAATTGAATAATTTGATATAGGCAATTCTTTTTGAAAATTAGAATTATTTGATTAAAATGAAGTCTATGGGAGATGAGCTTCCTTGATAATGGGTTTCTGGCTAATGGATCCCACACCTGTATAAGGAATGGCCTAGGAAACCGACAAAAGGAACATTATATTGATTCAGAAATGGCTCTGTTGCACGTTGTTCCACATCCTTCCTCCAAGCCCGTTGAACTCCATTTATTTTCATTTGCTAATGGTTTCTAACAAACAGTGCACAAAGCAAACAGTAATGGGTCCTTTGGGCAATGTGCTTCTATTCCAAACAAACACATTTATTGTAATTATTAGGGATGTATTATGTTATACATTATGGTAATGCAGTGTAACTTGATTAACCATTACATGACCTGCTCTAGATCAAATATATTGATACAGATGCTGCACATACCCTGATTAGAATACATTGAAAATATGTATCTTGGTGCTGGCTGCACAAAACACACATTCACAGGGGATTCAGTGACTGTACTGGACTCTCTTAGAACAATTAGTTTGGTAATCGTATGATTATAATTCTGGTTTTCATTGCTGCGTCTTGATTTTGTATACGTACATTCTTTTAATGGCTCATTTACAAAGGCAACTACAAATTGCTAAAATGAAGACTAAATTGAATACAGAGTAATGACTGTCCTATGTACCCTATGGCAGAAGGTAAAGGACAGGGCTGGAAATTAGGGGTAGGCAGAAGAGACGAGGGGGATGATGGACAAATACCCTTTCTGTCTACCTGCCCCTTGTTTAGGCTCCTAATGAAATGCCAGATGGGCCTTTGCTGATCACACTGCCCCTGCTCATCTCTCTCTCGTGTGCAAGTGGGGACAGGGTTTGATTTGCAGTTTGTTTTGGGCATGCCTTCTTCTTGGCCTGGCACTGAGCCTATTTCCTCTAACACTGCTCTCTGAGTCCGGTGCTTGGTGTACGGTACAATTTTCTCCAGGGCACATGTTAACATTAAGGGGCACATTTAGTAGGGGTCGACGTGAATTCGAAGTGAATATATTCGAATTGAAAAACTTTGAATTTTGAAGTAATTTTTGGGTACTTCGACCATCGAATAGGCCAAATTCAACTTCGACTTCGATACGAAGATAAAATGCTTCGACTGTTCGACCATTCGATAATCGAAGTACTGTCTCTTTAAAAAACTTTGACTTCGACACTTCGCCACCTTAAACTTGCCGAATAGCCTACGGGGACCTCCTAGAACCTATAGCCAACATTTGGCTACGTTTTTAGCAGTCGAAGTAAAATAGTATGATTAAATTGTTCGAACCGTTCGATTCGAAGTACAATCGTACGATTGTAGTACGATCGTATGAGCTCAAAAATCCTATGAATTCGACTTCGAATGTCAAATTAGCCTGTTCGATGGTCGAATTTCAAAGTTTTTTGCACTTCGAAATTCGACCCTTGATAAATCTGCCCCTAAGTGAACACTAATAGGCGTGCTCTTGTGCCCCTAAACACTCTAGCACTTGCACTCTGGGAATCACTAAATTACCCCTGTTAACAGTTTTTATTACCATTATTTACAGCACTGTAGCAACTAATATGTACTATTAGTGGCTACAGTGCTGGTGCAAATATATGTGCATCTCAAAATGACATATGTATATATTGCAGATATTAATGTTACTGGGCCACAGGGTTTAGTACAATGAGGTGCACGGAAGCACAAGACTTTACACCTGCCCCTTATAAATCATGGCTGTGTGTACTACTTTTTTAATTCTGATTAGATTGCATACAACTAAAAGGTGTTAAAGTAAATGCCCATATCCTGCTAACTAAACACACATAACTATGCAGATGCAACTTAAGGTTTTATTTACAAACAGTTTTGCACAGGGATGCACAGAATCCAGGAATCAATTTGGGATTTGGCCATGATTCTGCCTTTGTCAGCAGGATTATGATTAGGACAAAGTGCCTGGCTGAACCAAATCCTAAAAATCACATGACTGTCACACAAACAAGCAGGGTCGGACTGGGGGGCCCGGGGCCCACCGGGACTGCTGGTCCAGGGCCCCCCGCCCCCCTACTGCGCCGCTCGAACGCCGCATGCGCATGTGTGAGCGGGGCTTCTCGGTGCGCAAGTGCTGATGCGCATGCGCAAGCGGTGATGCGATGCGCATCGCCAGAAACTTTTTAAAAATTTCTATACTATTAGAGGGGTTCTGGCCCGGCGGGGGCCCACGAGGGTTGGGGCCCACCGGGTTTTTTCCCGGTGTCCCGCCGGACCAGTCCGACACTGCAAACAAAGAAGTTAAACATTTTTTAAGCAACCGCTGAATGCTCGGTTCTCCTTACCCCTTCCTTACTCATCTGCAAATGAGGATTCAGATTTGGTACGGTATTCAGACAGTCTAGGCAACCCACTCACAATCCAACCCACTAATGACCCCCTGCCCTATAACCAAGAACGATGTCAGTATAAACAAGTGACATTATCTGAGCGTAGGAGAAAAACAAGCAGGAAGAATCAGGGATTTTGGGTGCTAGATCAAAACACTACATGACCCAACCCATTCTGGAAATTACTGAAACCTGCATCCTACCCACATGTGTATTTCAGTAGTCACCTTTGTATTTAAGAAGGTTGTTGATAATACTTTTGATAATGATGTTCTCTATAAAGGAGAGTACTTGCTTATGCACATCCAGTTCCCTTACTTTTCTTACAGCTAATGACATATTTCTAGGTTAGGTGGCCATGGGCTGTTATTATTTTTACGGGCACATTACATTATCTTACCCTGAGTTCCACTGCTGAGATAAATCCACTGCTATCCTCATCAAATTTCCTCCAAATCTGGAAAATGAGACATTTTCATTTGTTAATAGACTATAATAGACAATAATATTCAATTAATTTATATTAATAGGGAACGCAATGTTCTTTTACCAGAAAAGACTGATACTTTATCTTATTTAAAACTTCGTGTGAAATGAAATCTAAATGTGTTTATTTCAATTCACATTGATTTATTCTACAGCACACCTTCTAGAGACGTGTGTCAGTTTAATATAATTTTACAAGTTGGAATAATGCCTTTGGCCTCTTCAAGGTCTTTTACAAAGCACCACTGAATAATGGTTACAAATACATTATGGTATATTAGTTGACCCTAGGAGCTCATGGATGATCTCAAGCCGACTAACAATCCAGATGCATTTGCTTGTTCAAACCAGAATATCCTTGAATCCTGTAAGTATTCTTGCTCAATTGAACCATGGTGCTTTATATTTTATAACTAGGTGTAGACTAATCAAGGCTACTATGTCATAGGTTCCCATTAGAAACTGCACTAATGCAAATTAACTCTATGTTAAGACATCATTCCAACAAGCACAACACACCAAGCAAGAATAGAACAACATTCATGTCAGGTGTTAATTCCAGTGCAAGTATGGGACCTGTTATCCAGAATGCTTGAGACCTCGGGTTTTCCGCATAAGTTGCCTTTCTGTAATTTGGATCTCCATAACTTAAGTCAAATAGAAAATAATTTAAACATTATTTAAAGCCAATGGGATTGTTTTACCTCCAATAAGGATTAATTATATTTTACAGTATTTGGGATCCAGTTCAAGGTACTGTTTTCTTATTACAGAGAAAAAGGAAATTGTTTTCTAAAATGGGAATTATTAGATTAAAATGGAGTCTAAGGAAATCACCTTCCTGTTTCCGGATAACTGATCCCACATCTGTACCCCCATCTGTGTTCCCTGTATTTTGCACAATTCATCAGGGCAGGCTGGACCAGTGTACTAGTGCTACATTCAAGTTGGAAAAAGCTGTTAGCAAGTACTTGTTAATTTTTGGCCTAAATGTTCCAAACTACTGTTAATCCTATACCAAAAATGTATATGTACTGTATTTTTAGCTGTCCTTGTGAAACAAGGTGTTATAGTAGGTGAAGCATGAAAGGAGAACAATTCAGACCAGAAGGAAATAAGCCTTTATTGCTGTTTTGCCCATACCCGCATGAACTCCACGCTGTTATCCAATGGAGTTTCTCGGCGAAACAGCAACAGAAAATTTTCATCTTCAGGCAGAATCATGTTTGCAAGCTGGATAATAAAAAAAGCAAAACAAAATAAAAAATCAGCAGAGGAAAGTAGTTCTGTTTATTTGATGACAAAGCTTAATGACATGGCTTTACATACACATACAGCTGCACCTCCTAACACTCGTGTTGGTTTCATTCTCTTCTATTTTAAAAAGGCTATTACCTGCAAATAACACAATTACAAGTAAAAAAAATCCCCTGAATTCGTAATGTATCTCTGTTCATGAGATATTATGTCAATGAAGAGTTCCATGTTCATATATAGGGGTTAAGTTTAGGGGTTACGTTTTTTTATTGAAAATGTCATGAAACGTCTAGGTGACTTCTAATATTTTTAGATATTACAACAAGGATTACATTCTTTTTTTATTATTATACAAGTGTCAGTGAGTCATGTGACACAAACAACAGCACTAAGCATTTGTAATGCTATCATATACAGGATATGTATATGACAAGAGTTATAATAGAATAATAATTAGAAGAAGAAGAATATGTCCTTCTTAATAGTACTTAGTGATTTCATTTGAGTCAGATGACCCACTATAACAAGAAATATAATCTCCAATAGAAGTCACCTTGCAGTTCCAACGCCTGAATAAGAACAGTCAGCCTGTAGGCTTGTGCCTTTGGTGACTTTGGGGTCTTATAATATAATTATATTTAACATTATTTTATTATTACTTCAGGTCCTGTTCCAGTTCTTAGTTCAAGTGAAATATATTGATAATTCACAAAATGATAAAGATATGAAAGGAAGACCAATTGAGCACTGCTGATGCCGTACACATTGTTGTTCTGATCGATTTTTGTCATTTCAAAATGGAAACCAAAATGCATAAAATGGAGCCTGAACAATTTAAGCCAAAAAATACAAAAATATAGTTATTCATGAAACTGGAGAAAGGCCTTTTTCAATCTGAGTTCTTTTTAAAGTAGTTTTAATGCATTAATATGTCTTATTCAAGATATATTTTACTATGTCTTTGCGAATAAGCCCCTTCATTTGTTCATGCTGCGAGAATAACACAGATACACACATCCCACTGAGCTGACACAGACAACGCTAGAGGACATTCATGTGGTTTTGGCTATCAGGGCATGCCTCTACTGTAGGTTTATTAATTTCATGCCTTATCTTTATAGTAAGTGGATAAATTAAAATAAAATAGTGCCAAGACTTAATATGTTGATGACCAAGCTGAATGTGGCGGGCTGGCTATTTCACTATACCTCGAGTTTAGAGGAACAAGCCATGCTGGAGAGACCCAGAATGCAGATTAAAAGGGACTGTAACATGAGATAACAAGAAGGGAAGGTGCCTCCGTGTCCTTGAAGGCTGCAGCACTTTTCATTCAATGATAACCACTCTGCTATTTTTGTCACTTGCTGAATTGCGTATCTCTCAGATCTCTCCTATACACTCCTGACACAAAAATATTCTTCTCTTTTAGCCAAGCAGGAACAAACATTTCCATTCTGCTCTGACAGCAGCAGGACAGAGTTAAGATTTGTAAAATGCAAATGAGCGGCGCTAAACATGATAAAAACAAACCGAGGCTGCATTCTCAAACATGCCGTATAGACTATTACATTGCAGGTCAGGAAAAGGCTCCTTAGAGAGACAGGAAATGTTTTATGTGTCAAATGTGTAATGTGAATCCTATGGCAGGAGTTGGGCATTCTATCCCCATGGGGTAAACACACACTACAGCTAGCTTGAATGCTCTACTGAATAAAGGACAAACGTACCAGAACCCTGGTCTTTTTGACAGATTCATACTGTGTGTTTTTCGTTTGTCCTTATCGTATGTAACACTGACAGAAAGAAAATATTTCCTGATGTAGTTGGCCGTTTTGCTGAGGGAAGAGCAGACATACTTTGGAAATATGCACTTTATTTTTTCTACTTTATTTTTTACAATCTTCTATCATTTCTATGCCAAGAGCTTTTATTGCTTTTTGCTGTGAGTTTGCACTGTGCTAATGAATTGCTACGTTTAATGGATCTGACATTGTAAAACAACAAAATTAATTATTCAATATGTTCTACTCTGCCCCCTAGGAAAACATTAAGATATGGCTGACACAACTGTGTGGTTCGTGGCAACGTAGGAGTCATAGATTCTGTCATAATTTTCATGGTGTTGTTTTTATTTGTTAATTACATAGTTAACACTACGCAAAATTCAGTCATATAAAATTGTAATTCCTGAACCAACAAGTTTTTTTTTAGCTGTAATATTGGTGTGAAAGCAGCCACCTCAGGTCATGTGCTTTCAGAAAGAGCCAGTACTTCATGATGGAACTGCTTTCAGACAGACTATTGTTTATCCACTCTATGTAACTGAGTAACTGATTTTTACTATTGATTGCTATTCTCCTATATACCAGGGAGCTGATACCTTGTGTCAGGGAGCTGTTATCTCGTTACTTTCCCATTGTTCTGTTGATGGGCTGCTTGAGGGAAAGGGAGGTAAAAAGCGACTGAAGTTTATCAGAGCACAAGTCACATGATTGAGGGCACCTGGGAAACTGAAAACATGTCTAGCCCCATGTCAGATTCCAAAATTAAATACTAAAAAAATCTGTTTGCTCTTTTAAAAAAACAGATTTCAGTGCAGAATTCTGCTGGAGCAGCACTATTAACTGATACGTTTTGAAAAAAACATGTTTTCCCATGATAGTATCCTTTTATGCAGGAGTTAGTTCAAGTAAGTCAATTTGGATTGATTCAATGGCATGATTTGGGTTCTAAGTTGTAAACTGATGCATATGTGGAGATTCATGCTCTGAAAATCACATGATTTAGATGGAATCAAGACTCATTAATAATGACTTCAGCATTTGCTATTGGTGATTTTAAATTTTAAATCTGAATGCTTGAAACAACTGGAACCCAGGTCTGTGCTGACTTCCAGCATCTCTTCTCAACTGTAATAAATCTTAGCTTTCAACATGACCCAGAAATCATATGCCAATCACGTGTTTTTTCATCCCACAAAGGAAGTCGCATTTTTTCCCACTTCCTGCCAAGTGGATTTTACTAGTCCTTTCTTACTGTAATTTGCATATGCAAATACGGATTCTGTTTTGGGAATCCTTGAGGAAAGATTTGGGATTCGCCCAAAGTCGCCTTTGGTAATTTTAAGCTTGATATTTGCCACCTTATTTACATTTAGGGCCCTATTTGTCATTTTGTGTAGAATTACACTAGAAAAATGGTGTAAAGAATAATGTAAAATAAATGGTGTATTTATATATCGCCATATTTATAGTGTAATACATTACAGTCAACAGGGAACATTTCAGGCAGCAAGTAAAGTCTGGTGGTAAAACACTGCATTTTTACACAGTGTTGTGTATTTAATCACCATTTTTTTTGCACAGTTTGATAATAGACCCCTTATTATATGTACATTCAATCGCATGTGATCAGATGATCAATTTGATAATTCTCTGGATCCCGTTCTCAGCCTCAAAACTATAGGCCAGTTAGTCTGATGTCAGTAGTAGGAAAGCTTTTCGAAGTGTTAATAAATGATAAGATACTGGACTTCATAGCAAATCACAATACTATGAGTTTGTGCCAGCATGGTTTTATGTGTAATAGATTTTGCCAGACTAACTTAATTTCTTTTTATGAGAAGGTAAGTAGGGACCTCGATTCTGGGATGGCAGTGGATGTGATTTACTTAGACTTTGCTAAAACTGGTTAAATTAAGGAATGTTGGCCTGGAAGTATTTGTACCTGGATAGAGAAATGGCTAAAAGATAGACTAAAAAGAGTGGTGGTAAATGGAACATTTTCTAATTGGACCAGTGTTGTTAGTGGAGTACCGCAGGGCTCTGTACTAGGTCCCTTGCTTTTCAACTTGTTTATTAATGACCTGGAGGTGGGCATTGAAAGTACTGTTTCTATTTTTGCAGAGGATACCAAATTGTGCAGAACTATAGGTTCCATGCAGGATGCTGCCACTTTGCAGAGTGATTTGTCTAAACTGGAAAACTGGGCAGCAAACTGGAAAATGAGGTTCAATGTTGATAAATGCAAGGTTATGCACTTTGGCAAAAATAATATAAATGTAAGTTATACCCTAAATGGCAGTGTGTTGGGAGTTTCCTTAAATGAGAAGGATCTAGGGGTCTTTGTAGATAACAAGTTGTCTAATTCTGTGCAGTGTCATTATGTGGCTACTAAAGCAAATAAAGTTCTGCCTTGCATAA
Source organism: Xenopus petersii (assembly GCA_038501925.1). Lineage (NCBI taxonomy): Eukaryota > Metazoa > Chordata > Amphibia > Anura > Pipidae > Xenopus > Xenopus petersii. The sequence continues at coordinate 63,839,116 of CM076682.1, forward strand.
AAAGGGCATAAACTCAAGGGATGAAAATATAATTATGCCTCTTTATAGGTCCCCGGTGAGGCCTCATCTGGAGTATGCAGTGCAGTTTTGGACTCCAGTCCTTAAGAGGGATATAAATGAGCTGGAGAGAGTGCAGAGACGTGCAACTAAACTGGTTACAGGGATGGAAGACTTAAATTATGAGGGTAGACTGTCAAGGTTGGGGTTGTTTTCTCTGGAAAAAAGGCGCTTGCGAGGGGACATGATTACACTTTACAAGTACATTAGAGGACATTATAGACAAATAGCAGGGGACCTATTTACCAATAAAGTGGATCACCGTACCAGAGGCCACCTCTTTAGACTAGAAGAAAAGAACTTTCATTTGAAGCAACGTAGGGGGTTCTCCACAGTTAGGACAGTGAGGTTGTGGAAGTACTTACTTTAAAGGGGTTGTTCACCTTCCAAACACTTTTTTTCAGATTATTCCCCAGAAATAAAGACTTTTTTTAAATTACTTTCCATTATTTACTTTTTTACTGTTTTTCCAAAATCTAAGTTTAAAGTTGAATGTTCGTGTCTCTGGTGTTTGTCTGGCAGCTCAGTGATTAGGCGCAGACTCTAAACTGTTACAATTTTGCAGCATTTAGTTGATACATTAATCAGCAGTATCTCTGGAATATTAGCAACTATTGTAATTCTAACAGTTGCCTGTAATGAAATCCAGTGATTCAGCTCAGCAGGGACAAAGATAAGTAATGTAGCAACTAAATGTATCAATTTATAACAGTTTACAGGGTCGGCAACGCCCCCCCCCGAGCTGCTTTAGAAGGTAAAAAAATGATGCTTTACACTTCAATATTAAAAAAAACTGTGACATACGAAATAGAAAGTAATTGGAAAAGTCATTATTTTTGGTGACCTATCTAAAAACAACTAGTTGTTTGAAGGTGAACAAACAAGTTCTGCAAAAATAACCCTGATAGCCCACTTGTTAACCTAGTCCAGTTAGGAATTGCTCCACTGGCAACAACTGACCGATCAAGCATTATTGACAGTGCAAACTTTTAGGTGATGCTGTACCAGAAACCTTGGAAAACAGTGGAGTAACTATAATCAGGGCCGGATTTACACAGTGGCCGCCCCTAGGCCCACTACTGTTCGTCGCCCCTGTTCCCTCCAGGGGGACAGGTGCAATGGTGATTGGCGCACGGAAAATGTAAAAAATTAATGTATCTCCAGCGCATCCCCAGTGTTTTTGAACCAATGTGGGTGTGGTTGGGCAGCATGCCGCCCCCCTAAAATCCTGCTAACCTAGGCCCGGGCCTAGGTGGCCTTTCCACAAATCCAGGCCTGACTATAATGGGGGCAAACAACTTGATTGCAGGGGAGACAGGGGGATCAAGGGTCCCACAAGGATGGGGATTCATGAGCCACAACAAACACAACATTTTTTACATGCCATGGGTTACCCACTGCTGGCAAATCAAAGCACACTGCATCCACTGCAAAAGCCTTGACCAATGTTTTTACACCAACAATCAACAATATTTACCAACCCTCTTGGAGATTGATGTATCTAGGGCAGGGGTCTTCAACCTTTTTTTTTACCTGTGAGCAACATTCAGGTGAAAAAGGAGTTGGGACCAACACTAGCATGAAAAAAAGTCCTGGGGTGCCAAATAGGGGCTGCGATTGGCCTTTAGGTATTGCCTGTATATAATTGCAGGCTGCAGGAGGCTCTGTTTGGCAGTGAACCTGGTTATTATGCAAACACAGCTTGCCTTCAAGTCTGGAATTCAAAAATAAGCACCTGCTTTGGGACCACTGGGTGCAACATCTAATCGTTGCTCGCGAACTACTGGTTGAGATCACTGATCTAGAGTGGCAGCTTTAGCAGGTGGCCTATATGGTAAATAAAAAAAGTAAATGGACAAAAACCCCAGCCCACTGCTGAAAACTTGCAAGTAATCCCAGCAGTGGACCTAACAGGCAAAGCCCGTTTCTGCTGTGATTGGCATAAGTACAAGACAGCATGACCTTCTGTGCTTGCACTGTGACTGCAGCCCTAAATGACGCTAAAGGTATGGGAGCTGCTATCCAGAATGTTTTCCAGATAAGGGGTCTTCCTGTAATTTGGATCTCTATACCTTTAGTCTATTAAAAATATAATGAAAGCATTAATTAAACTCCAATAAGGAGTATTTATATCTTAGTTTGGATCAAATACAAGGTTCCGTGTTATTATTACAGAGAAAAGGGACATCATTTTTAAAAATGTGGATTATTTGATTAAAATGCAGTCTATGGGAGACGGCCTTCCCGTAATTCGGAGCTTTCTGGATAATGGGTTTCTAGATAACAGATCCTATAGCTGTACCAAGCTCTCCATTGCTGAACTATCTGTGGTGAGAGGGTTTGCTTCAGAGAATTATTTTTATTTCTATCTTTATAGAAGTTTACATAACTGACTTACAATTCACTACCTACAGTATGTTTTTAAATATTGTTCAGTCAATGATAGGAGCATTTCATCCTTTGTTGTACTTATACTTGCTGGCCTTTTGTTTTTGTTTTTTTACAACTTATTAATTTTACATAGTAATTTACTACTGCTATATTTGATTATTCATTCAAAAACCTTTGTACCTCAGGCTAATGGATCATATTTAATATCCCCCTTTGTTCAGCTGGAGTACACTTTTGTTGGTTGTGCAGGAGAACAGCTGCCCTTGTTTATTCATGTATCCTTCCCACCTCTTCCAGTGAAATCCAATTTTAAACAAATACATCTCTTAAGGCTATCACTCCCAAGATTTGTAAGAACAAATACACCAGCACTGCCTGAAAGCTATACAGATATGGAACCTATTATCTAAAAACTAGAGCATTGACATTCCCCATAATATCCCTAATCTCTTAAACCAGTTATTTTTTAGCATGTTGTGCTTATTCTCTATAATAAAAAATTATGTTATGGTGAAGGCCATAAACACAGTAACAGTTAAATATTGAGAACAGTTACTTTAATGCTTGAGGGACCAGAACAAAATTCATATGTAGAGCAAAGTTTCTTGGCAACTATTTTTTTAATGATTTAGTACTTAGAGAGACTGTGTTTATAATAATTATGAAGAGGAGGTGTTAATAATTGAGGGAAATCACCCCCTATATAACAACAGGTTACACAGGATGAGTTTGTATGGAGCATGTTCAAGATGGACACTCCTATAGTAAGTGATGTGTAAGTCGGGTGGGATTGGACCAACTTCTGCAGACAATTGCCGAGCAGTGGGTGGGCTCAGGTTGAGCTCTTCCTTCCTACCTCACACTGCTGGCTTCTGAAGGAGGAAGCCTCTATTTATAGCTGTGTGCCAGCCCTGCCCTATTTTGTGACATTAGAGATGGGAGGGTTGGGTGTGGGTCTATAAATAGAGCTGCCACACAAGATCGGGTAGAGTTCTGGTTGGGAGGAATTGGGTTAAGTTCCCCATACTTTGGCCAATATAAATTACAGACAAATTACAAGTTGGCAGCTTGTTCGGCAGTGTACGGGGCCCTCCGACGTTCTTCCGAAAATCAGGCAGTTTGAAAATCCCGTTGGATCTGTTTGTTGATGCGGCCCTTGGTCAACCGCCTGTATTCTCACCATTGTGATCATATCTTTGGGCCCTAGGGTCCATGATCGGATAAGCCAATATTTCCCACAGTGGGCATATCTGAGAGATCCGTTTGTTGACCTCACCAAAGGCCTGATCTCTGCATGAATGTCATCTTTAGGGTTAACGCAGCTTCTATTTTTCTATTTTTTTGCCCTGACTATAAGGGCAATGACATGGACCTTTGTCGACCGCAGATAATCACCTCTTGCGGGGAAAAAAGTGCTAGAATATACATTCCCATCTGTTGCAATTGGAATCATTCCAATCCTATGCAATTGTACAAAAATTTGGAAGCAGTCATTTTCCTGCAATTCTTTTTGCTGCATGTAAAGTGTTTTACATGCAGAGATTCCAATAGCAACAGATGTAAAGGTATTTTGGGTGCTTTGTTGCAATAGGAGGGGTGACTAATCTCCTGTGGTTTATTGCCTTTGAGGGTAGCTAACTCCTAAAACCAGTACGGGTACTGATTGCTCCTCTAGAACAAAATGAACCAGATACTTTACCTGGGTAGCCTACATTCTGCATTGGATGTGAACTCGTTAGAATTAATTATAGCTCTATTCTTTTTCCCTCCAGCTCAAGCGAACCAGCAGTTTAGCTATAAAGACTATGGGGTATATTTATCAAAGAGTGAAGTTAGAGATCACCACAGTCTGCTATTGTGAAACACAGCAACTCTCCATTAATTTCCTTTTGGGGTATATTTATCAAAGAGTGAAGTTAGAGATCACCACAGTCCTCTAGAGTGAAATTCCACCACTTTCCATTCATTTCTATGGGCTTTTTAAAAGAGTATTTATCAATGGGTGAAAGTGAAAGTTCACCCTTTGATAAATACGTCTTTCAAAATCCAATAGAAATGAATGGAGAGTGGCGGAATTTCACTCTAGAGGACTGTGGTGATCTCTAACTCGTTGATAAATATACCCCCCTGAACTCCGCTCTGTGCGGCAGATCTTAATCAATTCATGTCTATTTGCTGCACTGCAGCCTTTTTAAATGGCTTTATTTTTCTTCTTGAGAACTAAGGTGGCTAGCTCTGGATATAGTCATTCAAATTTGATATGAAAAAAATCACATAAAAATGAAGGTAATTTCTCATATTGATTTCTGAAATATTTGTAAACTACAAAAGGTTTTACACACACATATATATATATATATATATATATATATATATATATATATATATATATATATATATATATATATATATATATATATATATATATATATAATGAAAATAAAGCAAGTAAAAAGGCAGAAATATTTGCACCAAAACTTTTCTCTCTTTGATAATCAATTGCAATTTACAATTTGAGAACAAGAGGAAAGGTATGTTATTTGGCCAGGAATATGAGTTGGCAATAAATAGATTTGACTTTGGTTTGGGCCACATTTTCAATACACAGGTGTCCGTAATGACCAGGATCTGGTGTGAGAACAGCTGCGCTCTCAGAATGATTCACTTCATAACACAGCAAATATTTACATTTCTTGGCTAAATGAAAGGTACAATTGAAAAAAAAAAAACTATCAATGTAACAGATCCCATCACAACATTCCACTCCATGTTTATATTTTTCTTTCTGTTAATGAGCAAATGCGGACTTTGCTCCTGGTCTTGATATATATAATACACAAGGATATGTAAGCAGATATAGACAATGGCTTTTGGTGCAACCCCTGGTGATAATCTCCAGCTTATTGTGAAAATTATTTTGCTTTTTCACTATAAAAACTTTTATGTGTGTTGGTCTTTTAGTGAAGATGGTAAAATCCTCAATGGAGCGGTTGCATTACAAATCCATTTATATATTTTAACCTGCAATTATAATACTGCACGGAAAGTGTATTTTGTATCCACCAATGTGCCAAAGAACTATGTTATAGATGCATTCCCATTGCTAGTGTGATATACTGTATATATAATTACCTCTTGTATTTGTAGACGTCCATCAGCGGTAATGTCATACGCAGACATAAATCGATCTTTCACTCTCTGAACCTTATCAGCTGTTATTGCATTCTACAAAGTAGCCAAAACCAATATTTCAGTTGAGACCAACACAAAGGTATAAATGCATTTAACCATTAGAATGAGTGGTATAGAATGTTCATAAAGCAGTTAGAATAAGCAAGGTAGAACTTACAGTATATGAACAGCAGGAATGGTTGGTTATAATGCATAGAATTGAATTTCTGGTATGTGTTCTAAGAATCTATGGAAGGCACTGAATAGAATCTGTTGTAGAATTAGTAGATTGGCAGGGAAACATTTTTCAGTTAACTTTCAGTATGTTATAGAATGTCCTATGTCCGAGCAACTTTGCTATTGGTCTACAGTATTTTTTTTTGCTTTTGTTTTTAAATCATTTGCCTTCTGCATCTTTCCCAAATGGGGGTCACTGACCCTAGCAGCAATTGTATTATTATTATTGTTACATGTTATAAATTATCTTTATATTAAGTCATTCTACTAGTGATATTCCAGTCTTTCATTAAACCACAGTCTGGTTGATAAGGTAAATAACAGCCATAGATCTGTTGAACTCCTAGATTGAAGAGCTGCTGAATAAAAAGATAAATAGCTGAAACCCCACAAAAAAATAAATACCATTTGTAAATTGTCTCAGAATATCAATTTTTATGGCATGCTAGACATTAATTTCAAAGTGAACAACCCATTAAAAAATAAATGTGGCCAACTAAGAGGGTGATACCCTTCCCCAAGAAAACCTTAAGTAATGTATGGTGGTGGGAAAGGGGTTGAAAGGTAATAAGGTGGGTTGAAAAAGTATTTGATGCCTGATATATTCCTGAAAGTAAGGCTAGGTGACTGTATGCAAGGAATTGTTGAGCAAGGACAGTTTAACATAGTTTGCACAGTTTAGGGAGGCATGGCACAGAACAGCTTGGCTCTATGGCATGAAGGGATTAGAATATAAAAGATATGGGGGCTCATTTACAAACATAAACCTGCTAATTAGCACATGACAGTCTTAGTCATTGCAACCAGTCATCAAATAGTTTTAATACATATGCTACCGGTTAAAAAAAGAAAGCGAACATTTGATTGGACAAAATGGATAGACTGATTAGAATATGTGGTACTAAAGACTAGTTTATCTTGGGCAGAATGTTTAGAACATGTAGATAATCATAGTTTGCAGGATGTTATGTTCTTAATTGTGTAAACTATTAAGTTAAAAGGCCTTCAACGTTATAAAATTGCAATGCTATAACAAAATAGGTACAATTTGATAGAATGTGCAAATAGACTGAATTACTGGATAAATAGAATGCACGGAAACGAAGAAGGTGATTCAGAACTCAACAGAACTGCAAGAATCTGTTGTAAACATGTCAGAAGCCTCTGTATGTAAAAAAATATCTGCAACTCTGTAGGAAATCAGTTACATAATCCTGGCGATACAATACTTTCAAATTCAGTTGTTCACAAAGAACTAGGACCAATGGTGAACTAGTCTATCCTGCCATTTAAATCAGCAGACCCTGTTCACCATTTGCTGCCTGGACCCTCACACTTTCTTATCCAGAAGTACCAGTCTGGGTAGGGCTACGGTCTTGCCAATACAGCATACATTTCACCCCCAATAACAGCCCAACTTCCTCACTAACTGTAAGAATGAACTTTAAAGTTGCTCCATGGGACTTGCAAATGCCTCTTTGCCACCCTTGCAGTAGTTCTGTCTGTGAGGAAGTTCTCCCCCTTTGTATAGAACAAGGAAAACATGAGTGGGATGGAATGGAGTGGATCAACAGAACTCTAGTGAAAATAGAAAGGAAAACAGTGTGGTTTTTGGAAGATATTTGCAATATTGCAGTCTTTGTTTATTATGAAAAGTAGTTGTAGTATAGTGGAAAGGAACTTCTCTAACAAAGTAGGGCAATGTATATGCTATTGCAGAACTAAAAACTCATTTTTTGAGGTTTCACATAACTTTCCCATTTCATGAAATTGTCAGCAAGACTAAAAGCCACAAGTGGTAAGAATGCATGTGTTCTAATAATGAAGGTGTGATGGAAAGAGTGTTCATAATATGTAGGAAAGAATGCTTAAATTATGCATGAGAGGGTGACTAGAATACATTAGAGAATAGTGGTAGGCAACACTGTCAGGAATGGTAGAATGCACGGGAGAAAACATTAATGATCAAAATGTGTGAGATATTATATGGATCAAAAGGTGTTGAATAGCAGATAATGCTTAGAAAATGCAGGATTCAGTGATTACAATTCCTGGAACAGAATAGTCTGTATTTGATATAATGGTCTGAATGTGATTAAATGATTAGTAATGCATTAGGATGCATGGGGCATACTGGTTATAATGTTCAGTACAGATCACTTAGAATGCCACAGATGGACCAGTTAGGAAACAAAACAGAAAGGTTTAAGAAAGAGTTGTGACAAGGCATTTGATAGGATGGTTATATTGTGTTAGAAAATGGTACATTGGATGCTGAAATGCTAAAATAAAGGGGGCTATAATTAGAAAAAAAAGGGATAATGCACTGCTGACTGCTGAGCAATTTAATCCAGCCAATGAAGGGAGATAACTTCAATGCTGTATGTCCATAGAAACACAGAATGTAAAGAATAAAAGAAATATGTAGAAGAATATGATGTTTAGAATAACTCATACCCCCCTATGTAATAAAACGCTAAACTTCGTTCAGGTGCAGTAACCCATTGCAACCTATCGGATGTTTACTTTAAAACAGGTGACCAGTAAATGCTACCTGCTGATTGCACCACTTATTATATAACCCCCACAATCTAGACATATGGCTTAGTAAACTCTGTTTTTACCAGAATACTTTAACTGGAGCAAAGCCAAGCCTGGTCTGCTTGAAGCTCTTCCGTGTCATAAAGGGGTTGTTCACCTTTGAGATAACTTTTAGTATGATGTAGAGACTAATATTCTGAGACAATTTGCAATTGGTTTTCATTTTTTATTATTTAAGGTTTTTAAGTTATTTGGCTTTTTAGTCAGTGGCTCTTCCCTTTGTTTTTTAAGCAATCTGGTAGCTAGGGTCCAAATTACCCTAGCAACCATGCACGGTTTTGAACTGGAATATGAATAGGAGAGGAGGAGGAGTCTGAATCGATAGACGAGTAATACAAAGTAACAATAACAATTCATTTGTAGCCTTGCAGATCATTTGATTTTTAGAAGGGGTCAGCAAAGCCCATTTGAAAGCTGCAGATGTCAGAAGAAAAAGTCAACTAACTATAAATAAAATGAAAACCAATTGAAAAGTTGCTTAGAATTGGCCATTCTATAACATACTAAAAGTTACCTTAAAGGTTTAAGATTTTCTAAAAAGCAACTGGTAGAAAATTTGTCTTGGATTTATATTGCATCTGTCTTATCCACCTACTAGATACACCCCATTTCTAGTAATTGAGCACGTATACAAATCCCACACTTACTTTAACTTTACTTTTGTCTCTCTTTGGGGATAACATATTGTTACCATACACACACAAGCACTGAGAGCTTATAAGAGTTTATTAGCAACTCTTTTATTTTTGTGAGCTCAAATGTCCTTTGGGTTGGTACTGACTGGTTTCCAGCCTGAGAGCTTTTCAGACCCAGTCCTGTGCATATCCCATAGAAACTTTAAATTTACTTATTTGTTCTGCAAATTTATTAGTCAAACTTTGCACAAGCATTTGTGTGATTTGTAAGTCTTTTCTAATGACCTGTGATGCATGCTAATGTATTGTGCACAATGTTACTGAATAGACTCTGTCCAGTTAAACATCTATTTCTCAGTGCAGAAGAAAATGGTTTGTGATTGTAGGCTGGGTTCCTTCTCTCGTTATTCTAAGCAGAGCTCAGTGTTACAAGAAATATTACCATATACAACACCTTGCTTGTTATAATTAATAATAACATGTATTTATAAAGTCGCAGTGCTGTACAGAAATTAGGCGTATACATTGAACATACAGATTACATGAAAAAACAACAACCAATACAAAGGGTAAAGATGGCCTAGCCCCCAAAAAAGCCAACAATCTAAAAATTAAACAAACAAATCTTTTTACCCCCAGTTAAAAAGCTCTAGTGTTCATCCTAGTACCCAGTAAATATGTCTGGATAAAATATCCAAAAAACTCCTTATTTCACATACCACTTGTGTTCAACATTTCAGTCCATATTAGGTCCTTGAAGGTCCTAACGTTGGACACAAGTGGTATGTAACATAAGGGGGCAGATTTCCATAGGGTCGAATATCGAGGGTTAATAAACCCTCAATATTTGACTGCCGAATGTAAATCCTTTTACTTCGAATATCGAAAAATCATTCGATCGAACGTTTTTTTTTCGACCTAAAAAACAGTGCTTTTCCTTACCAACCTTATGTATACTTTACCGACCATGCACCTCAACAATTCGTTTGGAGACAAGTGCTGACACATTGACTTTGATTGATATACACACGTTGCAATAAACCACAATTTCTGCACTAAACAAGCCCTGCGATTGTGGTTTATTCTCTTTTTTTTTGTGTGTGAGTATATATATAAATATATATATATTCACATGTCTGATAGAAATATAAAAACTCTAATCAGGGGTGCTTCGCCAATGAGGCGAGTTGAGGCTGTCGTCTCAGGCGGCAGTGCCCACTAGGTACCAGGGGCGGCAAAAATGCTGCCCCTGATACTTTAAGTGCAAATTTCTGAGGGAGGGGGGCAGCAGCAACTGCTGCTGCCTCAGGCGGTGGAGGGGCCAGGATCGCCCCTGACTCTAATGTATATTTTTTTCCATTTTGCCTTCTTTCTCCCTAGTTCCTGCTACAAATATATTACTGCATATTTATATGCATGGAGTCTCAGCCTTCAATACCATGCCATTGATTTTGAACTCTCTGGCTACAACCATCTTTAGAGAATGAGAGTTGGTCCCACCCAGATAAAAATATTAAAATAAAACCCAAATGAAATGCTTTGATTGAAATATCCATCAGCTTTCCCTTACATAATAGTTCACAAAATGTTTTTTTAGCTCTCTGTAATGTTATAGCAATAAGGTCAGTGTAAATCAAGCCTTTTCCATTCACCAACAGACCTTCATTGAAGAAGAAGTCAGACAGACATACCTACACTGGGTAAAGATTACATACAGACCCTTAAGGGGTGACTCATGAATATGATATATAGAACTTTGTGAGAATGTTGTTGCACATTGAAATCAAGATGAAGGTTTGTACAGGAGTGCTTTCTAATCTTTTACCAGGTAGATACAAGATCTGCACGTCATTGTTATTTTTTTTACCAATCAGTGTCAGTACACCCAGGTATCAAGCACTCTTCTTCATTAGTCTGACACTGAACATCCACCAGTCATTCTCTCTCTTCATGCAGAAGTTACTTATTAGCAAGCAAAGGGCTGGACTGTCTATTTCTGATGCCATTTCCCTATTTTCCGAGCATTAAGTTTAGGCTATAAAATGAATGAGCAACCATATACATTTTATAATTTAGTCATATTTTATCATTTAGCACTCAATTGCACAGTAAGATACAATATGCTTTTCTTTGAATGACAATGCAGGATATATGTGTATATATATATATATATATATATATATCATGTATCTCATAATTTAATTTAAAGGGCTATAGTAAACTTAATATAGGGGAAGGCAATAAGTACACACATGCAATTGCTACAGCTAAAGCTATGCCTGAAATTTACCATTGCTGCCCATTTTCCGTTATAACTATAAGCTGTTTATACAAGGTGATAAAGGGAAATCCAACCGAAAAATTATTTTTGTTTAATAAGAGGAAACATAAATCCTTAGCAACTTTGCAATATTGATTTATTACATTTTCAAGTTTTTACTTTAATTGTAGTATTGCTATTGAATGCAGTGCTTGTCCCTTTCTATTCTCTGTCCTGATGGCTCAGACTGTTGATACAATGTAAGACAAGGCAGCTGATTAACAGAACTGTCTTTGCTGGGGAACTAAGACTTTTGCAGCATTGTTTAAAAAATAACAACCAGGAATTAGGGAAATGCTGCTTTCAATAGCATGCTTTTACAAATAAGTTTAAAATCACTGACAATTTTCAATAAATGTATATAGGAAAGTTACTTAGAATGATGTTTTCTTTTATTAGACAAATTGTTTATTTTGGGGTTGGCTTGCCCATTAAGTTTACTTGAAAATCATGTAAACATTAAATAAACCCAATATGCTGTGTTTTCTTCCAATAAAGATTAATGATATATTTGTTTGGATCAAGTGCAAGCTACTGTTTTATTATTACAGAGGAAATCATTTTTAAAATTTTTGATTATTTGGATAAAATGGAATCTATGGGAGATGGTATTTAGGTAATTCATAGCTTTCTGGATAATGGGTCTCCAGTAAATGGATATCATAACTGTATTCTTTAAGACCAATTTAATTCAGTAGAATAACATATATGCAAAAGCATTTCGTACTGTAGCAATATAAACCACCCTAATGTTTACATTATTTTTAAGTAGGCTTAGGTATGGACTTAAGGTATGGAGATCTAAATTACAGAATTGTACTTCCAAACTGATATAATTAATCCAAAAAAATATGATCCAAATTAAGGAAAGATCCATTATCCAGAAAACCCCAGGTTCTGTGCATTCTGGATAACAGGTTCCATACCTAATATTTTGAGTCCTATAAAAAGCACACCTCGGGGCAGATTTATCAAGTGTTAAAAATACTTAGAAATTCGAATTGAAATACTTTGACTTCGAATATCAAAGTCAAAGTTTTTTTCAGCGAATTTGGGTATCCTGCGGTCGAAGTAAAATCGTTCGATCAAACGATTAAATCCTTCGAATCAATCGATTCAAAGGATTTCAGCGATCGATCGAATGATTTTACTTCGACTTCCAAAAACTTCCAAAAATGCTCTAGAAGGTCCCCATAGGCAAACATAGCACTTCAGTAGGTTTAGTTTGACGTAGTATTGAAATCAAAGTTTTTTAAAGAGACAGTACTTCGATTATTGAATGGTCGAATATTCGAACGATTTTACTTCAAATCGAATTCGAAGTCGAAGTTGTAGATGGTCGAAGTATCCAAAAAATTATTCGAATTTCGAAATTTTTTTACTTAGAAAATTCCCTCGAATTCACTTTGATAAATCTGCCCCCTCATGTCTGTCCATTCCTATATCTCTGTGTAACAAGTGCCATCATTGCCCCTCACTGGAGCAGAAATAGTAAGAGCAGAAATAGTAATATAGCCTCACATGGGAACTGATTACTTATAAAAATAAGGTTATTTCTTTTGTTATTCTGTAATTTTGCTCTAAAATGCCTCACATGTAAAGGCAATAATGTTGGGGTTTTAGTTAGATGTTCTCTGAAAACAATAATGTGTTCAAAACATCATTGCGCTGCTTGATTTCATTTTTGTAGTTTAGTCTCTTCAGTCACAATTTATTATGCCTGTGTTCTTTTCTTCTGCCTTGATATCACAATATACTAATGTAATATTGTGAGCCAGCCAGTTAAATTTCCTCAATTACTATGTAGGGGGTTGTTTGTCATGAACTGATACTATCAGGAACTGGGCAGAATCACATACAGAAATCAGCCACAGATCGATCCAACTCAATGTGCTTTCTATACATTTGAACCAACAGATTTATCACAATATGAAATTAAAGTGCACCACAGAAAAAGTCATTTATCAATGGGTGATCACTATTAGATAAATACACTTCTAAAAACCCCTTAGGAAAATAGAATGAGGGTGAGTTTTAGTTCTAGCCAAAATACAAAGTTTTATTTTAATGCTAGAAATTGGAATCTTTTATAAAAATACTTATGAGCTGATTATACTGTATATATTGATTTAATAGCGCAATGCATTTAAGGCGTATGAGAGAATAACGCAATATAACATACAGGTATTACATATGCTGACATGGAAATAATATCAAATCAGATACAGTAGGCTTTTATAAAAGCCATCAGGTACATAGTACATGTACTTAACATTCTCAGGAAGAGTGAGAGAATAATAATGGAAGTGCAGGGAACAGGAGGGTGCTACTTACTGTGCCCAGTTTCTTAAGCAGATGGCAAAAGAATTCATCCAACTCCTTGCCCTCAATGTAGCCATTGTCTAAAGACAAAGACAAATATTTATTATACCTCTGTGCTCTCACAGAATAACATACAAGAACAAATTAGTCATAACAGTAATTACAGCACAGTGCCACAACCAAACCCCACCCAATAAAAGCTTTATTTCTTCTCATCTCCTTCTCACCATTAACTCAATAATTATTAACAATATGGCTTTGTTCTATGTAGCACATTTATAAGTAGCTGAAGACTTTGATTCCCATTGCTCATACAGTTTGGCAGTTGTCCACTAATTTGCTTCCAGGAAACTTTTAAAGACATTGTATTTGTTTTGATGTAGTTAATTTCTCTATGGCAGATGATGTTATTTGATACAATAGATAAATATGAGAAACTCCCGACAGTCCATAAAGCTGAAGCCAGGCATGGTATTTACAAATAATTCTGTGCTCTGGCTGAGAAGAGCAGAAAGCAGGAAATATTTAACGTGAGTTTGTTTTAAACATGACATGACAAAGGAGAGCAGACTTGGATAGCCTTTATGTTCCAGAATCTTGTGCCAGCAGCACCCAATTTACTCACCATCAGCATCAAAGCGCTGCCAGATCTCCAAGAACTCGGCTGCGTCCAGTTTCAGGAAGGCGCTGTCCATGGTGCTGAATAGTGAGCAGCTGAGCAACAGAGGAGGCAGCACCAGTCTGACTGCAGCTAAATCCTTGGCTGACTCTTCTGATACATTGGCTATATATATATATATACACTATCCACTCCCTCCCTCCCAGGAAACACTTGTTGCTGTGCTTGCGCAAGGCTGGCTCACACTATGTGTGTGAGTGTGTGTGATGCACTCTCTGCGTTCTGCAGACTTGGCTGCTGTGACATTAATAATAAAGCTAACTCCACAGAGGTTGTTTGGGAAATTCTGCTGTTCAGCTTTCCATATAACTGTTCCTAATCATCTAACAACAATATCCAAACACGTTTTGTTTTCCCCACTGAGTGTCCATCTTTTGTGCCCTTGATTTAAGACTGTAGTTATGAAAGGCGGGCAGCTACAGGTCATTTAATGTATCTCAATTTTTTGAACAAGTTACATTTTTACATATCTCATGTTGTTTTGCTTCCAGGGGCAATCATATCCTGGACTCCTAGGACGGTGATGTCCTTGACCCCTGGGGCAATATCACTCAGCTCATCCTCCGCATCTGCCCTAGCTCTGGTCCTGCCCCACCCCACCCCCACACTGTGTCCATTGCCTAGGGCAGAGAACCAAAGCTGAATGAAGTAAGGGATCCCCAACCTTTTGAACCCGTGAGCAACATTCAGAAGTAAAAGGAGTTGGGGAGCAACACCAGCATGAAAAAATGTTGTTGGGGTGCCAAATAAGGGCTGTGATTGGCCATTTGGTAGCCCCTACGTGGATTGTCAACCTACATTGATGCTCTGTATGGCAGTGCACCTGGTATTTATACAACCAACACTTGCCCCAAGCCCAAAATTCAAAAATAAGCACCTGCTTTGAGGCCACAGGGAGCAACATCCAAGGGGTTTGAGAGCAACATGTTGCTCACGAGCTACTGGTTGAGGATCACTGATGCTGTACAGTCTATAACAAACAAGGGAAAGTTGTTCACCACTAATTTTTAAAAAACATTAAGCAGGAGTGCAATGATGCTGTGACCACAAAGTTCATAATGGGTTGAGCGCAGAGGACCTCTTGTATTTGTAGACTAGTCTAGTGATCTGCTCCTACACACAGACATGCTTTAGACTGTAGAATCTAATACAGTAGAACCCCCATTTAAAATTATTCAGGACACCAGGAAAAAGGTGTAAATTCCAGGAAAATACAAAATCAGGGAACTGTATTATGTAAAATATATAGGTGGGAGCACAAAACAACAATGTAAAATCAGGGAAAACTTAAAATCAGAGATGTAAAATTGAGGTTCCACAGTATATGTAGTACTTCAGTAACTTTATACTTGGACCTTACATTCTTCGATTCTACGAGAGATTTAATTGGTTAAAGTGGCATTGTTTGGCATATTTCAGTCATCAAAGGAGTCGCCCATTGGTGTTAATATAGAGGAGGCAGAACTATGGTTGAAGAGTGGTCCAGGAAAAAAGGGGCCGCCTCCTAGCAGCTGCTTCTTCTTTAGATATTTGCACATGGCTGTGCAACAAGGCAGCTGCTTCATCAGTTATATATTTTGCATATCCAGAACCAGGTCCAGACTAAGATTTCAAGTACACAGAGACCCAAACAGCCTCTCACCAGCCCAATGAATAGTGAATGTTTATTGGTCCTTATAGTAGACCCTTTGGCATTTGACAGATTCCAGTCTTCCCCTAGTTTCCCTAAAGCTGGCCATAGACGCAAAGATCCGATCATATGAATCATTGTACGATCGGACTTCCCCATCTCCCGACCTGCCACTAACCATTCCAATCAAATAAAGTACAAAAGAACAGATCAGCCAATGTTCTGCCCGACAGCAATCGTACGAAAGTTATGTCCGACAAAAGCTAGTGACAGTCTCCCTCTGAAAATCAGAAAATCAATCCACAAAATAGTGGATTTGGTCCCTCCTTAGTTAGCATGTGTGCATTCCACAACTTTCTGGAACAACCAGCCAAACCACATTTGGCTTTATATACACAAAGTTCTCTTCTCTAACAATATAATTATACTAAGCCACCATCGCCCCATTAACTTGTAATACATAATTTGCAGTAAATTAAAAGAGAGCTATCACAAAAATGAAAACTGAAATAAGAAAAAGTCTAAATATAATCAAATAAAAGTTCTGACCATTTCAAAAAGAATCAAGTTACTCTTCACTATCTCCCTCTAAGCATCTGTCACTCTTTATTCTCAAGTTAGGAGTCTGATCGAAACTCCTGTCTCTCTACGTGTCGAATTTGTGCTTATGTCAGTTATTTTGTTAGATTTTGCTTGTATTGTGATCAGTTATTTGAGTGAGCTTTAATACATATGGTAAAAATGGAAGCCCCCCATTAAAAAAAAAAAAAAAAAAAAAAATATATATATATATATATATATTATATATTTATTGAATCTAACTGGCAATCAAAACCTGACTCCCAAGTCATGCATGAAGAGAAAATGAAGAGAGACAGATGCTGAGAAGGGGGGAGTGAAGATAAACTGATTATTCCAGAAATGGTATATCATTTTTAATTGATAATATTAAGAAAGTTTCTTATTTCAGTATGTTGAAGCTTATACTTCATTTTCATAGTAGTTTCCCTTTAACATTTCCATACACAGGACATTGTCATAGGGACTCATTCCTGGCACTTCCTGCCCTGCATCACAAAGAATAACATATTGCAAGTAGTGATGGGAGAATTTGCGCCTTTTCGCCAGAAAATTGGGAAATTTCCTGTGAAATTCGTGAAACGGCAGAAAACTTGTGAAACTGCACCGGCATCTCGTTTTCGACGCCAGCGTCCGTTTTTGACATTTTTTTTTGACGCCAGCGAATTTTCGCACCCGTTTCACACACATTTGCCGCGGATTCGCGCCTGCCGAATAAATTTGCCTATCAATAATTGCAAGTTATGGAAGTACCAGCAAGCTGAGATTTATGTACTAATACATTAAATTGACCGTAAATGACTACACCATTTGTCTGTAATAAGACCATTTGGGAATTTGGTGGTATGCTTTCACAATAAATTTTAAAGTTTAGAGTGATAGTAATATAAACACATTTGTGTATGTGGTCTGATAAAAGACAAAGGCAGCCAAAGCAACACTACTTTTCATTTATATCTGCTCTTACCTGCAGCCCACAATAATAAATTATTGAAGCCAAGATACTGAATGGGTAGCATTATCCTCCTAAAGCCAAAGGCTTAAATAGTTTATTGGTCGTTTCAGGTTTTAAACAATGAACATCTGTTTGGAAAATTCACTTAGATCACTGCAGAGTTAATATTCACCAAGGAAACATACTGTACACTACTGTATAGATCTATGAATTAACATTCTTTAAAATCATCTTTTATTAAAGGCATTCTTTCTTTGAGAGAACTTTAAAGCCATTTTATGAAGTATTAAAAGTTTATTTACATTTTATGATCACAGAATTCTAACCCCACAGTTTTTGACAGGTCCTATAATAATCTTTTTTGTTCTGATTATGGAATGTCCATCCTCTAGCTGGAATAGTTTATACCAGAGCCAGGGTTTGATTCTGCCGCTTGAGGCAGTTCCTGAAATGGCGGTGACCTTTATACTAGTGATGTGCGGGTCAGGAAAAACTCAGCCTGCACCCAATTATAACCTGCAAAGCGTTGCCCTTGTAGGACTCGCACCTGGCCTGTACCTGCATCTTCTCTCTGTACGCTATTTCTGTGCACTCCTCTGGCTCCAAGACAAGGGAATCTTCAGAAGAGATGATGGAGTGTTCTTCCCCAATCTGACCTGCACCCAACCCTAACCTGCAATGGTTGTCCAAATTTCAAACTTAAAGGGATACTATCATGGGAAAACATGTTTTTTTCAAAACACAAATATTTTCACTTTTTAATTAAAAATTATTTTTCAAAATGCACAACAACTACTATTGAATGAATTTTATGTACTGAGCTTATGGAATATACAGGACACCATCTTGAACACTTGTGTCTCACAGAGGCTTTCATAAGACATATTCTTGCCATCCTTCATTAACATTATCATTGTTTTTTATTCACCATGGCAACCTACACAGACATTGGGTCAACATACAAACTCCATGCAGATAGTTCCTTCAATGGCCTCGGCTTGTGGGTTGGCACAGTTTCAATATCTTTGGTATACAGGTAGGGGACCTGTTATGCAGAATGTTTGGGACCTGGGATTTTCTGGATAAGAGATCTTTCTGTAATTTAGATCTCCAGACCGTAAGTCTACAAAAAAATCATGTAAACATTAAATAATGCCAAAAAGATTGTTTTGCCTCCAACAAGGATGAATTATATCTTAGCTTGGATCAAGTACAAGGTACTGATTTGTTATTAAAGAGAAAAAAACAAAATGTTTAAAAATTAGAATTATTTGGATAAATGGAGTCCATGGGAGATGGCCTTCCAGTAATTTGGAGCTTTCTGGTTTCCAGATAGATCTCATACCTATATATTAAGACGGCACAATGTCTATCTGGAAGTTCTGCATGAGGAACTTCAGTCAGTGGTTTTATCAAGAAAGTAAATGTTGTCTTTAAAGTAATAAGGAAACGAAAAATTAAAATCTAAAAGACCATTGTCGTTACTAGTTAGCGTAGGTTTTTTTGTATTAGCAACTTCCCTATGGCTAGTTTGGCCCAGAGCCTAGGCCAGGGATCACACAGACCTGTGTATTTATTAGATGCTAAAGCTATTGGAATACTGACAAGAACATAAGAATTAACAAGGACACATATAGCCATTTTTGTTTGCAAGGTGTTTTTTTCTAGTGGTAAATTGTTGCCATTAGTGTCATCCCTGGAGTGGAGATTCAATGCTTGAAGAAATCAACATGAAAAAAAATTCTAATTCTAGTTTGTGAGCTCAAAATTGAAACCAAATAATGAAATTTCTTGACTTTTAAATCCTGTTATAAATAGGGGCATTTAGAGAATATAAAAGGGCAGGAAAACAGCTTGTTCCCACTTTAAGAATGTTAACAAGTGTGTTTATTCCGCGGAACCTTAGACAACTGAAAACACATACCTTCAGATTAGATTCAAACAGCGTGAGAGCAGATCCTCACCTCCTGCTTAATGGGATATTTCACTCTCTAATACAATGCAGACGTTCATCGCAGCAAGCCATACAATTGCACATATATTAAACGAGGTCTGTTAAATGTCACAGCAGTTCTTTACAATGGTATAATGCAATGGCGCTATTCAAACTCAATGCTGTCGGTTTAAATCGGGAAACTATTGATTTGTTCTCTGTCAGGATGGGAAGAAAATGGAACAGAGTCGACAGGATCAAGATACTAAACCCTCACTCCAAAAGCAGGACTCCTTGTAATATAAATCAGATAACATGAGTCAGCAAGATCGTTAAAACCTAACATAGATAATGTGCATCAAACCTATAGAATAACCTAATAATAACCTATTAAATACTGATTTTATGTTGCACCAGGGGCGCTCCACCAATGAGGTAAGTTGAGCCACTCGCCTCAGGCGGCAGCGCCCCCCTGGTTGCTAGGGGCGGCAAAATTGCGGCTCCTGGTAACTAAGAGCCGAATTTTCGGTTTTCAACCCGGAAATTCGGCTCTTCTAGTGCAGAGAGCGCAATTGCGCTCTCTGCACTAGCGACGTGCACCGCCCCCGACCCTCTTCAGCGATGTGGAGCAGTGGGGGCGGCAACGGAAGGCCTCCTCAGGCGGCATAAAGGCAAGGATCGCCGCTGGGTTGCACAAACATCTCTTTGTTCAGGGAGTGGTTTGTCCCTAGAATAGGGCACTTCCCAACTTAGATACATTAAGGGGCAGATTTATCAAGGGTCGAATTTCGAAGCAAGAAATACTTCGAAATTCGACCATCAAATTAAAATACTTTGAATTTGAATGTCGAAGTATTTTTCACAGAATTTGGCCTTCGAACGATCAAAGTAAAATCGTTCAATCGACCGATTAAATCGAACAATGTAAGCGTACGATCGAACGATTTTACTTTGATGTGCAGGGCGTAACTACAGAGGAAGCAGACCCTGCGGCTGCAGGGGGCCCAGGAGGTACAGGGGGCCCCATGAGGCTCTCATTGATGAGCAATTTGAACATATATTGGTAAAACAGGACAAACACTGGATATGTTGGGGGCCCTAAAATTAATTTGCTGTGGGGCCCAGTAACACCTAGTTACGCCACTGTTGATGTGTAAATACTTAGAAAATGGTTGTAGAAGGTCCCCATAGGCTAACATAGCACTTCGGCAGGTTTAATTTGGCGAAGTATTGAAGTCGAAGTTTTTTTTTAAAGAGACAGTACTTCGATTATACAATGGTCGAATATTCAAACGATTTTTACTTCAAATCGAATTCGAAGTAAAGTCGAAGTCGTAGTATCCTATTCGATGGTCGAAGTATCCAAAAAATTACTTTGAATTTTTTTACTTCGAAAATTCCCTCAAATTCACTTCGACCCTTGATAAATCTGCCCCTAATACTGCCGTTATGTCTCATAGATAATGTGCATCAAACCTATAGAATAACCTATTAAATACTGATTTTAGGCTGCACAAACATCTCTTTGTTCAGGGAGTGGTTTGTCCCTAGAACAGGGCACTTTCCAAGTTAGATCTATATTAAATAAAATGACCTTTTGTTGACGTAGCAATGTCTGGCGATCAGGCCACGTTGTGGTGCATTTGATCACTGCTTTTTCCTCTGCATTATAAATAGGCCCCATAATGTATATTAAAACTGAATGCCTTGAATGTAAAGCTGCCACATAAAAGCTTCCTGTCTGATTTACCTTCCCACAGAGCTGCACATTGTCACTGGGAAGATGTGGCATCTCTTCTGTCAGACACTTCTCCTCAGACTCTTTTTCATGGCCACAGTTATGTCATAAGGCTTCCTTTGTATTATTTATAGATTTCTCAGGGCTTATTAAGAAATGCTGCATCATATTCTGAAGCAGAGCCATGGTCTCCTGAAAGATATATCTGTAGCCTCTTCCATTTACCTTTCTACTGTTTGCAGCTGCTCTTGGGTCCCGCCTCTAACTCCTAGTGCTTGGTTGGCTGTGTACAGCAAGTTTGTGCGTCTCAGACTGCTATGTCTTGTGTACCTCACCCTGGGGCACAGTATCTGCCGTCCCATTTCCACAGATCAGGGCCATACCTACATTAGTACCTGCTGTTATTAGGAGACATTTAGAACACATTATTACAGATTATATACATGTTGAGCTGACATAAGAGGTAGAGATAACTACACAAGCTACGAGCTGTCTCTGCCTTTCCTTCTAATACTCAAAGGTTCACTTCAAAGGTTCACTTCACTCAAATTTTTACTTATCCTCCTCATATTTAAAAATATAGAATTTTTGAAGGTATCAGCCTTTTTTGTGTGTGTGGATATGAGTGATGCTAAACCAAAAATACCATCTAAAAAAAGAGATGTCCATTTAAATATGGTTTATTGATCCAAAAATAGAACAAAGCACAAGCCTCTGTCCACATGTAGGTAGTCGCTAGTTATGTGCGGGTTGCCCGAAACCCGCGGTGACCCATTGACCACTGGTTGGGTGGGTTCAGGTTGAAATTTGGCCAACCACCATGGGTTAGGGTTGGGGGTCTGTGGAAGAACACTCTGCGCCCTAAGATTTCCTGACTTGGCACCAGAGGCTCACACAGAAGTAGCATAAAGAGTGGCTACAGGTCCTAAAATGGCAACTTTTGTGGGTAAGGATCGGATGTGGGTTGAGTTTTCCTGACCTGAACATCACTAGTATTTGCATATCGATTTCCACTTCTGACTGATTAGGTTATTTAGAGTTTTTTACATACAAATTCTCGCACAAATGCTAAGCCTCCAACCTTCAGCCAATCACATTCTGGGGGGGTCCACATAATGCAGAAAACTAAGCCTGGAGTAAGAAATACTATTGGAGTTAAACTATAGATAAAAAATGTAGAACTCACAAAAGCCTTACTCAGTTTCAGGGATACGGTGCATCTGTGCACTTTGGAGATAAATGGCCATTCTTGAAGTGAATTTAGTGAATTTGGGTACAAAATGTCTACATACAAAGGGAGTACAATGTATACCACACTGAAGTTATTGTACATTCATTTATACTGATAATATAGTATAATAATATCCCATTCAGAAACATGGAGATAAACTAGCAAAACATTTTTTACTCAAATTCAACAACACTTTTGTGAATTCCCCTCTCTGGATTACATAGTGCAATCCGGTTATTTGGGTATAAGGGTGCAGACACTTTCCTGATTAAGAGGAGCTTAATCTGTGCTAATATTTACCTCAAAGATAATATTTAATGAAACATTATGGGGCAGATTTATCAAAGGTCGAGGTGAATTTTCGAATGAAAAAAAAAAAAATCGAATTTCTAGCTATTTTTTGTTTTTTGACTAATTTGAATATCGAAATTTATCATGTACTGTCTCTTTAAAAATTCGACTTTGACCCTTGATAAATATGCCCCTTTGTGTGTGTATTTTCTGCATGTTTATTACATATGGTAGCTTTAAATGTACGTCAACTATTTGAAATCCAGACAGGCTGTAGGAGTGAGCTCAAACCACTGGAGTAACTATAGAGGAAGTAGACCCCATGGTCGAGGGGGGAAGCCCAGGGAAAAGGGGGGCCTGGACTGCAGATTCTGTTTCCTCTATAGTGTTGAAATTCCCCTCCATCCGGTTTCTTTTTCTTTAAATTGATGCGCAAGCTGGAAGGAAAACATGGAGCTTTGCGCCGATTTTTTCCACTTTCCACTCTGGGATATTAAATGAGCCCTGCTATGTGCAGGTTGGGTATATTCTGATCTGGAGCTCTGTCTACTCCATTCCTACTATTTAAAATAATTTTCAGTGGTACCTTCTGGAAACACTGAAGTCTCCTGCTATATGCTGTTTTATGGCAGAATGATACAGTTTATATTTCCTGACACTTTTAAAACATCTGGAGGCTTGATAAAGGGCCCTGGGAGGTCTGAAACGTTGCCTTGTCGACTTTGAGCCAATACAATTGCACAACTAAAGAATTGATTCACTTCATCAGTGTGCAGCGGCAATTTGGACTTTTAAAAGATCAATGATTATTTACATATCAAAAATGTTTTCGAGGGGGGGGGGGCAGATGTCCTAACAGCCTTTTTCAAAATTGCACTTTTTTTAAACTTAACCTGAGAAAGCTCAAATTGAGTAAGTGCCCAAACCCTTCAGTGTGTTTTATCCTAATGGGCTCTCTCTCTCTATGGGTATGTGTCTATATACCATCATGCACAGGGACAGACTAATTCTGAATTGAAATTTAGTACAGGTATGGGATCAGTTATCCAGAAAGCTCAGAATTATGGGAAGGCCATCTCCCATAGCCATTGAAAAAAGGCTATATGGCACAGGTTAAATAATGGATAACAGATAACACCATTATGTACAGAGCTTATTTGCTATCTGCTGTGTAACCTGAGCATTTTCTCCTTTGAATCCCTACCACCATTGCTACACAGCAGCTTATTTATATAAACAATAGTAGTGTTTCTGAAGCAAACACAGCAGTTTTACCAGTGCAGGGCAACACTGCTTTATATTTTATTACTTTAAAACACTTTCATTTTTTGATATTACTGTTCCTTTAACCCTGTGGTGGCTCTTAAAGGAGGACTAACTCCTATTAATCAAAAACCCCATCCCCTTCCCTCCATTGCCCCCCCCCCCCTACTTTCTCCCTCCACAGTACCTTAGGTTAAAAAGTGTCTCTGGCATTAACCTTAGAATATTCACGCAAATTAGTGCAGGGGAGCTCTTCAGCACCATCTTCTGTATCTTCTGGTTCCTTGCGGAAGTGAGCGTTTTCGAACATGCACAGTTGGGCCAATTTTGGTATTTGTTCCTACTGCGTATGCACCAGAAGATTGGCAAAGAAAAGAAGAGGAGCCAAAGATGGTGCCAAAGAGCTCCGCTGCACTACTCTACATGAATATGCAAAGTTAATGCCATAGACACTTTTTCAACTAAGGTACTGTACTATAGAGGGAGAAAGAAGGGAGGGGTTCTCCTTTAAAGGGGTAACAAGGTATGACTCAAAACCTAAATGTCATCCAGGATTTAGGCCCCTCTGACTTGTACAATAGATACAAGTATGAAAATCATTCATGAAAAAAATGGAGAAATACAATAAAGATGTAAAACTGTTTTATTGATACAAATATACATATGAATAAAACCCCCATAGCCCGTAATATAAATGAATATCTATTGTGTTTTCTTATTGTGTTTTCAAAACCAATTTTTCTTTCTTTATATACATAAGTTAACAACTTTATCTTTCATAAGTGATGTCATAAAAGCGAAATTAAAAGGACATATAACACAGGAGAGAGCCACATAATATCCACAACTAATAACATTGTTTCTGTGTCTGTCAATAATTATATTCAACTCAAAGAGAGGTTCAGATTAATCGTCTATCTCCCATGGCCTCTTATCCTTTGTGCATGATGATTAGTGCAGGAACTGGCTTATCCCTATTTACAACTAAAGGAGAAAAAAAAAAATTCCTACCAGAGGATGTGAAATTATATCCAAGCATCTAATATATATAGAGAAACTGATTTTTTTAATATATATTTACGATTTATACAAATCAAACTTTCATTAGTGTGCTCTGTTAATATAATTACACTGTGCAATTGCATACATAAGACTGATATACTTCTGTGTAGTATCTGTCACGTGTAAGTCATCAAGAACATGGACATATTATTTGCTAGCTCAGTGGTGCTCAGACTAAAGCCTGAAGGTGATTTCACCACTCTAGACCCATCTTTAAAGGGATCTTGTCATCAGAAAACATGTTTTTTTTTCAAAACGCAGTCACATGACTTGGGGCAGCTGGGAAATTGACAATATGTCTAGCCCCATGTCAGATTTCAAAATTGAATACAAAAAAATCTGTTTGCTCTTTTGAGAAATGGATTTCAGTGCAGGATTCTGCTGGAGCAGCACCATTAACTGATTCATTTTGTAAAAAAAATTTTTTCCCATAACAGTATCCCTTTAAAGTAAGATTGTTATAAAGGAGATTCAGTAGAGGGCGCACTGCACAAGGCAGCAAAGAACAACCCCACTGTTAGAAAGTATTAAAAGGGTTGTTCACCTTTAAATTAACTTTAAGTATGATGTAGAAAGTGAGATTCTGAGATAATCTGCAATTGGTTTTCATTTTGATTATTTCTGGGGTTTTAGCTTTTTATTCAGCAGCTCTCCGGTTTGCA
The DNA here is from genome assembly GCA_038501925.1 of Xenopus petersii. Classification (NCBI taxonomy): domain Eukaryota; kingdom Metazoa; phylum Chordata; class Amphibia; order Anura; family Pipidae; genus Xenopus; species Xenopus petersii. The sequence continues at coordinate 63,864,873 of CM076682.1, forward strand.
ATTTCAGTAATCTGGTTGCTAGGGTCCATATTACCCTAATAACTAGGGATGCACCGAATGCAGGATTCAGCCTTTTTCAGCAGGATTCGGATTTGGCCGAATCCTTCTGCCTGGCCGAACCAAATCTGAATTTGAATATGCAAATTAGGGGTGGGGAGGATAATTGCGTGACTTTGTCACAAAACAAGGACGTAAAAACTGTTTTCCCCGTCCCACCCCTTATTTCATATGCAAATTAGGATTCGGATTTAGTATTCGACTCAATCTTATGTGAAGGATTCGGGGGGTTCGGCCGAACCCAAAATAGTGGATTTGGCGCATCCCACTAGCAACCATGCATTGATTTGAATAGGAGACTGAAACATGGATAGGAAAGGGCCTGAATAGAAAAATGAGTAATAATAAAAAGCAATAAGAGTACATTAGTAGCCTTACAGAGCATTGGTTTTTAGATGGGGTCAGTGACCCCATTTGGAAGCTGGAAAAAGTCAGAAGAAGAAAATTCAGTAACTATAAAACAGGAGAAAAAGAAGGCCAACTGAAACGCTGCTTAGAATTAGCCATCCAATGACATATTAAAAGTTAACTTGAAGGTGATCCACCCCTTTAATCTGCACAGGACTTTAGTGCCTCATCTGAAGGTCTGTTTAAAACTAAGTTCTTCTCATCCCCTCTGAAGGGAATATTATTGAAGTGTATCAGCTAATGATGCCAGAGCTTTTGCTCCTTTTGCTCCTTTACTAAAGTCATTTAGTGGAAACATCTGATTTTTATCCAGTACATAGAAACAGTGCAGCAGTTTTAATGTCCCTCAGTTTTTCGGGTGCAGCGTATACTAATAAAGAACACTTTGGGGTGTTTTGCCCATGGTATGGGGCATGCACAGTGATGCTGCAGTCAACCCAAGAAGTCTAAAAATCTAGTTGCGCTTTCTTCCGTTCAGTCGCAGGGGAGTGCAGGAGTAGACGCATTGAATTATTGTCAATGGGACTGTACTCGCACAGACGCATGTAAGCGCCAAATGCAGGTTGGGACACAGCATGTTGCATTTTACCTGTGTTTGGTGCTTACATACGTCTGTGTGAGTACAGTCCCATTGACAATAATTCAATGCATCTACTCCAGCACTCCCCTGCGGCTACATGGAAGAAAGCGCAACTAGATTTTTAGACTTCTAGTGCAGGTAAAAACGTTCGTCTGTAAGAGCCCAAATGGGGGATATAGCTCAGACTCTGGACTGATGGAGATTATGATGGACTTCTATAGAGCAATTAAGAGCAACTTTCAGGTTCAAGTGGGTCATGGTTTTCTTGAGCAAAGCAATGTCAGACCTTTAGTCCTCCATCTGTTCTGAACAAAAACTCCCAGAATCCCCAGGCAGCAGATGGGTGAATGAGATTGCAGGGGCTTGTATAATTGCTGGAAGTGTGACAGGTCTAATATCAAACATTCACGTTAAACATATTCAAGTACAGGAACAAAAAAAAAAAAAAATCTCGTTTAACAATGAGAAACAAGTGTAGAGAACACACATAAGACAAAATCAAATGACGATAAGAAACACTGAAACTTTAAAATAAACATATATCTAAAGTGTTTTTTCTCTATATATATTGGAATGATTATATAAAAACAAACTCTTTATCCACTTCCTCTCCCGAGTCACAGGATTTGCTTCGTTGCTGCCCTTCTTTGCTTAAGGCCTTGGGTTTCTGCTCTGGACCCTCTGTTGGAGTTTGGCTCTGACCCCTTTTTGGCGATACCTCCGATGAGGAAGGGGGTCGTGCTGCTTTGAAATAAAATAAACAGTGTAAATCCCTTGCAATGCACAGGACTTGCCTACAGACAACATTGTATGAGTAACGGGAATTCCTGCCCTTTGTATCTGTACCTTCTGCTGGACAAATCACAAGTGGCTCTAGGGTTGCATTATAAGAACTGAGAAATGGATTAAAAGGATGAATGTGACCTTGCTCTTGGGTGGGTACAGGATCACAGCAGAAACATCTTCATTAAAAAGAAGCTGGATCATAGAGGAAGCTTTTAAAGGGATACTGTCATGGGAAAACATGTTTTTTTAAAAACACATCAGTTAATAGTGCTGCTCCAACAGAATTCTGCACTGAAATCCAATTCTCAAAAGAGCAAAGAGGTTGTTTTATATTCAATTTTGAAATCTGGCATGGGCTAGACATATTGTCAGTTTCCCAGCTGCCCGAGTCATGTGACTTGCGCCTGCACTTTAGGATGGAAGTACTTTCTGGCAAGCTGTTTCTCCTACCTAGGGGCCCATTCACTAAGCTCAAGTGAAGGAATAGAGGAAAATAGAGGAAAAAAAATTTCACATGACTGGGGGCAGCTGGGAAACTGTCAATATGTATAGCCCCATGTCAGATTTCAAAATTGAATATAAAAAATCTGTTTGCTCTTTTGAAAAATGGATTTCAGTGCAGAATTCTGCTGGAGCAGCACTGTTAACTGATGTGTTTTTTAAAAAAACTGGTTTTCCCATGACAGTTTCCCTTTAATCAAAGAGATTTTTTTTAAAATTAGTGAATTATTGTAAAGGAACAGTCACAAGTGTTTTCAAGTAATGAATAAAAAATGTACTGTTGCCCTGCACTGGTAAAATTGGTGTGTTTGCTTCAGAAAGACTACTATTGTTTATATAAACAGCTGCTGTGTAGCCATAGGGCAGCTATTCAAGCGCAAGACATAAAGTATATAACAGATAAGCTAAGTAGAATCACATTGTATACTACAGGGCTTATCTATTATCAGCTGTGTATCCTGAGCATTTTCTCCTTTTTTTTCCAGCTTGAATGGCTGCCCCCATGGCAACACAGCAGCCTATTTATATAAACTATAGTAGTATTTCTGAAGCAAACACACCAGTTGTACCAGTGCAGAACACCAGTACATTATACAGTATTTTAATTAATTTAATACACTTTCATTTGTTGGCGTTACTGTTCCTTTAACTATTTAATTATAAAAAAAACTATAGGGTCATGTAAAACCAAGTGAAACATTTGAACAAGGTCTAAAAAACCTATAGCGACCAAAAAGCAGCCTCATGTGCTGGTAAGCTGTTGCTATGGGATACTAATAGTGCAATGCAATAAAACGTTCAAACTTTGCACCATAGCCATTCATTTACGGTGACCTGGTTAAAAAACAAACATGTTACTGGCTGCTATGTGTTGCTAGAACTGGTGCAGGCTTTTCCCTTTCCCCTATTTATACCTGATGATCTTTCCTGAACTCACATCAAGTAAAAGGAAATCTTATCCTGAGAGGCATGATATATTTGGTTGAGGTTTGAGAGGTGATATCTGCAGTTTAGCTTAATGAGCTGAAAAGCAGAAAAGATGAGGGCAGCGTAGAACTGACAGATGTGGAAAGCTGCTGCCATTATGATTAGAATAAGAACATAAACCATTGCTGGAATCATGGGTTGTTTGCTGTCATAGTAATGATTAAAGAAGCACCAAAACATACAAGAATTATATTTCATAGAATTACATTTAATATCATAACAGCTAATATTGAATATAAAATCTACTTAAGAATCATGTTTATATTTTTACAAGGATAATCAATGCTAAATACTGGCTGGGGTTGAGTGGTAGGATTGAGGGAGTAGCAGAAACATACTTTATTAACATGTCCATTATTAAAGAGGAAAGGAAAATGGCATCTGAGAACAAGCTACTTCTGTACATGGGGGCTGCTATATAAAGAAGCAATACTCAAATACAAATAATCACTGCTGTGCTTAGAGCGACACCTACTGTTTAGAGGCGGAAACAGCAAAAATGCAACAGATCTTTTACTCCAATGCACTAAATGACTTCAATTGCCTAAATAATTCATGTTAATATGGAAATATCAGTGTTGTATCAAGCTGAAAAAAGATGTTTATGATTCAGTACATTTGAGCTAAATATGAGGATTTTAATTTTTTTTTTAATTTCAAGAATCCCAGGGTTAAAAAAGGGTGTTACATTCTAGGCCTCACCAGCCTTTAGCCAAAGGTTAAACCTGCCGCCATACTTTTAATCAGGGCTTTGGACGCAGTTAAAGAAGCCAGTTTGTGCACCTGACACTATGTCCTCACACTGAGGGGCACATTTACTATTGGTCGAATATCGAGGGTTAATTAACCCTCGATATTCGACTGTCGAAGACTGTAAAATTCTTCGACTTCGAATATCGCATTTCCTTTGTTAGAACAATTGAAGGAAAAATCGTTGGATCGAATGATTAAATCCTTAGAATCAAACAATTCGAAGGATTTTAATCCATTGATCGAGAGATTTTCCTTCGATCAAAAAAAGCTAGGAAAGCCTATGGGGACCTTTCCTATAGGCTAACATTGCTGTAGGTTTTAGGTGGCGAAGTAGGTGGTCGAAGGTTTTTTTAAAGAGACAGTACTTCGACTATCGAATGGTCGAATAGTCAAATGATTTTTAGTTCGAATCGTTCGATTCAAAGTCGTAGTCGAAGGTCGTAGTAGCCAATTCGATGGTCGAAGTAGCCAAAAAAAAACTTCGAAATTTGAAGTATTTTTTATTCTAATCCTTCACTCAAACTAAGTAAATGTGCCTCTGAGTGTGTTTGGAGATCCAAATTATGAAAAGATTCCTAATCTGGAAAACCCCAGGTCCAACGCATTCTGGATAACAGGTTACATAACCTGTATTCTATTTCAGAAATGTTCTATTTCAAATACGCATCTTGTTTCTAATCACTGACTATCTGTGTCCCTGCTCTCAGAGTCCAGTTATGTCCATTAACAGATCATACATAAATGATCCACTCCAATTGTTCTGACTTTTGCCAGTGCTAACAAGTCTCTTTATATACTGTACATAAGTTTATTTTTTGAGTGAGTACAATAAGCATTTCTACCTCACCTCCTAAAGTCTTCCCATACAGACCATTTCCAAGGGAATGTTGGATATACTGTATATAAAAGGGCTTTGGCACACAGCAGATTTAGTCTACTGGCGACTAATCGCCTCTTCTGCGGGGCGACAATCTCCCTGAACTGCCTTCCCCCTAGCTTCCTTCTGCTATAATGAGAAAACGCCAATCGCGGCACTTCCTCACAAGGAAATTTTGGGCGACTTTGGAAATCGAAGTGCATTGGCGCTGGCGTTTTCTCATTATAGCAGGGGGAAGGCAGTTCGGGGAGATTGTCGCCCCGCAGAAGAGGCGATTAGTTGCTAGGGACTAAATCTCCCTGAATCTGCCCGTGTGCTAGCTCCCTTATATTGTAAACTCTGCCATCCCATGTATCTCTTTATTTTGCCATAACAACCAGACTTACTATTGTTCTATTCTTTTTCTTATCTGTACCTGCAAAAAAATTCCTGCTAATTCCAATGCATGCCCCAAAACACACTTTGAAGCCATATGCAGTTTTATTTCCCAAGGTTTTTTTTTTTTTTATGAACTTCGATATAGGTGATCAGTAAACAAACTGACTGAACAGCTATTGGCTTTTGGAGAATGTTGTGGCTCCAGTTCTTTAAAGAGCCAGACAGCCACAAATTATCTAATATGTCTTTGTAAAAAAAAAGCTGGTATTCTGATATTTGAATACTTTGAAATATTCTCATAGTATACTGCAAATTCCAGCTCACCTTCATCTAGCAATGGTTTGGCAGCTGGAGAAGTAGTCATCTGTCCATCTCTCTCCTTGTCTGATGGGACTCTCTTCAGTATTGGAGGAATTAGGGCTGATTTTGGGGAACACAGCGCAGATGGAGATTCTGGTACGTCATCTAAAGATATTTAAGTCAATTAAGAACAACATATATCATATGACTCTAAATCCTAAAAGCTTTGTTATAGTGCTAACAAAACAGATGCCCCCTCCATTTCATTTAATTTAGCAATCATTTCTATACTTTGGCTCAGTACCAGAGCTAAGGCCTCGTGCACTCTAGGCAAGACCCTGCTCTACCACTCCTCCTGTTCATCTCATTTGCCCACAGTCCCTGCCTCCTGGTACACAACCAGCTTGTCAAATCCCTTGAATTTAAAGAGTGGACAGAACTAGGGGAAGGCAAGCAGAAGAGCAATGTGCACAGTCCTTCCACTTTGCACCCTTTGAACATATCTCATCTGCCTACCCCTAGTTACAGTCCTGTCTGGCTCTTCAGACTCACTCTGTGTTTGGTGGGGTTGGGACCAAGCACCATCATTTTGCTATGTTTCAGTTTAATAGGAGATTGTAATAAAATGTGTAATTAATATAAAGACTTGTTTCTGCCAGCAGATAAAGCAGAATACTACTGCATATCCTTAAATCTCAATGTTTCTTTGTTCCTGTAAATTAAATACACAAATGAAATACTAAATTAAATAAAGGCATGGGATACGATATCCGGAAAGTTCCGAATTACAGAATGTCTGTCTCGCATAGACTCCATTTTATCCAAATTTATAAAAATGATTTCCCTTTTCTCTGTAGTAATAAAACAGTACCTTGTACTTGATCCAAACTAAGATATAATTAATCCTTATTGAAAGCAAAACCAGCCTATTGGGTTTATTTAATGTTTTGTAGTACAATGGTATGGTAGGTATGAAGATCCAAATTTCAGAAAGATCAGTTTTTCAGAAAACTCCAGGTCCCAAGCATTCTGGATAACCCTTCCCATACATGTCCTTGCATACTGCTTTTTTATTATCATGCTCACTTTAGAATGATGCACATTCACTGTTGAAAAAGGCAATGTATTTGCAAGGATAATCTTTTTCCTATATCCTCTATGTCTACAGAAAGCCCAATGCAAATTATTATTTATATTAAGAAGCAACTATTCTCCCAGGAGTGCATTAAATATCCAGTGTTGATATAGTTGGTATACACAAAAATGACTCAAGTACTGAACCTGTGCAACAGTTAACAGAGACAGTTAAGGCCAATGCATAGGTGCAGGGTCATGTGACAGCAGGACAAGAGGACAACAAAGAATATGAATGCAAGAATCAGATTAGATAGATTTAGGGGATAATATATTTAAATCCTTAGCAATCCATTAAAGCAATAACCACAGCTCTTTATATATATATATATATATATATATATATATATATATATATATATATAGTCACATTACTAAACCAGAAGTAAATGTTTACCAGTGCGAGAGCTGCTTCTGGGCTTCTGTGGTACAGAGGGACGTGCTGACAGGGCTGGCTTTGTGGACTGAAGGGGTGGCTTTGGGCTAGTTGGAGTACTGGAAGAACTCTTGGACCTTACACTGCCCTCTGGTTTCACTTCGGTTTTCAAGTTTTTGTCTGTAGTTAAGGCAGCGGATTCTCCTTTAGCTGAAGGAAACCGGCTCTCTGTGGAAGGCTGATGGAATTTGGGAACTGAAGAAAAGAAACACAGTATCATTTCATTGTACACAAATGTGTTGATAATTTAATGCAACGTGTGTGAACTAAAGATCATATTTAAAAACTGAATTAACGAAAAGTTAAATGCGTTTATTGTTGACCCATAAACATGAGACACATTTATCATGTATATGTACCGCCCCATAATTTCTGTGGATACTAAAATAAAGCCTTTAGACCCCTCCCCACACACAATTTTACCTGCTCCACTTCCTTCAAGTTTTTCTGTTATGATCAGACCATCGGACGTGTCTTTGCTGCCAACATCGTTTCCGAATTTCTGTTTATAATAAAATAATGACTTAGGACACTGAATTGCAAGGCATTTACAGTCCATGTACTGTTTTATTTCCCGAGGCACAAGTGTCTATTGAACGCCACAAGAACAAACATTTTACTGAACCATGGGGCTGATCAATTTAAAGTATTATAGTAGAGCACAAACAGCTGCACAGGCAGCACACCCTGTACAACAGGGAAGGAGGGTGACAAAAAATACATGCAAAAAATGCAAAATGGTCTCCCCAGTTGCTTACTGGTTCATGCTGCCCAGTCTACCAAATAAAATGATTTAGGGATTAATTCCAAACTATAACACTAGATGGTGCTATGGAATCATCAGTAATTATATTTTAAAACCAGTATTTTAGTCACAGTGACCTTTTACTCCATTTTAGGAGTGGGCAAAGAAAAAGAATACTTAAAGTATAAAACAAAAAAATTAAACCCAGTTTTACAACAATCCTATGCTTAGGTAGATGATTTAATTATCCATATGTTCTTAAAAGATTATTTCTGTAGATTGAGTATATTACATCTGATTCAAATAGCAAACACAAAAAGAAAATAGATACACAAATCCCAGATTCAGTTCAATCCCACGAGTTGGCCCTACCGTAATACCTTATTGCGCGACTTTAAACCACCTGATGACCAAAAAGTGACAATTGCATATTTAAATTAGGGCTCAGGCTTTTGTGCCGGATTCATTCATTATTTTGTGCCGGTCAAATTGTAAAATTGTGGATTAGGCGCATCCCTGAAAAAAATATGCTGGATTAAGCCATTGCCATCTTCCATGATAACCATTGGAGAGCATTTAGCTGAGGATTAAAGAACAGCATTTGTGAGAGGGCCAAAAGACATCCTCTTGCCAATATGCCTGATCAGCAACAATTAAGCTTAATATATTCTCATTCCATATCATGTAATTTAATAAGGAAATTTGTCATGCATACAATCATTCAGCCAACATTCAGAGCGGAAATGCACTTAACTGTGGAAGGATTAATCTTCTGCATTACATGTAACAGTCCCTGACCAGGAAACATATAGTGCAAGTTAAAAAAAAATTCCCTATGTCTGGTCTGCTGAAAACCAAACCAGTACATTCACTCATTGTAATGACACCCACCCAGGCTCATATCTATTTGTGCTACAATAATGATAAATAAATGATCACAATGATAAATGCATTACCTTATTAGCTGCTCTTTTTTCCTGCTTAGCTTTCATCTCAGCTAGCAGCCCACTCCCCATTACTTGGACTCCATACCGCCTTCCAGATTGTGGACTACTCTTGCTGTCAGTTCGTTCGTTCTTTGTAAGATCATCAAGGTTCTCCTCCAGAGAGTCTGGTGTTTTCACCTCTTCTGATCTCTCGGTGCTGCTGCCAGCACTAGCACTAGAACTCACTGTTCCGTTGCTCTCTGCCACTTTCTCTTTCTTTGCTGTATCAGGAGCAGGGCTTTTAAGTGAGGCCTTGGGTGAAGAGGGCTCCTCAGTAACCATGACAGTCTGTGATCGCTCTGACTTAGATCTAGATTTAATTAAATTGAGAAAGCCGCTCTTTCTAGATTCTCTTCCCTTTTTTACTTCCCATTCGCCAGCATCTTGCGATTCTGAACTTTTAAAGGAGTGTTTCCTAACAGAGAACAAAAACGTAACTTATATAGTAATAGTTAACATGTATGATAGATATTATTAACACAAAAGGAACAAAAGGTTGGGTTAAGCAGGTGACAATGAACAAAAACAGGGAAACAAGGTCAGGAAAATATGTGTGGTAATTGAGGAGAATGATTGTATTCAGACAAGAGAAAACACACACAGGCACAGTCAAATCATACTTACTTCATGCAAATTATGCCCTTGTCCCAACTAATTGTAACCGAGGTGCTTCCGTAGTTAATGATAGCTTTTAATAAACCTCTGAAACCCACCAGTAAAAAACATTCTATAGTGCCCCCAGCACAAAGGTGACAAGGTGTTTTTTAACTATATGGACAGTGAGGATCATTCAAAACATCAAAATTCAACATCACATGGAGAAATAGCCTTGAGTAGATTATCTCTGTTAGCACATGAGCACAGCAAAAGCAAACAGCTTATATCGATTTATATTTCTACTAATGCTTTTTCAGCCCGGCCTTAATATCCTTCTATATAGTAAGGTACAATTTCAGAATTTTCTTCCTAAGAATCTACTTTATCTAGTCCATTATATCTGATTAATATTAAGTGTGTTTTTAGCTATAATGAGAAACCATTGCTCATTTATTATTAAACAAACATTTACTCCATACTAGAATTTTTCAATAACTCAGCAAGTAACTAAGCAACAGAGTGAGAAGTCTTTGAGCAACAGTGAGCATGTATTATTTACTGTACCATTCAATGTCCACTGTTGTGGTGCCAAATACAGTCCTACAACAAAACTGGGGTAGGCTCAATGTACCTTATACACAAGGATAATTTATCATTTTTGAGTGATAGCAGCCCTAAAAAAATCTCAGCCTCTGAACTGGTTCCCCACTGCTCCATATGTTGCAGAGTCACCTTTTCACACTCGTGACATTACCAGTATACAGATAATGTAGCGATGAGCATTTATATTCTACTGAGCTTACAGGCAGTCACCAACAGAAAAGGGACATACCAAGATTCGTGTACCTCCAATTGCCAGAGGCCCCTTGCTTGCATGCATGCAATTACTATATAAATAAATGGGGGCAATTTTGACCGATTAGCACTCTACCACTTAGCTACTAGACAAAAAAACTACTAATTTTATGAGGACAAACTCAGTGACCTCACTGAATAGAAGAATCCAGAGACACAGAACCAGTACATTGAGTGCAAGCACTGTAGATACTATAATATGTGGCGCATAAAGGGCTATGGCTGGAATAAAAAAGGATTTTACTTTTACATATGACTTTTATTGCGATCTTTGGAACTACATCTTCTGCACAACCACATTAATATTTTTATTCAACTTACTTTGACTCCATTTTAGTGACTTTCTTGCTGAAGAACTCATCTACGCCTTCATCCACCCTGGCCATGAGTCCATTCTGTTCACCATCTGGGGGGGCTTCAGCACCAAGCTGCTAAAATAAACAATATGAAGCGTTCTAGTCAATTCTTCAATAACAAATACAGTCTTGTTTCAAAGTTTGTAACGTGTATTTTTGTGTGCATGTTGAAGGTTTCGAATACCTACATCAAACCTGTTAGTCTTCAAATTTTGGGCAACTATGGGCAAAAAGCAATTCTATATAATGAATGAAAACAGTTACAAAATCTATGCTTCAATCTAACACACTGCATATTAGCAAAACAAACTTTATACTAGAGTGTTGATACATGTCATGCAATGACTGTAGAAACTAAAGTGTAGGAAACCTGTTATTTAGAAACCTTCAAAATAAAGACAACAAGGTTCCCCATAATGTCCAGTTTTAACAAACTATCTTCATTTGTGATTTATTTGCTTTTCCTCTACAGTTAAGACAACATATTGTACTTGATGGTACTATCTATCCCCTCTGTACTCTTTTTTGAAGTGCAGAGACCAGCGGCATTACCGTAAGTGCTTGATCCAATATAGAAGTATAAAGAAGATCGGCGAGCACTCCGGAAGTCTCTTGTAGTAGGTAAAATTCAACTGTATTTCAAATACATTAAAACCATAGCATCCTGACGCGTTTCGTATCTAAACGATACGTAATCATAGTTTAGATACGAAACGCGTCAGGATGCTATGGTTTTAATGTATTTGAAATAAAGTTGAATTTTACCTACTCCAAGAGGCTTCCGGAGTGCTCGCCGATCTTCTTTATACTTCTAAGCACACATACCCTTGGCTACGGGTTTGGGGCAATGCACCCGGACCACTTGAGACGTCGGGTGAGTGTCATTCCCTTTTTCCAATAGTGGTTTTACATTGTACTCCACATTCAAGTGTTAGACCTGGGGTTTTTACACCCAAGTCACTTTTGTTACAGGGTGAGAAAGATTTTGTTACTCATCCGACGAATATATATTCATTAAATATTCTATTCTAGGACTGTGCAGCTTTAAATTCCCTTATCAACTTGATCCAATATTGGCACTCTTAGGGAAGACACATGTGGAGATTTGGGGAGATTTAGTCGTCCGTCGACAAATCGCCTCTTCTTCAGGCAACTAATCTCCCCGAACTGAGTTCCCCCCAGGTAGAATCTAAATCGCCTGCGGGATGGCACTCAGCTATCTAGCACTTGTGCCCTTGGGTATGGTAAATGATTTAAAGATTTAAATAAAGATGCAACACCGGTTTCATGTGGGAATGAGACTGATTTGTATTTCTAGATCTCTTTCTGTGCATTGTTAAACAGGAGCTTCAACTCTGAACTGGACTTGAAAAAGCAGCTTGTCTAATTGTAGCACACAGAGACTTATGTTTAGTTTGTGGCTCAGATAAGCTGATTTACATATTTGTGTTTGGATAACAATGGCTGTAGAAGAGTAGAATATGCAACAATATTGCCAATTAAAGGCCTGTTATTTTTCTGATCCTAATAAATGCAGGACACATTCCAGCAAATACATTGTTTGGTGTCTGTTTTACCTTCCTGAAAAAAACAGTGCAAAATATCCCCAAAAGCTAATCCTCCTGCAACAACCTAATGCATAAAGAACAAGGCATTTCTTAGTCACTCTGGGAATTGAAGAACAGTGCAGGGTATGATCTTACTGTGGTTTTGCTTGGTTGCTGCTTCTTCATCCTTTTGGGACGTAGTTTTGTAAAATGTTCTAATTTTTTGCTTTCTTCGGAGGGTAGCTCTGCCATCCCACTAGATGTCCGTTTGTCTGGTCTGCTGGATGGGTAGGGAGGGTCCTCAATATGTATTGGGACATCTACTAGAGCTCTGTCCAAATCAAATTCCATCTCTAAAATTAAAATATCATAATTAATCTCTATGCTATGTCTACACTAGCTGTAGCCAAAAAGGATAGACAAAAACCAAGCTCTTAAGACATACACAAGACTACATAAAGACGACATAGAAAGCAAATTATTAGCAGGTACAGTACTACATTGTTTGCCAAATGGGCAAAACAACAGAATTATTGTTTGCCTCTATCAGTTGGGCCCTTCTCCCTCTCTATAGCAAATCATATGCTATATGTGCATGTGATTCTATTGCCTAGGTGCAGTAATCGAATATATAGTATGCAAACTAAATATAGTCCAGACCAGAATAGTCAAGGCAATTATATTGCCACCTTCATAATATATATAACAATATGCAACATTTAATGCCATATTAGGAAAGGTTTAAACCTAAAAACAGTGAAAAGTGAAATACTGTCATTTTTGGATTGCAAATGGACCCAGTAAATGAAAACTCCCCTGCATGGGCTGCAAAGAAGATGAGGCACTGGTGGGTATCTCCACAGATAAAAAGGAAGGTGTACAAATAACAAATTCAAGTTTATTTCAGTGTTATTAAAATAGCAACATGGTGTTTGTAGCTATGCACGATAAAAGTAATCATATTACATGACATATGACTGAACTTCCTGAGCCGACAGTTGCCAGCTCTCTCTGAAAGAAACTGTAACGGCTTTACTAGCCTTGTGTACTTTTCAGAAATGATTGAGAATGACCTTATCGCCGCTCTTTGTGATTGTGAGTGGAATGCAGAATATAGGTCATGTTTTGTGGACCAAGATACATCAAAATTAGTTGGCTCCTGAATTATTTAGGCACACATTTGTTCACTGTACTTACCAAAAGCTCGGGAAACTGGGCGAAGCATTCTGCTGTGAATGCTCTTTCTCTTTGACTTGGGCGTCATCTGGAAAAAGAACAGTAAATAAAAGTGTTCTTAAGATATCAGATAGGGCTTGCTATTATCTACAATAACATTTGATGTGAACATGTTTTTTACATTCATAAAATAGCATAAATAACAATAAGGCTACATTTACAGTAAATCTCTCATGTGGTCACTTACAAACAACATCACTTGGGTACTAATTATCCATCTTAATGAGGCCCCAGACTTGTGCACTAAGGTCAAAGGTGACCTGAGACTAAGCTGTTCTGCCTTCTGGGAGTAATAATTGAGACTGGCCTTTATGTGAAGTGCTCTGTATTCCAGGGGATACAGAAATGAATAGCATTCATAGTAGGCTGCTTTCTGTTGTGTCCAGTTAATCCTTGGAAAGAAGCGGCTCTCAATTGCAATATAGAGAGTTGATTCTAGTCCAACCTCTATAATGTATATTGCTTTTAAAATAGAGCTCAGCCTGCCTAATTGGGCCTTATGAGCAAGGGAAATTATCAAACTTTTAATACCAATGTAAGAGGTAGGCGAGTATAGCTAAATATCACTTAAAGAACAGTGGGAATTAGCATCAGCAGGTTAGGGCTAGTACTAGATGGTATTTTATGATTAGCATATATCTTTGCACTGTGTTTAACACATGCAATACAGCTGATAGTTTTGATACCCAGTGGGTGGAAACCTATGGCAAGTTGGAATTCATTTTGGTAAAATTTTACTTACAATAGCATCAATGATATTTACCTTTAATGGGTGGAAAGTATAAAAAGTCAGACATGGAATACATTTTTCCAAAAATATTAATGTAATATTGTAGCTGCCTTTACTATTACAATATAGATTTTTTTAAAGGCTTGTGCCACCTCCTTTGATGTTTCTTAGATTTTTTTAAAGACCTACTTGAATGAGATACATTTTTTTGTCATAAGCCAACATAAAGAACAGGTGTAACCTAGTAAGTGAGAAGTTTCATTGCATATAGTGAACACTGACACAAGCTATCAGGGGCCAGCATGGCCTTCCAGAGTTTAAGAGTATCTTCCCTGTGGGCCCAGCCTTAGCCTGCTTGAATCTAGAAAAATAGCCACCCCTTCTGTTTTAATTAGCTTAACATTTTGTAGCCCCCCCCCCAGACCTAACCATGACATTTTTACACAAAACAATACAATAAATTTAGACAATACATTTACATAATATATATTATAAAAAAAAGTTCTTTAGGCAAACAAACCACAGATAAAATGTCAGCTTTGAACACATTCAGCCCTCTGCTCTCTGCTGTGTCCACTTCCTACTATTGCACTACATGCAATCTTTAAATTAAATATGCACATGTGAAAAATGTTTACATTGTTCATGATTTCTCCATTTAAGATGTTTTTTACATTTCCCCAATAGTCTTCTAATTGCCATTGGTGTAACTACAAGTGGGCAAGGTGCTACTGCATCCAGGTTCACCGCTCAGTTGGGCCTACTGGGGATATATCACAGCACAATATGAGTTTGTCAATATAAGAATTTCAGATCAGAAAAGTTTTACATTTTCCCCTTTTACTACTATAAACATTATCTAGTTTACGTTTTTCAGGGGACCAGGCAAAAATTATGTAAAATCCGGGAAAATGTAAAATCAGGGAAATGTGTTAAAGCAACTTATTGATCAAGTACTCAAAGGATATAAGCAAAGGAGACAGTTATACTTTGAAGTACAATATTTACTGTGTTAATGACATGGGTTTAACATTTTAGCATTTATGTTACACTATGGGGGGCATGTGCAAGGCCTCTCTGACAGTCACATATACAACCTAAAGCAATAAGTGATTGGTGCATGACTGTGTGAGGTGCAGGCTTATCAGACTTGACTATTTACAGACAGAACCATGGCAAAATGCATCTGGTTAGTATTTCAGAACTCTTAATTTCACTAATAACATGAAGAGAGGACAGACATTTCTAGGACAACATTAAGACAACATTTTTATGCAAAATCCGGGAAAACCTTTTATAAAATCAGGGAAAGTAACCCAATTGGAATGCATTTTCAATTGGTGGGAACACAGAAAATATATGAATTGCAAAAATTGAGGTTTCGCTATATTTGTCCTGACCCATACATAGCATAGAAAACAAAGGATTTATTTACACTATTAGTTTATAAAGTATTACATTACATTCAAACAGAAGAATATCGTTTCTCCCCTGACCCTAAGAATTAACCGGATAACAGTGTGCAATTTTAGCTTTGCCATATTTAATGCATGAGTTCATAGACATGGTTTTGTGATGCCCCTGGGGCCTTTTATTTTTTGTGTGAATCATTCAGGCTTCACAGCAGACTTTACTTTTATCCACATTCAGCACTGCACAGATTTGCATACTGTATGGAGGGGAGCTAGAAGGGCAGAGATAACATTTATTCCATTCTAGTTAAATGTGGATGTAATAAAAACAATATTAAGTAATGCTGTACGTACCACATTTAGTAAAGATGGGGGCAAGAAGAATAATTAACAACAAAAACGCCATCTTTATTTGCAAACAACTAGAATTTTTTTAACTTTCAAAATAGTATTTTTTTGAAAAGATTGTTTTATGGAATACACTTCCTAGCTTTGAAAAAAAACACGTCCTGTTGCAATTTATGGGTAAAATTCTAGCTATATGCAATAATAGCAATGATGCAAAAAAAATAAAAAAATAACTAGTCTAAACAAGTACTAAATCGGATGCAAATTGCCACAGTTCAGCACCCATGCACCATGTACTTTGTGTGTAATTCATGAAAGTAGGCAGAATGAAAGCTATTGGTGCTAGGAGTAAGTTGCAAAGAGCATGAAAAGTGTTTTAATAAAGGGGTGTACACACCGTTGTACAAGTATAACATAAGTTCAAAGGATAGTGCTTGTGTTGAACATACTTTCTGCCTGTTGTTTTACTCATGAAAAAAAGTAATTTGCCATTTCTTGAGCTAAATGAGGCATGCAGGGAAATTAATGCTACTCCATGTTTGCTCCTTGTGAGGTAGAAAATTAGATTACCAGTATAAAATGATCTCCCTTCATCCATTTTTACAACTGTTTTGCTAGCAGAATTCCAGTATACGGGGGGGGGGGGATTATTTGTGCTCTGGTGCCTAGTGGCTTGTTTCCTGTTTTTCATAGAAAACTTTCTCCTATAATGAGATGTTAGCCTAAAGGGATCTGGAGTTCTGCAAAATGTCTAAATGTGCATTGTGTTTCAAGCATAGGCACTGGTTATTTTTACTCTGACCCATGCACCTGCAAGTGTAAATGTCTTCCATAGCCCCTGGTTTAAAGCCCAACCTGTGTTTTGCTCTAGCCTCCTTTATTATGGTCACAAATGTCCAGGTAGAAGTCAAACAATCCAGAGGCACACAGAGCCTTGCGTGCATCAGCTCTGTGTGCCTCTGGATTGTTTGACTTCTAGACTGGATTTGGGGTTGATGGACTACAATTGTGCACCAGACAGCATTGTAATTATCTTCTATAAGGGTGTGAGAGAGCCAGATCTCTATTGGACAAATGCCCAGGTAGCCATTTCTTTAGCTGTAATCTTTGTTTTAATATATATTTTTCTTCACTCAAAGTGACTACGGTATGTCAATTCATAATATACTAAAAAAAAAAGGTGCCATCATGCTTTAGCAATCAGTTTACAGGTTTAGTGATTTATCATGGTCCCAGAATCGCACAGCACACAATTTATATCCTCGTCTAATTGTAGGCACAGTAATCCTATGCAGTGTCGGACTGGCCTACCGGGATACCAGGAAAACTCCCGGTGGGCCCAGGTGTCAGTGGGCCCTCAGGCTGCTAAACTTTTGGCTTATTTCATGGCTATTCCCTATTTCTATGAGAACAAAGTGGCTAAATAGGTGGCATAATAGATTATAGTATGTAAAGAAAAGAGACTAGGTGAATAGAGTTTGAGTAAGGAGAGGAAGAAAATAGTACTGAGAGTGGGCCCCTGGTCTAAAAACTTTTTGTGGGCCCCTGGTCCAAGGTTTTTTGGTGGGCCCCTGGTGTCCCAGTCCGACACTGATCCTACGCAACATTTCACCATTGCATAAGCAAACCTACCTTATCAGTACCCAACAAAATACAACTGGAGTTAAGAGATATGATTGTTCTGTATCAAGCTGGTCAAAACAAAATCTGGAGAAACCACCAAAATATTGTCACAAGAAAAATAACTGCGGTTTGTTTGAAAAAGAAAAATTAAACATTTGCTCAATCTCATAAAACAATTAAAAAGAAAATCCCGTGTTCTCACCAGAAAAAAAGGCACGTGGACTGGTCTGTGTGAAACTGAACCTCACCTTTTTGAAGTTTAGAAAAAAAAAGACATAGGGGTATATTTATCAAAGAGTGAAGTTAGAGATTAACACAGACCTCTAGAGTGAAATTCTGCCACTCTATTAATTTCTATGGGATTTTTAAGAGTATATCTCAATGGGTGAGAGTGAAAGTTCATCCTCGATAAATACGCCTTTCAAGATCCCATAGAAATTAATTAATGGAGAGAGGCGGAATTTCACTCTAGAGGACTGTGGCCATCTCTAACTTCACTCTTTGATAAATATACCCCTTTGTTTTGGGGCCAGTAGATTTTAACTACAAGTCAGAAGTGAGAAAATGTATGCATGAATACAATGTATTACTTAATGTACTGAAACATATTTTATTTTATATATAATAATCAGCAATTCTTGAAAACAAGCTTGAATCCTTTCATGATACATGAAACTTACAGAATGTATTCTGACACATATTATCCTAGAGAAAAATACTGCCTATGTGCGCATGAATTCTGATGAAATAAATGCTGTTTATCAATCTCCTACAGCTGTCATTTATATACGCTGGATTTTTTTCCAACTATAGCTTTGCTATATTCCTCCCTTCCTGGGCCACCCTGACTCCACCTTTCTCTTCCATATTTTCTGAAAAGGGAAACAGTGGCTGAAAATGTAAAGCACATATTTCTAAAAGAGTTAAAGGATGCCTTTGCATGTGCAGGCAAATCTACTAGTGAATCGATATGCAAAGAGTTTATGAAACAATGCCATGGCTATCATCTCTTCAATACTGAAATTCTCATAATGATCCAAATTGTATTTTTAGACATGGACAGGAGTAGGTCTTTATGGCAATTTCCTTCCAAAGGAAAACAAACGGATCCCCTCGTTATGATAGGAAGAATACTAAGTAGCATTCTTCATCTGTACTCCGTGAATATTATTTAGCATTAAAGACCTGAAAATTTGTTTTCATGAGATTTCCTCTATAACACAGAGTTATAATCAAGAAACTAATCTCTACATTCATAATCCAGTCTCCTCTCTTAAGATTTAAGCAGTTCACAATAGGGAAGAAACATATGAAGCTCAGTTTTTTATACCACCAGCATTATGTATCAAATAATGTAGTATTTTTACTTCAGGGTGATCAAGGGCAACCATTTACAAGTTAATGCTACAGTGGACCGGTTCTCAATGAACTATATTACTAAAAGGGTAATACATGAGGGTTTTCTGAAACCCAGATATAGCCCAGATGTTATCTGGGGGACCCAAGATTAGTTTAGAATTATTTATCTTCTGTTAATGGCTTAGAACCCATAAGTTAAGAAGGTCTGCTATACAAATAGATGTAAGCTTGCCTATATATGTGTTTGCAAGTGTGTATATGAGATGTGTACAAATGTGTTCATATTTTTTACTGAAAAAATTAAACTTTATTTTATATTAAATATGTGTGCCTCACGCTGCACACAAAACACTGCTTCAAAACAAAAAAATGAGTGTCTGTAATACACGCTTATGGGATTATAGGACCCCTATGGTCAACTATGCAATCAAAAACCACTGTATCTAGAACATACAGCCTCAGCCTATAGCATAATTCAAAGCCACTTATACCAACTTGCAGACAGCCTGTTTGATCGTTTCACATCTTATCACTGCATGAAGCATGAGGTATGTGAACATCTATTTATGAAAGTTCCCACTGCATGCCTTGCATGATGATGGGCTCTTCAGCTTTTTAGCTCTTCTCAAGTGTGGCGGATCTTTCTTCTTGGTTGCTATAGAAGTCCTATTCACTTTAGAAGCCACACTCCAATTCTAAAGAACTTAAACCAGGCTTCTGCAATTTTGGATATATGTATATGGTTCTGAATTATTAGACTGTATCTGTTCTATTAAACCAATGGTTCTGGGTGAATAGCTGGACAGACACATTAAGGAGTGATCCTTATGTCTCCTCCCATGAATGTTAAAGGAAAACTATACCCCCCCAAACAATGTAGGTGTCTATAAAAAGATATTGCATAAAACAGCTCATATGTAAAACTCTGCTTCATTTTAATAAACCATTTTCATAATAATATACTTTTCTAATAGTATGTGCCATTGGGTAATCATAAATAGAAAATTGCCATTTTAAAAAATAAGGGCCGTCCCCTGGGATCATACGATTCACAGTGCACACAAACATACCAACAAACCATACATGTTAGGTCACATGAGCCAATTAACAGACAGAGTTCCTTCTTTTGCTTCAACACTTCTTCCTGTTACAGTTAGAGCTGCAGTATTTCTGGTCAGGTGATCTCTGAGGCAGCACAGAGACCATCACGAAATGGTGGCTCAAAGCAAGAGATGTAAAAAGGCAAGATTTACTTAAATATATAGACCAGTTTGGTAAGATTCTTTAATATGCCACTTAATAAGATGTAAACTATGTTACTTAGGTGTTCATTTTGGGGGTATAGTTTTCCTTTAAACTCTATCATTTTTGGCAAAGCAAGTGTGTACCATAAGGCATGTGAGCACATTCTTTTGAAGAATTCACAGCATTTATAGAAAGATTTACAAATCTTGTCCCACCAGTGATTTGAACTTTATCTCCCAGCATTTTAGCCAGCTGAATGAAAATACATGCAAGAAGGCTTCAAGTCTAACACTTGACCGTTGTAGAGGAAGATACAACCAGAATATATTGTTACCTACAGAGGAATCTCTCAAAAGGTTTCTGAAAGTCTATGTTGATGAATAATAATGGTGTTATTTCAGTAACAGCAGAAAAATGCCTTTGTAAAAGACCCAAGAGAAAGGCATGCAGCAGAGAGGCAAATGAAGAAGGATAGTCTAAAAGACGACAAGAAAACCGAAAATAAAAATACTTACACTTCTACAGCAGAGAGTCTCCAAGCAGCAAAAAGAAAAGGGACAGGATATGAATAAAAAGGAAAGAAAGCAGGAAACATCAACAAAGAGCAGAAAGAAGCCAAAAACGTTAAATAAAAATAATAGTACAAAAGAAAAGACATAGTAAGTAAAATGAAGGGAGGCCCCTATTGCTTCTGGCCTTCAGCTTATCATAAATATAATGATATCAGACTCAGGGAACACGTGCCTTATGAGCAACACCACTTATTAATTCTTCCATAACAGATCCAAGGCACCGTCTATTATAGTGATCTAATCAGCACTGTACACACTGTAATCACATTATATAGGAGCGTTGTTATTATGGAAGTGCACCTGCATTGACTGGAACACACTGTCTATGCAAAATGAGACAGGAATAAAAATGCCAGGCTTCTGTTTCTTTTCACAAGAACCCAGGATTGTAAAATTGCTTCTTGTTTTCATACACAGTCATACAGAATCCAGGGGAAGCAAGGCATGCAAATTGTGAACAAAGTATTAGCAAAATGTCGTATGGGCCAACAGAGCTTAAAACCAATTTTCTTCTTCTGCCGCGGTGAAAGGAGGCAGAAAACCGACACGCTACTTTGCAACCCTTCAAAACCATATCATGTAATAATAATGGGATCACCACACTAAAATCAAAATAGTAACTACAGAAATGTATTTTCATTACTAATATATATCCCTAGAACTGTGTCAGTTCTAAATTCTATGAACAATGTAACTCTATAAAAATGGCATATACTGATATTCGTTGTACACCACATAGGGCAAGGAAAGCTGGCAAATACCTGCAGTATTAGTTGACTAATAAACCCAGGGAAAGATTTATCAAAACTCTGAATTCAATATCTTGTTAACATGAACATTTTTACAGGTAAGGTATTTTGCGTGGCATACGACACAAGTAATTTGATTGTAAAATTTACATTTTCCAGATACACCCTCCACAAGGAAACTTTACATAACCACAAAGAGCTACTGATATTACATATACCTCGTGCATGTTTTATAAACTATTTCCTACAATTGCCCTTTTTTATATCACGTGCCCTGCTATTTAACATCACAACCAGGCTAATAGAACAAACAACTATACTATCTTCTTTCCCTTCATGTAAGTTATTATTTTCCTCTTGCTCCCCTTCTCTATCGACATCACCCACACTTCTGAAAGGTGTCCTGTCTTCCTGTATCTGATGGCACAAAGCAAAGCTATGTAGCAAGCAAATTTAAAAAGTGCATTTCAAAATCTAAAATTTTTTTTCGAATAAATATATCTCGATAGAGTAAGTCAAATTATCAAAGTTTTTGGACCCTAAAATTAATTTGCTGAGGGACCCATTAACATCTAGTTATACCACTGATTAAAACTACATTATAATAATTTAAGGATCAGAGCTGGAACTAGGGAACTGGGCAGAAGAGGCATATGCCTAGAGTCCACGTTGGGTGTGATAGGCAAGTACCTCTCCTGCCTACCTACTCTTGTCAGGGCCCTCATTCCCCCTCATTTAACATTGTACTCCACTTCCTTCCCCCCCCGTCACTATTCCTCCCCGTGTTTCCTTGTGTGGGGGTGGCAGGAGGGTTGGCTGGCTTGGCCTGCCACATATAAGGATTTATGTTTTCTTGTTGATTCATCGAATAGGAGAAACAATAGCTTATCTGAAAACAGTTCCATCATCAAGTGCTGGCTCTTTCTGAAAGAACAGAATCAGGCAAAATGACCTAAGATGGCTGCCTACACACCAATATTACATCTTAAAAATATATGCTTATTGGTTCAGGAATACAATTTTATATGCAGAGTGACTTATTTGCAGTGTAACAATGTAATTTTGAAATTTAAACTACACCATAAAAATATGACAGAATCCCTTTAACATCAATAAATCAAATGTCTTATCAAGGTTATTATGATGTGTTCTAGTATCATAGAAAACAACAGTTCTGTTTAGAAACGCAAATACTTTTATAAAAAAACGTAAACAGAAACTTAAAGGGCTATTCCACACGGGGAGATAGTGAGCGTTTGCGGTCGCGGCGACAACGCGCCGCGACCGGCGCAGGCGACAGTTTTGTATGGGCGCCTATGTAAAAACGCCTGTGCTAACCACAAGAGGCGATGCGCTTTTCAACAGTCGCCTGAAAATGCCTCGCCAGGCTTTTTCAGGCGACTGTTGAAAAGCGCATCGCCTCGTGTGGTTAGCACAGGCGTTTTTACATAGGCGCCCATACAAAACTGTCGCCTGCGCCGGTCGCGGCGCTTCGTCGCCGTGACCGCAAACGCGTCGCTATCTCCCCGTGTGGACTAGCCCAAATAGTCCGTAAAGAAATAATCTCAGCTTTTGAGGCAGCTATACAATGTCTTGTAGGGCTCTAGGGCTTAACTCGTAGCACATAACAAAAATGCTAAAAAGGGTCAAATGTCATTCATGGCTCTAAAGATGAAAAAAACACTAATACAAACAAAGAACTTCCACTGCAAATAAAGCTTTTATTGTCAAACCATGCACAGAATTATTTATACATATAATTATATATATACTGAGATATATATACTGAGATATATATATATATATATATATATATATATATATATATATATATATATATATATATATATATATATATATATATATATATATATATATATATATATATATATATATATATATATATATATATGTTTTCCTATTTTTGCCCACTTAATAGTGAAGGCTGGGCTTAACTGATATGTTATAAAGTCAACAGCCAGTGTCACGCTTCATTTCAGTGCCCTACAGATCCATGAACTTCCTAATTTATGATCTTCTGGGGCCAAAAAGACAATGTGCTGAAGTTCTGCCTGTCAGTACGTATGGATTAATCATTGGTGAGACAAAAGAGAGCCATTACATATTCTGCTTACCTATTTCTCCTTTTTCAAATCCTTAAAGTAATTGTTCTATATAAAAATAAAAATGGGGTACAGAGCTGTGCAAAAATATTTTCAATTTAGTTAGTTAACCAAAATGTAATGTATAAACGCTGTAGTGAGGAAATGTGTAACAAAATAGCCAGAACACTACTTCCTGCTTTGCAGCTCTCTTGGTTTCCAATGATTGGTTACCAGGCAGCAACCTATCAGTGACTTGAGGGGGGGGGGACATGGGTCATAACTGTTGCTTCTGAATCTGAGCTGAATGCTGAGGATCAATTGCAAACTCACTGAGCAGTAATGTCCCATGTGCCCCCCCCCATAAAGTCGCTGACTAACTCACTCGGTAACAGAGTTAGAGAGCTGAGCTATTATGATAGACATCCAGTCACTCCAGCCTTTATACATTACATATTTGGCTAACTAACTATATAACAAATATTTCTTATTTTGCACAGCCTATCTATTTACCTTGTTTTTATTTTTACACTTTTCCTTTAATGCGTATCAAGACCATCACCTACATTGTAGAATATGCCCATCTAACTGTCTCCCTCTGTCCCTATGGTTTATGAAGTCTTAGTGCAGTTTCTCAAGCTGTCATTTGTGAGCACAGGGATTTGCTAATCACATTGCTTAATATATACCCCGAGGCCTTGCCACTGGCTCTTTGGTTCCCCTTTAAAGTACCACAAAATCTAGAGGACAGCTGCTTCAAGGTCTGAATATCATATGAACAATACATGACATGGGGATTGCAGACAGAAATAAAAATGTTTTCATTTTGTTGCAGCCTAGAAATGATATCTAATGAGATGACACTAAATTGTTGAAGAGTGATATTATAGCTCAGACTACAAAGAAGCAAAAATACACAGAATAAAACTATTATTTATCACCCATAACTGGAAATGTCATTCTGAGAGTGATATGTTCAACAATATGGTGCTATTTTTTTAATGCAACTAAACTCCCAATTAACTATGGATGTTTTACTGTATTTGTTTTTAAATTGTAAGCGAGTCAGTCAATAATCTACATTGTGATCCAGCAATGTAACTAACCCTACACTGCCAAGTTGTTTGACGTATTTGGGGATTTTTTGAGGATAACAAGCTATGTAACTTTAGGCAGTGTAGTTAAGAGGCTACTAAAGCAAAAAAAGTAATGTCCTGGACTTGGCAGAGGAAGAATAGTTCAATTGCTGGATACCCTCCTCTGCCAAGTCCAGGACTTACTGAATAGAATTGCATTGTCTTGATGCAATGGGAACTTGATGCATAGTTACGTAGTTAATTAGGGTTTCAAAAAACACAAGGGTTCACCCCAAAAGAACCTCAGTGAATATGTCCGCAAACAGATATATCTATACACTTACATATATAAATATATATACCAATACTTATACTAAACAAACTGTAGATTTTTAGTATCACAATAGCCTTGGGTATTACACATGGCCAGGAAATCATTCAAGCCACTGTTAAAGGGATTTATAGAATTTGCCATCACAACTTTACTGCTCTCACTGTGAAAACCACCTACACTCTTTCAAATGAAAATGCAATTCATTCAGACTAAAGGGTTGCCCCCTTGTTCTTTGATCTTTTTTAAGGGAGAACAGACCCCCTGCTATCTATCTATAATGTCCTCTAATGTACTTGTAATAGTGAATCATGTATCCTTGCAAGTGCCTTTTCTCAAAAGAAAACAACCCCAACCGTAGCAGTCTTTCTTCATATTTTAAATTGTAATTATTTTACGTCTAGATGCATTTCTGCAGGACTGGGGCCCAAAACTGCACTGCATACTCAATATGAGGCCTTAAAAAGAGCCAAAATGATGTTTTTATCCTCACGTTAATGCCATTTTTATGCAAGGCAGTACTTTATTTGCTTTTGTAGCCACTAAGTTATACTGCAAAGGATGCACTAACACACTACCATTTGCATTTATGTTATTTCTACCAATGTGCATAACTCTAATAACATTGAACCTCATTTGCAAGTATGCTGCTAAAATCCTGCATTGAAACTTTTAGTTTTGTACAGTTTATTCTCATCAGCAAATATAAAAACATTACTCACAATACCCACCCCCAATTCATTAATAACTTAAATTTTATTTAAAAATTAAAGAGCCACAGAGAGACCCCTGTGATACTCCACGAACAACACTGTTCCATTTACCACCACTCTTTGTAATCTATCCTTTAGTCAATAATCTGTCCAAGTACAAATATTATGTTTCAGGCCAATATATCTTAACTTAATTAGAAACCTTTTGTGTGATACTGTAGTAAATGCTTAAGCAAAGTCTAAGTAAATCACATCTACTGTCATCCTAGAGCCTAGGTTTCTGTATTTGGCAGCACACTCTCTATGCACTTTACTTACTTAAAGGGATACTGTCGTGGAAAAAAATGTTTTTTACAAAATGTATCAGTTAATAGTGCTACTACAGCAGAATCCTGCATTGAAATCTGTTTTTCAAAACAAGAAATGGATTTTTTTTATATCTAATTTTAAAATTTGCTATGGGGCTAGACATTTTGACATTTCCCAGCTGCCCTCAGGTCATGTGACTTGTGCTCTGATAAACTTCAGTCACACTTTACTGCTGCACTGCAAGTTGGAGTGATGTCATTACCCCTCCCTCCTACAAACTGCTGTAATGTAAATAGAGTCTTGTCTGCTGAGCCTGTCAATTGAACAATAGGCAGGAATCAAGATAAGCTCTCACTGACACCACTTCAGAAGGACTGAAATAAGATATATACACATATATATATACACACACACACACACAATTCATTTTGGGCACTGGAAAAAATATTTTATATAGATAGTTTATTTAAATTTGTTTACACAAAAATTAAACACAGGAGAAACACAGGAGTACACTCCCAGAACTGATGACAGGGAATAGAAAAAAGGATAAAATAAGGACATACTTGAAAACCAGGAAAACTTAGGAGGAAGTCTAGAAAGGGTTAAAATAGCTCAGGAGAAAGGAGACAGTAAGTAGTAAATAAAAAAAGAAGTATTGCAGGCAGGAAAGGAGCAAGGTCTGTGTGAGGTGGATAGCAGAGGGAACTCACAGCTCCTTTACCTCATCTAGTAACCAGTAAAACTAACTAGGAAGGCAGCAAGGAGAGAAAGTTCCCCTCACCAAAGGAAAGCAGAGGACAAACTTACAGAACGGCAGGAGCTTTGATAGTGTCTGTGGGAGGAGGGGCTGCTAGTGCAGCTGTAGAGCAGGACGTAGGAAAGTGAAAGTAATTGCTTCCCTGCAAACCATGTGACCTCTCTCCTCCAAACACACAGGGGCAGAGAGGGGAGGGGGAGTGTACAGCTAGATCTATCTCATGTCATGGTGCGACCTGGCTTTTCATTACAGAGTGGCTGCCTCCAAGCACACAGGTAATGCTGTGCCTGCTGTTAGAGCAGCACAGGATGAATGTGTAATGAGCAAAAACGGAAGCCCCCATGACAAAATACAAATTAAAATAACTTATGCATGGATTTGTGGATTAACATTTTATTTGCCAGACAGTGTTTATGGATGTGTGTTTTTTATAAAAATGCAAAAAAAAAAAAGTTTAAAATGACGACAGATTCCCTTTAATAAGAATAGAAGAGAGCTACAGTATTAGGCTGGAATAGGAAAAAGCAAATGCTTTACAGATTAATACATACATATATTAATACATATGTTTTAGCCTTCATTTGACTTTATGTTGTAATTAGATATGTTCTATATTGAGATTATCGTATACTCCTACAATAAATTGTTCCTGTCTTTCAGGCTAAAATAATTGTTTCAGTTATAAATGGCAAAACAATGAGCCAGAAAGGCTCTACTGACACCAGTACTGTTCTCCTTTCATTTACTTAAACGAGACATATTGTGTGTAAACCAAGGATGTGCCAGTGTATTATACTCTTTCAAATATAGAAGGAATGTGCTTAAACAATCTGTTTTGCATTGACTTAATGAAAATGTATGCAAAAACCCTACTAATCCCACCCATCTGTTCGCTTTCTGCTGCACCAGACTGTGCAGAGGAGCCTACCAGCCAGAAGGTAGGCTGACCTGATAGGGAACTGAAGCCTGTCTTTGCTCGCATGGCTACAGGGCTGTCTACATTGGCTATCCCCCTCTTACTGTTCTTTTGGCAGGGACTGTTAGGACACGCCCATCCTTTATTTGAAACTTGGACAGGGACTGTAGATAATGGTTCATTAAACTACTTTTACAAATGCAACATTTGGGACTTACACAATACCTCAACTGTTATAAATTGAGATGAACCGGTATGCATGAATAATTCATTTCATGGACAAGAATGGATTGCATTTAATAGGTTTATTGTTTATTAAAAATGTGTCATAAAAATAAGTAACACTCACCATACATGTATCTAAATCCTCAAGACGGTCCATCTCACTAAAATCCTCTATTGTAATAGTGGATCTCTTGGCTGGCCTTTCTTCAACTGTTTCTATTTCCATGGAATCTTGCTGTGGAAGTGGCTTGCCGCGCTTGGTCAGATGATCAGCCTTTGTATAAGCAGAAACATAAGTGCTTATTATGGTCATCATAAATAAATAAATTCTAATTCTGTGGTCTCTGAAGCACAGAGGCATTGTTTACCCTACTTGGTAGTCAACAAGTACCTCAGTGGCTGGCAAAAACACCTTTTTTTTGGTATAGTATTGCATACTATTCCCTATGTTTCTTGAACAGACAACAAAGTATGTGGCATGTAAAACATACAACCCTGTAAATCTTTATAGTATAGACTGCTCACAGATATTGTCTGGGTAGAGCATTACTAGTGGATGGTATGCTCATGCCAACCATCAAACCAGCTTGGGAGAAAAAATGTATAAAAAAAAAAAAACAAAAACAGTATTCATGGAAAAACCTGCATATGTACATAGTGTAACTGACCATGCAGGGTCACCCTTACATACAAATGAGATATCTTGTATTGCTGCTTATGAATACACATTTGCTTACCAATTTATGATGGCTATTTGAAAGTGCATCTAGGATTTCATCAACAATCCGGTCAGAAAGGAATGATGCTACGGTCAATTTCACTTCACTGTACAAATGAATAAAAGAGAGAAAGTGGTTTACAGTTTCAAACTTTGCTATGAGGTTAAAAAGGAAAATTTATTGTCAACGTTTTGGTCCTGTTATGGATCTTTCTCAAGACATTGAGAAAGGTTCAGAACAGGACCGAAACGTTGACAATAAACTTTCCCTTTTAACTGCATTATGAAGTCCTGGAGTGCGTCAATTTTGGGAAACTATTATCTATAATATACGTGACAGCACCCAGGCATGAAGAGAACACTCTACTGGAGTGCACACAGCTGGAACTATATATAAGTCCAAACACCTTATATGTGTGAAACAAAACACTTCACACTTTACACGTATAAGGGTGGTGCTGGTGTATAAAGTATAATGCACTGCAATTGTAGAATTGGGTAACTTTTTTTTGGAAATTATGGTTTGATCGATAAATGTATGTCATGTTAATATTGGGTTGTTAAGGTATATGATGTAGGGTTTAAACCATGTAACCTGTATTAGTTACGCATTAGTATATAACAGAACAGGGTTCATCCTATGTACCGAAGTTCTTGGTGGGTGTTTCAACTGCCTATCAAATGCCTTTAAATAGGCTATGATGCCATTAGCGCCAATGATGCTTGAGAAAGAGGTGGGAGCATCGCAACGTTGCATGTATGTTTGGCTTGGTAAAATTTGTTTTGTTTCATGCACATAAGGGGGCCCATTTACTAAAGGTCGAAGTGAATTCAAAGTGAATTTTCGAATTTAAAAACTTTGAATTTCAAAGTAATTTTTGGGTACTTTGACCATCGAATAGGCCTAAATTCGATTAGAATTGAAAAAACTTTTACATTTGAATGATTTGAATTCGATCAGAAACGGCTAAATTCACTCAAAAAAAAAAACGTAGACTATCGAATTTCTACAATTCGATGGTCGAAGTTTTACCACTTTGAAATTCGACCCTTAGTAAATGTGCCCAAGGTGTCTTATTTGTTTATTATTTGTGTCTTATTTGTTATTAATTTGTCCACGGACTAAGTGTTAAGTGTTATATATATATATATATATATATATATATATATACCATAGGAATGAATGAAGCAAAGTCTTTGAAAAGCAGCTAGTAAGTTGCAGAGTGCTGCTTCATTCATTCCTATGGTGTATAATACGAGGGGATGAGATGGCGTCTCCTAGGGAGCGAGCACCGAGATTCCCACTGATAAATATATATATATATAGTCACCTACAAGAGGTCCTCTGCACTCAACCCATTATCAATATATTTAAGACAGAGACATTTGTCTCACAAAATGTCTCACAGTTGACTATATGTATTTTGTGGTCACAGCCTCATTGCACCCCCACCTAATGGTTTTAAAAAATAGTGGTGAGCACAACTTTCCCTTGTTTGTTATAGTTATACAGGAGCAGTGACCAGCTCCATGTTGTAGCTCCCACCCTTCCCAGCTATAGTCAGGTGATCCCACTGATGTCTAATAAAAGGGCAGCCAAGTTTGGGGGTTTTACTTTGAAAGCAGCTAGTAAGTTGCAGGGAAAACTTAGTCCCTTTGTAAAATGTATAATTAAGCAATTGAATTCTTAATGAATCATATGAAAATTAAGCGTAGGACTGGCCAGATATGGGATGACTTTGACGTAGTTGGCCAGCTTAAATATATTGCAATATATGGACAAACAATCCCTGTGTTGTTTAAAGGGTAAGGCATTTTTTAGTAGCAGTATGCACAAAATGTCTCTGTCTTAAATATATTGATAATGGGTTGAGTGCAGAGGACCTCTTGTAGTTGACTATATGTATTTTGTGGTCACACCCTCATTGCACCCCCGCCTAATGGTTTTAAAAAATAGTGGTGAGCACAACTTTCCCTTGTTTGTTTAGGAGCTATTTAACGGGAAACTATACCCTGAACATCTATAAAATAATATTTGATATAACAGCTTATATTTAAAACGCTGCTTCATCTTAATAAACCATTTTCATAATAATATACTTCTCTAGTAGTATGTGCTATTGGAAAATCCAATACAGAAATATGTAATTTTAATTACTATGGGTTGCCCCCTAGCTCGTACAATTTACAGTGTTCACACACAAACCAAGGGAACACATACATACTAGGGGTTATTCAAGACAATGAATGGGCAGAACTTATTTTTTGCGTTTATTCCAGCTACAGTTAGAGCTGCATTATTTCAGGTTATAGATGAGGGAGAACAGGTAACATAAATATCATAAAATGGTGGTACAAGGGCAATATTTACTGATATATATGTGTCGCTATGGTAAGAGTCTTTAATAGGTCACTTATAATTATGTAAATTAAATGTTGGTTAAGTATTCATTCTTAAAGTATAGTTTTCTTTTAATATTGATTACAGAAAGAAAACATTCGAATATGTTTTCTTCTAATATGTTTTCAAAAGGTACACTGCCATTTACAAGCCTTTAGGAGGAACTTATTCTAAAGAAGTGTAGCATTCTCCATTGCACCATACCTTATTTTGTTTAGGATGTCAATTCCAGATTGTTCAAGCAAAACATTTTTTACAAAATTTCGAGGAATGGATATTTTCTCAGTGCTTGCTTGAATAAGGTCTTCACGAATGTTGGACTTTTTCATAACATTTGGACACAGACTCTCAGCTGCATCAACCATTGATTCAAGAAGGTCCTAATATAATAAAATAAGAAATCATCAGTAACTTAAGTTTTTTTCTTTATGTTAGAGTACAAGACAAAACTGATTATACAACAGGTGTTTTAGGTGTCTTTCACTATCAGCACCTATTGTTTTTATTTCTTTGTGTAGTAATCTAAGAAGAAGGCTCATTTAGAAAAATGAAAGCATAAAACTTAACAGACCCAATCACCAAAAATACCGTGTCATACAATACCACTAGCAAACGGTTTCATGCTTTGGTGGAGCTCCGTTTTTAATGCTACTTGTTCCTTCCATAACTGTTATAGTGATTTAAAAAGGCTCATTATTTCCTGCAGAAGTGTATGATACTGTAATGAACAATTCAGCCATACAGTAACCAGAATTTGCCAGAGACCTCTACTTCAGCATTGTCATGAGCTAAAGGATCATGGTTGGACATAACTGGTTTTAGGATTACTCATTTACTGGACGAAAGCAGATCTACGATCATTCACTCCTTCATGTACTCCCATTGACAAGCACGGTGTCGGCCTGTGTACAGCTATGCTGAGGGTATTTTGGCAGAAAAATGCAAACTTTTGGGTTTTCTGATTGAGATTAAAAGAATACTGTGAAACAATATATATTTATAATATAGAGTATATAGAATATAATTATATTCTGACTTGTGCATATAGACATAATCATTAAGTCAAAGGGTACAAAAATTTAATTCCAAATACCCAAACAGTAAGGGTTTAGCAAAGGTCGATTTGATTTTACCCAAAAAATTCAAGTTTTTGAGGGTATTTATCAGTCAAAACTCAAATTTTTGGGTTTAAAAAAAAAATCTAATTCTTTGAGATTTATTATATCCCAAACCTGGAAATAGCTCAAATCCAAAAATAGTCCAGCTAAAACCTTTCAAGGTAATGTAGAAGTCAACAGCAGCGTCCCTTCAACCATTTGGAGATGTTTCTAGCCTTGATGACATTCACATGACATTTTATTCGGTAGGTTTCACTCGAAAACACGTTTAATTAGAGCAATTCAAGTTTTTTTCAGGTTTTTCACTCCGATTCACGGATTCAGGTTTTTTTCAGTTTGAGTAGTGAGTTAATTAGGGGTACCTCACAAACCTCTAAAACTCAACCTTTGATAAATAACCCCCTATATAAAAAGATGTAAAGGTAATACATTTACTGGCTAAGATGATGAGCGGACTAATTATGACTAATGTGTTACTATTACTAGAATCATTTAAAATATATATATATATTTTAATACATTATCTGCAGCCAGCATTTAATGAATGACCCTGAACTCCATGCAAGATAACATATTGTACATTTATATGCCATAAATAACTCTTAGACATTCCGCATAGCCAAGGCAAAGCAATTCATGAATGAAGTAGCAGTTGTATATTCATACAGTAACTTATTTTCATATGGTTTTCTCTTGAGAGTAATTTGGCCTAAATTCAGATTAGCAGTAGGAGGCGAAAAAGTGGAATTTTGCTTTAAAGTAAAACTGATCCCAATTTTACAGAAAATTTTCACACCCATTTCCAGAATTCTAAAATAGTCTATAAAATACTGAAATTAGGTTCCTTAGGCAAGAATATGGCCAAAGCAGCTGCTTATGACTAAGAACATCAGCTCAAATGCTGCAACAGCCAACCATTGAAATACAGGTATGGGACCTATTATCCAAAATGCATGGGACTTCAGATTTTCCAGATAATGGGGTTGAAGAACATTTATTGTGCATAGGAATTTTTTTTTTTAACCTTTAAAACACATTCCTATTATTATTTCAGTGTTTTCTTCTGGTATATCCATAAGAGGCTGCAGTCCTAAATTGAGTTTTGAGTGTGGCATTTATAGAAAAATTGATATAGTGGCACAAATGTTTTTTTAGCAGTTTTTCTATCTTGTTTAGAGTGCATTTCACTTTAAGAATAAGAGAAGATTATAACGTAGAAGAAATGTAATTTACAAAATAGATTACAAACTATTAGCATGATCTTTTAAGTGCTTGCACAGTCTTTTGCAAATTAACCAATGATAACGAGAACTGATGCTTTTTAATATACAAATTGCAGCAACTGTAAGGGATGTTGGATATATCTTTATCTATTTACAGTATTTGCATATTAGGCTCTAAAATGGAAATTCACAACAAAACATTAAGGGGCAGATTTATCAAGGGTCGAATTTCGAAGTGAAATATACTTCGAAATTCGACCATCAAATGGCTATACTTCGAATGTCAAAGTTTTTTCACCGAATTTAACCGTTTCGCGATTCAAATCAAACGATTCAACAAATGATTTTACTTTGACTACAAAAAACTTAGAAAAATGCATTAGAAGGTCCCCATAGGCTAACATAGCACTTCGGCAGGTTTAATTTGGCGAACTATTGAAGTCAAAGAGACAGTACTTCGATTATCGAATGGTCGAATATTCGAACGATTTTTACTCTGAATCAAATTCAAAGTAAATTCTAAGTTGTAGTATCCTATTCGATGGTCGAAGTATCCAAAAAATTACTTTGAATTTTGAATTTTTTTACTTTGAAAATTCCCTCTATTTCACTTCGACCCTTGATAGATCTGCCCCTAAGCCTGAGGCTTTGCTCGCATAAAATATAAATAAATAAAGAGTGACTACAGATCCATTCTAATGCTTCCAGAATATAATCAATAAAGGCGCCTTGAGAAAATATCTGCTTGAGTTAAAACATCTAAACCTCTGCAGTAGGGCTGACACTGTTTTCCCACAAGAGATGCAAAACAGCATCTAGTTTGCAGTCAATTCAAGCCTCCTGCAAGTGAACGGAGACAGCATCCTCATATACTATCCCTGGAACCACTGCAGAGAAACAGAAACCTGCAATCTTTCATAACTATCAAAATAACCGAAATAATTTTCTTTGATATACAGGCCGCATATTTTCATTGCTTTGAAGAAGCTCCTATTAATACATACTCTGTGAGTTGCCCTACAGTCTTATAGGCTATGTGACCTGCATTGACAATCCCCAAACAGATGACTCTTGTTATTATATACAGTAAATATAGAGCTATAACTGTAGGAAGCTGTTAAACAGTGGCTGCATACCAAGAATTTAACCATTTGAGCACAGCACCCTAATGGTTATTACTGCATAAAGAAGCAAACATGCTACTAAAACTATAAAATCACACACAAAATATCTCTGGAGCACAGTATACAAACATAATAACCCCTGCCTACAGAGCAAGGTGTTAGAAGAGCTAAAAAAGTTGAATTTAAAGTTACCGCAGAAAAAGAACATCTCTGTATACGGTTGACAACTGTACAACACTGGGCAAATCTGCCGTTGGATGCTAAATATCTGCAATTAATCAGTTATTACCTCTGTTCGGCAAGTTTCAGTGTGCCCTTTGTCATACTCTTGTAATTATGGCTATTGCCACACAGGCTCTGAAAACAGGCCAAAAATCAGGCCCCATGTATTTCAGCAGGCCGATTTCGGTCCCTGTATGAACCTATCTACAGGTGGACGAGACATTATGTAAATATTTCACTCAGCTATTGTGCTACATCCCTCCATGTAATTTTCATGTTGATTGTTGTTATACCTTTATCCAATCAAAGGATTTCTGGGACATCATACCTCCCAACTGTCCCTTTTTCGGAGGGACAGTCCCTCTTTTGACAGCTCAACCCACAGTCCCTCTTTTCTCTGCACTGAACAGCCAAAAAAAAGAAACAAAGTTTCTCACTTAATTGGCTTTTAGCAGAGAGCCCAGAACAGCTAACAGGTGCAAATAAGATACTTTGTAACAATTTTGAGACACAAAAACACAGTTTAGATAAGGAGAAATATTTTCAAACTTTCATAACCTGCCAAATTTTATAAAACAAACATGGTAATTAGGGGTTGTGGCCACAGAAAGGGGTGTGGTGAAAAATTTGTTGTGCTACGTGCGGGAAAAATTTTTTTGTCCCTCTTTTTACTTCCAAAATGTTGGGAGGTATGGGACATGATGTGCCATAAAATGCCATTTTAGTCCATACAAGGCTTTTGTATGCTTTTCACTGAGACTGTGTGTTTTCCCTTTACTTTGGCAATTACAACTGCAATACTGAGTAAATCAGTCAAAAAAAATTAGCGTATAACTATGGAGTGGGCAAAACGGCTTAAAAAGTTGCTCAAAGCATGCTTATAGGAACGCAATTCTTGATCGCAGCCAATTGGAAAGCCCCTACAGCATCAGCTACTTCCGAATTAATCAATAAAATACAGCAAATAAGCTGGATGGACTACTTAACAGCCTTACCTCATTGCCCTTTGTGGAGGACTGATTATTGCGGCATTCATATTATAGACAACTACAAAACCAAATCTGAAGCACTTTGGACTACACTACCCGGTATGAGGAGCATAGGCAATATGTAATGGGTATTAACCGAGATGCATTGACTCCAACAATATCAAAAAGTGCTGAACCCATTGGAAACCCTTTATCCAGAAAGCTCTGACTTATGGGAATTCCATCTCAGATAGACTCCATTTTAATCAGATAATTACAATTTTTAAAACTAATTTCCTTTTTCTCTGTAATAATAAAACCGTACCTTGTACTTGATCCAAACTGATATATAATTAATCCTTATTGGAGACAAAACAATCCTATTGAGTTTATTTAATGCTTAAATGATTTTCAGTATACAAAGTATGCAGATCCAAATTATGGAAAGAACCCTTATCCGGAAAACCCTAGGTCCTGAGCATTCTGGATAACAGGCTCCATACCTGTAGTAACACTGTATGCATACACTATTTACAGTGTGTACTTTAACACATTATGCAGCTTAGAGAACTGTAATGGCAGGTAATGTTGCAAATGACATAAGGCTACATTTGCATCCCCAAACAGGGTACATTAAAATGAACCAATGAGAAATTCCATAAAATACTAAACATACTTTCAGCTGCTCATCTACCACTCTGGTGACCTCCCCAGCCATGGATTCCAGTGTTTCTTGAATTGGAATGGGTAGACTGTTGGCCCCAGCCCATGCTGCTCCACCAAGATGATACAAGTTTGGCAAAAGCTGTAAAATGTATGAACATATACTGGCTTTACATAACAATGTATGAAACAACAATACAAAAAAAAATATAGGGAGCTATTACTGATACTGAGAGCAATGGAAGATTTGCTAGGGTAATATGAAGTATAGTTTCAGACAGTTTGAAGTTAATGTTCACTCCATGTTTTGCACAATGAAAGCAAATTTAATGCTAAGCTATGTTTCAAAATAATTGTCAATTACAGGTACTTGCAAATCTAACTGCTACTGAAACAGTGTGTGTGTCTCTTCCCATTCTTTCCACTGCTTGTTCTGACTAATAAGGCTTCTCCTGACTTCAGGCAGCACTCCAATTCCCACAAAGCCTTGCATGTTCATTGCCCTGAGAAGAAAGAATATAACAAAAGCATGCAATTCACTGTGGGAATTGGAGTCTTGGCTGCTGATGATTTTTGCTTCATTGCTTCTGCAGTCAGGCAAGCATTTAAAAGAAAATCAAAGGACAGAACAATATCACTGAAACAGCTATTGCATGCAAAATTGAATTGAAACGTTTAACCAATGTCTATTGTAGAGTTGATTAGCATAAGATTGTTTTTTTTAATATAATTTTGGGTGAACACTCTTTTAACCGGATACAGACCTACACTTAATTCCCAAGGGAGAAATAGACCTGTAGCAATGGTTAAGCTCTAGGGTTGAAACCCTCCAAACTGACTCACCATGTAACTTTGTGTACAGTCAAATTGATTTCATTTAATAACATCATAGCAACATGGAGGAGTTGTTTCTTGGAGTTTACGGGTATTTCTCTCAATACCGTGGGCAATAACAAGAGCAGCTTCTGCAGCTACAACAAAAAAAGCTGTGTGTGCAGTCTTATATCTGCTTTTTATAGGATACCAAAGGAAAGTTAACTCATACTTCCGTTCCCTCACACTGCTTAACTGTCGCTGACAAATAACAATAAAGCTTACGGTTTTTGAATTCTTTGCATCTCGCATTATTCTTTCTGCGGACTTCACATCTTCTATGACAAAATCTACACCGCAGTTTCTCAAGGAGTTCAGGTGGTCTTGAACTTTGACACATATTCTGTCAATCATCTGTTAAAAGTAGCACATTTATTAAAAACTAGTAAAAAAGAAGCAATAGCACCAGTGACTAAAACAGCAGTAATAACAATAATATCGTTATAGTCCTTTAGCACTTATTTTTATATAGCCAATTCACAGAACATTACCAGCGCAATGGATCCCTGCTCTACAGAGCATAACGACAGAATGAAACAAGCTGAACTCTAGGGGAAAATAGACAGAACTACTAAAATTGCTTTTGTTCCCAATGGCAGAGGAACATTTACTTGTCTAGCAGACTATGATAAGAAAGTCGTTTTATACTTCAAAATGGTTTTGTTGTTGCTGTACTCTGATAACTACAGCAGCTAAGCGAAGCCTGCTTCACCGTTTTTCACCTCCACGAGGCAGAACATACAACAATTTAGCTAGTGCGGCATAGAGCTATCAAACAAACATGCTTGTTGAATTGGATCCAATACTATTGCTACAAAAATGGAGTGAGATTATGCTTTTTTTGTCTCTCAAAATACTTAGATTCTCATTCATGCAAATGTACTGCATATTGTATGACAGCTAGTAATTTTGCAGTATTTTGCCTTTCTTTATACAGTACTTAAAGCTGCTTAAATAAAGGCAATCCCCACTGCCTGATAATGAAAATCACATGTAAACATCAGTGCTATATTTCATCTTGCCAGCAATGGGGGACTGGGTGCAATTATGTGCTAAAGCTGTCTTTTGAAAAGGGAAAAATATGTCAAAAAAATTCTAAAATGTGCTATATTTTATTAACAGGAATGTATGCCTAATTGTCACTAAACGGTTTCTTATCAGATTTCCCATTGTTTTCTGTCCAATCTCTGGACTGAAAACAAAGTTATCAAGTTAAAGATAAGTCACAATAGGTTTTCTGCCGAAAGAAATAAAAAACAAAAAAAAACAGCAACACCAGAGTCCTCCCATGCCCACAGTAAGAGAGACCTATGGCATCCACCTGTCACAGTACACACAGGGGAAGGGTTGGGTGAGAGATAGCCGGCTTGGGGGCTGGTAAACAGCTGAAATCGGACCCATGTGCACATCATTGTCAACCGATTGTTTAAAGTAAGCTTTATCAAAAGTGAATAGATGAAAACAGTGGCCTAATTACTTGCCAGCGGGCCCTGGTACAGGATGGGCACCTGGGGCCCCGTCAGGCCCTACCCCCTATGAATTGTGCTGTTGGCATGCATGCTGCAAAATCTCCCCTGCCCAGCCTCCCACAATAACTGTTCATCATGGCTCCGGTGGGCCCCGGGTACGATTGCACCCCTGGTAGTTATGCCACTGGATGAAAATAAGAATATAATTTGAACAAAAAAAACTGTGTTGGTTTAATGCAGTGATCCCCAACCGGGGTTGCTCACCAACCCCTTGGATGTTGCTTCCAGCAGCCACAAAGCAGGTGCTTATTTCGGTATTCTTCTTGAGGCATGATTTAGTTGCATAAAAAACAGATGTACTGCCAAACAGAGCCTCTTATATGCTGCGAGTGCACATAACGGCTACCAAATAGCCGATCACAGCCCTTATTTAGTACCCCCAGGAACTATTTGCATGCTTGTGTTGCTCCCCAACTCAATTTACATTTGAATTTGGCTCATGGGTAAAAACATTTGGGGACCATTGGTTTAATGTACACAAGAGCAGGGAAATACTGGATAAGTGTTTAACCATTGGTACTAGTAAGTGACTAAAAATGCTCAACACAGATCGTGGTGAGGTGGAGAATTTTAGAAGCTTCATGTGCTTAAAGGGTTAAGGGACCATCTGCAGGTATTTGTGGAGGTAGAATGCAATAAATGTTGCAAAAGTGTATGGTGTGTGAATATTTTTTGCTGTTATTTTGTGTCAATTTGTTGCCTGTAGAAGGTAACATAGACAGGGGCTCTTTCATTACCCTTATAGAGGGGGTTATAAAGAAGTGCACCGTCCCTATAAGATAAAATTATCACACAGTGTTAGGTAACAGAATTACTCCATTTCAAAATATTTTATTTGGAGTATGGATTGGAAAGGTAGGCAAGGGGACATCAAGGACCATTAAACACTGGATGATAGTGGACAGCAAACATAGCTACAAAAAGTACTTAGTCTGGAAGAAGGTGATAAACCTATAAGAATATAAATCTGCTTGCAGTCATTTCTATTTTTGGAGATACATAGTCTGTTATGCATTACAAATTACAGCCTATTTTAGAGTTTATATTTTGGCATTGAATGTTATATAATAATACTCTAGGTCAGTCAGTCTCTGGATGGTGACATCACCTGTTGTGTAGTACTAGTAACAATACTTTGTTGCAGCCGATATGCCTGTTCCTGTAGGTACTTTCTTGTTTCATGGTTTCGCAGCAAATGGTTTTCTATCTGGAAAAAAAAAGAGAAAAATATTAGAAAATAACTAAATACTAACCGTGTTAAAGTATACAACCATTTATAAGATCACTTTATCCCTGATTTTTAACTTCATTAGCAAGTGCTCAGTCGTCAATGAGAAAAGTAAAAGGTTGTCAACATGCATGGCAGGCTTAAACAGGCATTTAATGACTTTCCATTGATTTCTCCATTAACAGTTCATTTTTGAATCTAATGAAATAGTGGGCTGGGAATTGACCCTAAATGTATTAATTATGCAAAATCTTATGAGGAAATGTAAATTTGAGGTTTCATACCAAAAGGGCACCTAATAGAAACAGCAAATTAACTAAATCTTTGCCAAATTAAAGGGATTCTGTCATGAGAAAACATGTTTTTTGCAAAATGCATCAGTTAATAGTGCTCTGCCAGAATTTTCAAAAGAGCAAAAACCTTTTTTTTTTTTAAATTTAATTATGAAATCTGACATCGGGTTAGAAATGTTGTTAGTTTCCCAGCTGCCCTCTGTCATGATAAATTTCAGTCACCCTTTATTGCTGCACTGCAAGCTGGAAATATATCACCTCCCTCTCTTTCCCCATCAGCAGAACAATGGGGAGGTAACAAGAGAACAGCTTCCTAGTAGATATGAGAATAGGACTCAATAGTAAAAACTGAAGTCCCACTGCGACTCCTCCTGTTACACATAGGAAAAACAATAGCTTATCTAAAAGCAGTTGTATTATGAAGTACTGGCTCTTTCTTACACACCAATATTACAGCTAAAAAATACATTTGTTGGTTCAAGAATAAATTGTTATATGGTAGAGTGAATTATTTGTAATGTAAACAGCACTATTTCAAAATAAAAACTAAACCATAAAAATTATGACAGAATCCCTTTAAGTAGGCCATAGTTGAATCAACTGGAGAAAGCACATTCTAGCTTGTTATTATTGGGAGACACGGCACTATAAAACCAGAACTATTATTATGACCTAAATAAGCAAAACAAACCAAAAATCAATTTATAATAACCCAGAGCAGCAGTTTTGGCATCTAGTGGTGGTGAAGAAGTACTGGGCTACATTAAACTTGGGTCTTTAAATGCATTTTTGTCTTGTTACTTATTGCTAGCATTATCCTCAGTATGTAAAGAGCTCTAAGACATGGTGAAAGTTCAGGGCTCCTTTGCACCCTGAGCTCATCTGAGCCTAATAACGTGTGTCCCAATTGTTTTAAAGCTGCTTCAATAAATGAGAAAAAAATGCTGCATAACCAAGATATGTAATATATTTTGTAACCCCACCTGGTCACACATAGGACAAACACTTTATATACTTTAGGCATGTGTTTGTATATGATGATAGGACACTATATGGTCTGGTGGAATTGCGAAGCACTCGATTGGCCAATGACTCCTACTGGAAGTTAATGGTCCCTCGCATTGTGCAAAAAATAATTGGTTATTGATTTTCACCTTAACAACAATCACATACATTTTATATTGCAACACATATCAAAAACCAAACTGCAAAATTAAATATTTTTCTAATCAAGGGTAAGAAACAAGTTAAAATGGTACTTAAATCTTTAACAGAATTTTGATGCAAAACTATACCAGTTTAACTTGAATGCATGTTTTTATGTAATGAGCACAATCACCAATAAATATCTTTCATAAATTATGTAGTGCAAATATACAAGAAGCTGTGCCTGTAAGTGACACCAGTCTTTAATGGGGGCCAAGTCTGGACTGGGACTCAAAATAGGCCCTGGTATTCCAAGTATACAGAGGCCCAAGGAGTCCTTCACCTGCCCACAAAATAGTAACTGTCTATGGGACCTTACAGCAGCCCCCGCTGGCATTTGCCAGAAGCATCAGATTGCCAGTCAGGCCCTGATGGGTGCTATGGGGATGAAGTAGGCACAACTGAAAAAAGAATTAGCATTAGACAGCTCATTAAAGAGAAATTTACACATTCCTGATAAATGTGACCATCCTTAAGAAAGGCAAAGCCATGTTACAGCAGACAAATACAACACATTGCAATAAGCATGGCAAAAAATTATTTTCATAATAACAATAGGGTGGTACACACAATTTGTCAAAATCTATTTAGCTATAACTTGAAAGAGAAATCCAAGGTAATTATGATTTTGTCAGATGAAATTAAAAAAGAAAATCATTTGACAAGGATGTCTGACCTTTTGCAGGGCTTCTTCTGTCTTTTCTGGGTTAGTCTTCAGAGCCTGGGAAGCATCATTCATAGGTATGGGCATAAACCTCAAGGTATAGTTCCTAAAACAATATTCACTGTAAACTAACATGATAATTTATAACAGATAATACTGCAGATTATGTGCCGCCTATGAAATGAAAATCAAAAAATTAAATCAAAACCATTTAAGCCAGGAACACCAGTTGGAAACTAGCTACTGTGAATTGGAAAGAGCTGCAAGTGAAATAGACATGAAATTCTGTTATGGACATTTTAACTAAATATGAACATACTAGAGACCAATCTTTTTATATAGAGATGATCCACAAACCTGCAAATAAATACATTTCCTGTGCTAGATTTCAAGATCCAAAGAGCACATTATTTATTTTTTCTGTGAATGACAATTTTGCAATTTCCAGTTGCCAATTCATTTTTAAATTAAAACATCTTTAAACATAAATCTGTGACAGTACTACCCAAGCAGATGAACTTGAACAAAGGCAAGTAATAAAGGAATGGTCTGTGTTTACCACAGCAGACGTAGGATCCAGGCGCACTGTCCTGGACCAACAGTCATGGTAGCGGATGAACCATAATTACAAAATGGAAAAGCAAGATAAAAAGTAAAAAATTCTGAATTTCTTTTAAATGTTGTGTTACGAAGCTCCCACAGTAGAATAATATGAGGGTGCCTGCCATTTCAGGGGTGCTTCAGCCCCCCCCCCGATTCATTGCCATCTTAGCCATTTATTAGAACAGTCATCACTGACTTTAAAGGGATACTGTCATGGGAAAAAGATTTTTTTTCAAAATGAATCAGTTAATAGTGCTGCTCCAACAGAATTCTGCACTGAAATCCATTTCTCAAAAGAGCAAACAGATTTTTATATAATCAATTTTGAAATCCGACATGGGGCTAGACATATTGTCAATTTCCCAGCTGCCCCAAGTCATGTGACTTATGCTCTGATAAACTTCAATCACTCTTTACTGCTGTACTGCAAGTTGGAGTGACATCACCCCCTCCCTTTCCCCCCCAGCAGCCAAACAAAAGAACAATGGGAAGGTAACCAGAGAGCAGCTCCCTAACACAAGATAACAGCTACCTGGTAGATCTAAGAACAACACTCAATGGTAAAAACCCATGTCTAACTGAGACACATTCAGTTACATTGAGAAGCAAAAACAGCAGCCTGCCAGAAAGCATTTCTCTCCTAAAGTGCAGGCACAAGTCACATGACATGGGGCAGCTGGGAAATTGACAAAATGTCTAGTCCCATGTCAGATTTCAAAATTGAATATAAAAAAATCTGTTTGCTCTTTTGAGAAATGGATTTCAGTGCAGAATTCTGCTGGACTAGCACTATTAACTGATGCGTTTTGAAAAAAACATGTTTTCCGATCCCTTTAAGGGGCTGATTTACCAAATGCTGAACGTTAGAGTTTTTTATACCTCAAATTAACTTGAATGACCTCGAAACTCAAATGGTATCTTACTTAAGAAAAAACTTGAATGTGAAAATTTGAATTTGAGTCCCTCAACCCCGAAAACTAGAATTGATCAAGTTTTCGAGGAAAAAAAACTTGAAAACTTGGGCAAAAAACTCGAACATCAAGCAGACTGTTAACCTCTTCAAATGGTACAAGGGACCTCTGCCATTGGCTTCTACAGAACCATGACAGGTTTTAGGTGGTGTATTTTTGGATTTGAGCTATTTCCAGGGTCAGGGTATAATAAATCTCGAATATTGATTTTTTTTGTTTTTTAATTTTAACAGATTTTAACAGGTGCCACAGCCCTAGGTTTAGCAAACAGCTTTTTTTTTTTTTTTTTTTTTTAAAGCATCTGTGTATTTCTCATGTGTCTCATGTCATCTGTGAGCTCACTTCACTTTACTACGTGCAATATCTGAGTTCATGAGAGCTAAAAAGATGCAAGGTCAAAGACTAACTTTTAACTTAAAGCTTTGAGATTATGTCTTAAGACACTCTTATACACATTTGGCCTCAATCCGTTCTATAAGAGGTGACCTGGATTAATTTGTGTAGAGGCAGCAAAACAATTGATCCCGATGAACTATTACAAGAGCACACCAATAAAGCCCAAGAACTAACAGAATAAAGCAGTGTGAGGGACTGTGGAAAGAGAAGGGTTAACATCAAAGTTCTAAAGTCTCTTCAATGAATAACGTCTGCATCAATTCTGTTCAAAGTTAATGCCGCAATTTAAATAATAATAATGTTTATCTGTTAATTTAATTTTCCCATAACATTAGTAAAAGAACCTTGCCAGAGTACTGATTGGGTAAGCGCATAAAAAGCAAATTTGTGTATAGTAAACAGCAATGACAAAATGGGCAGCAGGGCTGTTAAACCTCTACCACTATGTTAGATACAGTATTGTCTCTGTAGTTGGTGCAGCCCTAGAGCTCAGTGATGAATGAGATTAAGTCCAGTCTCTGTGGAGGTAGTTTAACTGCTAATGACAAATGAAGTACAAGCCATCACCAGTGAATGGCACATTGTAGATGAAATGTCTTTCTGAATTCTGCCTCTGGAAGTCTATCCTTGGTATATGTGGCAACC
This sequence comes from Xenopus petersii, assembly GCA_038501925.1. Lineage (NCBI taxonomy): Eukaryota > Metazoa > Chordata > Amphibia > Anura > Pipidae > Xenopus > Xenopus petersii. The sequence goes on from CM076682.1 coordinate 63,909,707, forward strand.
TAGTAATTTATGTACAAATTGTGAACAGATGAGATGCCATTTTCACCTATTTCCTGTCAAAGAGTGTTTTATTTAGGTAGTGCAACAAAGACGTTTGTGCAGTTTGGTATGCCACAAGAAGAATATCACCTGAGGACCCCCCTGACATACGAGATCTGCGAGGCTGACTCTTTATGAGCTGCTAATCGAATACGTTAATTTTACCTAAGGGAAAATGTACTTTTATAAGGTTTTAAGTAAGGTTTTCACATTACCAATGAAAAGGGATATTCTTCACGGGGTACTTTTTTTCATCTGTATATTTGTACTTAATCATGAGCCATAGCAGCAATTAAAACCCCTAGTGAAAAATTGACCTCTGGTTGCTAGATATTAATGAATAATGACTGATAGCTTGGCAGGCATTACTAAATATTAACATTTGGCCTAAGCACCCTTTTGGCATATTGACACCACGCTTTAACCATTTATGTGCCTGGCAACATAGAATGTAATATTGCACTGATGCAAAAACAGCAGTGTGCCAGTGAAGTAACGTTACATTTTATAGCACGGACAATGGTGCAGAGTGCATGAGATGGGAAAGTTGGAGAGGCTTATTTTAGAAAAGAAAAAGAAACCCCACCAATCGTTATGATTCTAAAATTGTCCAAAAATTACTGCAACGTGGTTTATTACACTTGTTTACTAACAACAATTCCTCAAGAATTGTAATAAAATTGTTAAAGTGCTAGTGCCGCTATAAATTCATCCATGAATAGAAAAATTCATTAATTTAAATAAGGTGCCGTGCAATAAATTAGAATATTAGACCCCAAAAAAAATTAATTAAAATTATATATAGAAAAATGACCAAAATTAGGTAGTGGGTTAGCAATTGTAGTCACAATCCATAGAATTAGATTATGGAAAATAGAAAAAATAGATGGTGGAGTTGTCCCATAAACTAACTGCCTGATTTTTTCTAGAGCCTGGGACACCACAAAGATAAGGCAGGACAGGGTAACCGGGCTGTGGCCTTGGTATTTAACTTGCCCTAAATGTTAATAAGAGGCTAAGTAACCCTAAAAAGCCACAAAGGGTTACTTAGCCTCTTATTAACATTTAGGGCAAGTTAAATACCAAGGCCACAGCCCCGGTTACCCTGTCCTGCCTTATCTTTGTGGTGTCCCAGGCTCTAGAAAAAATCAGGCAGTTAGTTTATGGGACAACTCCACCATCTATTTTTTCTATTTTCCATAATCTAATTCTATGGATTGTGACTACAATTGCTAACCCACTACCTAATTTTGGTCATTTTTCTATATATAATTTTAATTAATTTTTTTTGGGGTCTAATATTCTAATTTATTGCACGGCACCTTATTTAAATTAATGAATTTTTCTATTCATGGATGAATTTATAGCGGCACTAGCACTTTAACAATTTTATTACAATTCTTGAGGAATTGTTGTTAGTAAACAAGTGTAATAAACCACGTTGCAGTAATTTTTGGACAATTTTAGAATCATAACGATTGGTGGGGTTTCTTTTTCTTTTCTAAAATAATTTTTGTTTGTTTTTCTGACATTAGTCAGACCTCAACTAATAGTTGTGAATATAATTTTTTGGTATTTGAATAAAGGTATCGTCTTTTAGGTTCACAAAGTTGGAGAGGCTTCACAAATCTTAATTCAGTAAGCCTCATGGCAACACAACATATTATCTGCCACTGTCTTTACAGGAATTGTTCAGTATAAAAATAAAAACTGGGCAAATAGATCATATGTGCAAAATAAAAAATGTTTCTAATATATTTAGTTAGCCAAAAATGTAATGCATAAAGGCTGGAGTGACTGAATGTCTAACATAACAGAACACTACTTCCTGCTTTCCAGCTCTCTTGGTTTCCACTGGCAGTAACCAATCAGTGACTTGTAGGGGGGCCACATGTGTCACAACTATTGCTTTTGAGCAATGAGCTGAATGCTGAGGATCAATTGCAAACTCACTGAACAGTTATGTCCTATGTGGTCCCCCCCTTCAAGTCACTGACTAATTTTGAGCTAGGGAGCTGAAAAGCAGGAAGTAGTGTTCTGGCTATTATGTTAGACATTTAGTCACTCCAGCCTTTATATATAACATTTTTGGCTAACTAACTATATTAGAAACATTTTTTATTTTGCACAGTCTATCTATTTACACAGTTTTATTTTTACACTGAACTGCTCCTTTAAGCTAGTCAGACAGGTTGCATGGCTATGTTCATGATTCTGTGCCTGCTGAGGAACACTGGTGGAGAATACATCCAAGTAGAATGCAATATCTGGCACCACCGCTAAATGCAGTCAGATGTGAGCCTACTTCATACAGAAATATTCTGGAACGAATGGCTACAGTGCATTGAAATACACCACATGGTCAAGTCATGTGGACACCAACCTATGCAAATTAGCCCTGCAACCATACATTGATTTGAATAAGAGACTGGAATATGAATAGGAAACGACCTGAATAGAAAGAAGAGTTATAAAAAGTAACAATTACATTAGGGGGCAGATTTATCAAGGGTCGAATAGTAAATTCAAATTTTCAAGTTTTAAAATTTACACATTCGAATTTTAATCCCCCGAATATAAATTCTAATGTGAGATTTATTACACCTCGACCATGGAATCAGTCGAGTTCATGTACAGGTCAATGGCAGAGGTCTGTTGAGCCATTTGGAGATGTTAACAGCCTTCCTGACATTCAAGGGTTTTTTTTCGGGAAAAACTCTATTTGTATGAATCTAATATGATTCCAATTTTCGGTTCTGAACCATTAGATCAAATATAAGACATTCAATTTTTTTCTTAAATAACCTCCCAGTCGAATTGTGAGTATATTCGAATTAAATAACAAATTCACATGAATTCAAAATTCGACCTTTGATAAATGGGCCTCCCCATTTGTAGCTTTACAGAGCATTTGTTTTTAGGTGGGGTCAGTGACCTCCATTTGAAAGCTAGAGTCAGAAGAAGAAGGCAACCAATTAAAAAACTAGATTTTCTTTAAAAAAAAAGTTGCTTATAATTGGCGATTCTATAATCAAAAGTTCTGTTCATCTTATACTTCATACAATCTATATACTATATATACAATCATGTTAAACATGGATAAATACTACATATAAAAATAAATAAATAAATATATGTGTATGGGATCCTTTATCCAGAAACCCATTATCCAGAAAGCTCTAAATTACAGAAAGGCTGTCCCACATAGACTCCATTTTATCCAAATAATTCTTATCAATAATTTTTTAAGCTGATTTCCTTTTTTTCTGCAATAATAAAACAGTACATTTACTTGATCCCAAATAAGATATAATTAAATCCTTATTGGAGGCAAAACCAGCCTATTACATGATTTTATAGTAGACCAGGTATGAAGATCCAAATTACAGAAAGATTGGTTATTGGGAAACCCCCAGGTCCTGAGTATTCTGGATAACAGATCTTATATATAATGCAATGTATGGATTTGTCAATAACTATGAACTTCCATTTTTTCTATTTTATTTCATTTGAAACAAAAATGAATGAAAAGCTGCATAGGCAACCTTTGAACATGATGTTATCTGGACCAAACTAAAGTTCTTCATTAAATTTGCAGCTCATGGGTGACTGCATGTATTGTAAAATGCTATAGCACATGAAAGACATGAATAGAAAGAGATCAGACAAGCATAGGCTATTTAAAAGGCTTTGTGAAAGTGCATAATTTACCTTAGGGAAAACATCATACATATACAGACATATACATATTTCTGTTTTTATCAATTGAATAATGAGTTTTTTCAGCTAAACAAAAACATTTAAAAAAAAGTTGATAAAAATGTCACCGTTGTGTGCAGTGAGATTTTGTTGTGAAAAAAAAGTCATTAGAGATTTAACGCTGTCAAACTTACTTCTCTAAAGCTACGGCAATATCCTGAAATCCCTGGGCAGTGATATTATTCTTATCCCAGATCACTGTTCTGCAATAAAGTAAAGATGAAAAAACAATCAACAAAAACTTTACAAAGAAAAAGCTGATTATTGGAATTTCAATGATCTTGCCTGTGCTCCATCATCAACAAGCAGTCCCTTGTAAGCCGAAGTTTTTATTACTTTGAAACTACTTGTTTTTCTGAAACAAGGAGTGGAATTTAAAATAATCTGAGTGCCACAATCCTAAAAGAAGTCTACTATCGCCCACAGGCATATAACCAATCTCCTGAGACAATAATAAAATAATATAAAACATAATGTGAGCGCTGCAGTGGGTATGATGAAATTTAGACACAGTAAGGTTTTCTATTCCCATAGAATATGGGAAATTCCCAAAATTTGGTTACATTTTCAGGCATGTAATTTCACATGTAGATTTTAAAGGGGAGGGGTGAGGTTACCTCTGCAAATAAATCCACCGTTTTATGGCCAGATTGTTAGAAGAATTTGCCAAGTTTAACTTTTAAATAAAGCAACATGAGTGGTCTTGTTTCATTTGATCTTGACAATCAGAATTAGGATTACAACATAATTTATACAGGCTGAGTTTCATCTTCTCTTACCTTAGCTTGGTATTTATTTGCAAAGCTTTGGCCAACATTTTGGCTCCCATATCCCCCATGGCATTTCCACTAATATCTACTTTGGTCAGGGACGTATTGCTACCAAGGGCATTTATGATAACTGTAACATCTGTCTTCAATTTAGAGTCAGCCAAAGAAAGCGACTGCAAAGGCTGCGGAAAGAACAAAAAAAATGGTCTCCAGAAGGCAAATGTTTTGATTATAATTTCATACATTGGTAACTGAAAAAAAGAATGATTTAGCACATACACAAAATACAAGCTTGGTTTATTGTATTAATAGATGCATTATACAGAGATAGGGATTATACAACAGCTAGGGATTTGTTTTTTGTGATTTTAGACCTTAATCAGAATAAACATTAACATAAAACTAATCTATAGATTTAACCATTAATTGTGACTAAAATTTTTCTTACCAGGGCACTATTGAGAAAGAGTTTGAATGCTCTGTCCAACTTGAGAATATCTTTATATGGGCATGGACTGATGCGGTTGATAAACAGTCCCTCTATGGGCAAAGACTGACGGGTCGTCATTGCAATAAAACAACCAAAAACCCCAGCACTGGAATCACTCTGGGTAAATTTAAATGGCCAGCAATAGGTAGTGTATTTTGGATGCTTTGTCACATTTTAACCTGGTTCAAGAAATTAACCCATTGTCATTTCTTTAAAAAGCTGAGTACACGTGTCTGTGCTATATAAACAAAGGATAATAACGGAATCAATAAAAAGTTCCATAAACCGTGTACACAAATGCATTTGTGTATTGGTTATCAAAATACACACAGTTTGGATAATGCAATATCAGTTCTAAGCCTCCAAGCATCGTGTTAATGTATTATCTTTTTTCTTTATTTCACTTGTTGGCATGGATCGTGGCTCTGATGCACATCTAAACACAAAACATTTTCCATAAGATGTCTTTTTTCAGTATATATGTTTGTGGCTGCTTTGCGTTTCAGGCCAATTTCAGTTTACCATGCCCTCAGTTATGCCAAATGCAACATGCTCCACCAATCTAAACCTTCTGGTTTCTTGTAAGAGCATTATTATACTGACAAATGATAAACAGAGTAACAAGTAAGTGTCTTAAAAGGAAAAGGGACATTGACAGTCAATTCCATGACAGAATCCGTAAACAAATTCACATTAAAGAAATAAAAACCCAATACGAAAAGCCCCTACCTACTACTCTAGATAGTCCCCCCACCCTGCTTCATTACCTCTTAAAGTGTCCCGAATACATTGCTCACGTATTGGTGCAGATTAAGCGCAGCGGAGCTCACGGGAGACATTTTTTACGGATCTTGGGTTGAAGTAGTCTTCCAGTTTGTAGTAAGCAATGTATTCTGGACACTTTCAGGGATAATGAACTATGTGTGGTGGAAGCAGGGTGGGGGGGGCGCTATTTAGGGTAGTAGGTAGGTGCTTTTCTCATTGGGGAGGTTTAGTTCTCCTTTACAGAACCTAAATATTTTTTTGAAAAATTCAAATAAAATAAAAGTGATGGTATACTGGCACTTTAAAGCATGGGAGGACATCCAACAAGAAGAAAATAAAGAAAACATTAATGGCAAAACATATTTAATATGGTCAGCATGATTTCAGATTTCAAAGGAAAAACCTACAACAGTTAGTGCTAAGAAACTGCCAGTGGTTGCACTCGATTGGCATAGTGATCAAAATGCAATCAGCTGCAACAAACAGGGAGACATGTCATATTTAACAAAGATAGTCGGAGAGACGGAGATCAGTTTCAACTGGCAGAGACAGAGAACAAGCAAGTAAAATCCACCGGGAGTGTGCTTATTCAACTACAAGTGACAAAGTGATCAAAGGCAGCAGCCATCACCATCTCACTCTCTTATATAGGCTGATCCCAACAACTCAATCCAGCAAATGTTCCCTTTATGCTGTGCGCTTTTAAGGCCAGTGCACACAATAAATTGTGGTGAGAGCACAAAGAACTTTGTGTGAGAACAAATCATTTTTGACCTGTGCACACATTGAAATATATATCTTTAAGTTACACTTACCGATTCTTCATCTTGTATCATATGTACCAAGTTGTCCAGGACAGGGATAAGGTTTCTGCAGAATAAGAGACAAAGTCTGTTTTAGAGAAATAACTGTAACATATGTGAAACACTGAAACAAAAAGAGAAGTTCTTACTTGGATTTCATGTTGTTGAAATTCTTTCCTAAAGCCAGGTGCCTTATTGATCTATTTTTACTGAGCCAGACGACAAGGGTTGAGAGGTCTGATTCTAAACCTAAGTAAAACATAAAATAATTGATTTAAAAGTGATCAAAGTAAACTAACTACACAGCTGATATATTTCTGATTCTGTTTCTTTCCAAGCGTATGTGCACTGAGGGAAAAACTTTAAAATAAAGGCAGTGGATTTAAATGAGATTACTAGCTTTCCACATGGTGTAACTTAGGAATTTTGTCCCTCTATTTTTCATTTACAATACTAGCCAATATAACCTGGTTAAATACACGTTTTTTGGCTGTTTTTGGCTGCTCTGTGATAAATTTATGTTTTGAACCACAATTGTTATGTCAGCCAGTTAGTTATATTCCAGCCTTGAGAACAAGCTTTACATCACTGCATAGAGGGAGGTCATTGTGGAAATGTACATGCCATATAACAACGCAGTAAAAATCATGTCAGAGAAAGTAGGGGAGAACAACTGGTACTGAGAGCAGTAGGGAATAGCGAAGGACATGAAAGGCAGCTGATAAGAAAGATAGAAGAATGAATCATACAGCAGAGGGAAGAATGGTGGGACAGACCAGAGGAGATAAATGCGGGATAAAGGGGGCAGAAGAATAGACAAGAATGGAAGACATAGCTCACAAATAAATCAATTGCTAATTAGTTGTGCAACTTACTGAACTCTACACTTAGGGTTAATACCACACCAGACTGTTTTCTATTCTGCTTATAAACAACTGAGAAACTGCACCTCCACTCTTATCTGCTGTCTTCTGTTTCTGCACCCAGAACCACTGTGCCAGCCCACCAGTGTGGCATTAGCCTCAGTATCACCTTCATTAAATATAAGCAGAACTTTCATTGCTTAAATCTCAGAGCTGCCACCAATGTTTAATGTTAAGTGCAAACTCACGGTTGCTCTTGCAATAAGTTTAAAGGGCAAGTCGATTCCAAAATAAAAGTTGGTCTAATAAAAAGAAAACATAATTCTAAGCAACTTTCCAATATGAATTTATTAAGAATGTTCCGTGTTTTAAAAGTTTGTAAAAACAATTGCTACTGAAAACAGTATTTACCTAACTCCTAGCTGCTGCAAAAGTCTGAGTTCCCCAGCAAAAATAGGTCTGTTAATCAGCTGCCTTGTGTTATATTGTTTTAACAGTCTGAGCCAAAAGGGAAGATAATAGGAAGAAAAAAAATCACTGCTTTCAGTAGCATTACATATACAAATAACCTAAAAACCACAGAAACATTTTAATTAATGTATTTTGCTTAGAATTATGTTTTCTTCTATTAGGCAAAATAAATATTTTGTGTTGACATTCACAATAAACAATACATAAAAGAACAAATTGCACTCGATACATATCTGCTGCTCCAATGATAAGAATTATTGCAAAACAGAAAATATACAGTTCAAGTTTTCTCAAGTCCAGAAACTGCTTTATTCATATATAAAGGGTATCCATGATGAGGATTTAAATTTAGGGAAAAATTTTTTTTAAAAGACCATCTCATTGAACAGTCCCTGTAGAAATATTAATATGAAGACAACCAGTACTGTATAAAGGTACATTTTTTTTTTAAACATTAGTAGTTTTGTTTCTAAAAATTTCTGGAAAGGGTTACTTTGTGTCTATAATTGTGTCAAATAAGTGAAAAGGGACAGCCATCAGTTAATATATCATTTAACATGGATGGGTGAATCATTTGTTCAAATGATTGTTTAGCGGTTACTATCATTCACAGAGCGGCGTCAAAATACGCCTATGTATGGCCAGCTTTAGTTAACAGTTAAAAAGAACTATGAAAGTATGTAAGTATTAAGTAGGAAGACATTTTGTCTATGAAAACCTTACAATTACACATGTTATCTCATTCAATTCCTGTGCAGTTTACAAGGAATGTGGCATATCACTTACCATTGTCAGAAATATCAAGGCTTGAGATGTTATGAATTTCAGCTATGCAGCCTTCTAAAACTTGAGCTCCTGCTGATCTTAACTAAGAAAAATCAAAAAGAAACAATTGATGCCACAAATTACAGATAAGGATTCAGTTTACATCAATGGTACTGTACGTGTGACACTGTACTGGTACTGTATGTCAGCACAGCCTGCTACCACTCCCTTTGTGCATTAACTTCTCAAGTGTGAATTTTATGTCCAAAATATGCCAGTGCCAGGCGGATGCCATGTTCATGAAATTTACTGGCCAAAGGGGGTGGTAGCAGTGTACTCGCCACCAGTAGATAAAATGCATTGAATGCCATTAACCTAATGTTTTAACAATGGTTATGCAACACAGTCATCTTGAGAACATCTCTGTAATTACTTTGTATTACATTACTACACTAAAAACAATGTCAAACAGAATAAAGAATGTATTTATTTATATTTGTAAATGCATATGTAATATGGTGTGTAAAGTAGGGTAGTTATGGGAAAAGTGAATGTAATTTACATAGGATTTCCTGATGCTCAATGCCCATTTCAATCTCTATTCTAGCAAAAATTAGGTCTGTTTTGTGGGTTCTAAACACACACACAGAATTAAGAGTTTTTTTCTCAAAAGATCCAGAGCAGAATTAACTGCCCTTTATCTGAAAGTCGTATTAACACTTACTGCTGTGTTATCTTGAGAGGACATCATGTTGCATTTAGCTAAGAGAGTTGAACAGATAAGCTCTGACATAGATAGATAGATAGATAGATAGATAGATCATTTGAGGGTTTCTTCCTTGGATCCAGATCGGAAAGAAGACATTTTACTCACCACTTCAAACAGCTGTGATGAAAGGACCACAAGTGCTATTTTCAGAGTCTATGGGGCAAATTCACTAAGATGTGAAGTTGCGCCAGGCGCAACTTCGCTGCACTTCGCAAATTCACTAAAATCTGAAGTTGCGCACAGGGGTAGCGTAAGGTTGCGAAGTTGTGCTAGCGTTGATTCGCTATATAAAGCGAAGTTACGCTAGCGAAGGCTAATTTGCATACAGCATGAAATTCAAATTTCAATGGAGGAACACGTATCTGCACTACAAATGCCTAGAAAACCTTCAAATCAGCAAATATAAATTTTATTTTGCCCTACACATGTGCCCACTGTCTGGGTAAGTTGCCATGAGTCAGGAAATGTAGGGGGGAGGAAGGGGAGCCCCAAAAAATTTTCGATCTTTTTCAGCCTATCACCCATCATGTAGAAAAACGCCAGAATTTTTTGGGACTTAGAAAAAAAATTGACTTTTTTTGAAACAATCCCTATCTACTCTATTGCGCTTCGCCAGGTCTGAGGTGGCGAAGGAAGTCTAGCCGTTCAGTACACTGCGCAAGTTAGTGAATTTGCGTAGTTACATCGCTAGCGAAAATTCGCCTGGCGTAAGGTTGTGAAGTAACACTAGAGAAACTACGCCAGCATTCGTTAGTGAATTTGCGCAGTAGCGAAAATGCCAAACGCTAGCGAATTAACGCAAGCGTTCGGCGCTTCGCGGCTTAGTGAATTTGCCCCTATTTGTCTCTATCAAGCATATATGTGTAAGGAACCAAATTAATACATTCAGAATGTATAATACTATATTGATAGGAATTGTTGCCTCTCAATAACATCTTTCTCCCATACTGTAAATAAAACTGTTGAGGCTTGTAAATTGTATACAATATAATAATAATATAATTGTTCCTCACTCTATTATCACACAATATATCGGTGCCATTTCAACTGGCAGTCTGCTTTGTTGTCCTATATATTTCCTCTATATTTAAATGCTAAGATTGGTAAATGCCAACTGTCCTCAAAAAAGTTGGTATTCCCAAGGTAGGCTCAGAAAGTCATATCTGCTTCATGTAGGCAGCAATGAAAGTGTATATTGATGCAAAAAAACATGGTGTGAAATGTCTGAAAATGTTAGGTGATTAGGAGAGGAAATGGTGTTGAGGCATGCTGGTGAGCTCTTGTGGTAAGGCAAGAATGGTACTTACACAGTGACCAAGCTTTGGATGCATTACAGGAAAAAGCAAATACAATAAGTAGACCAAATACCTGTGCAAATAAGCAGAACTTGCTTCAATGGACCCCATGTAATCCCAACCCATAAAAACAATCTGCTAATTAGCTATCATTTATTTTATATAAAGGTAATGACATAGAAATCCTGAGAGGTAAATGGAAAGAACATGTTCACTTAGTAAATTACCCTCTAAAGAACAAGGATTATTAAAACTATATCTACAGTATACACATTTCACCCTTCATTTAATTTTAATTTTGGTTAGCACGATAATTTTGCTTTGTTAATTACACTTCTGTGTACAGTTTCTTAAAGTTATATGGTATCTCCTTGCTTCAGAAACACACAAATGCCTCAATGCAAGATGCTAGAAATTAGCAAAAAAAACATACAAGATGGCTAGCTCCGAAATTTGCCTTTGCCTGTTTGAAGTATCACTTTATTCAGACCTCATAAAGCATATTAGTAGCAGAACTGTATTATGGCAAAGAGAAAATGTACTTGGAGAACGGATTATAGAGATGGTAAATGCTGCAAAACGGCTTTATTCAGAGAAGGACGGCTTTGTATTATGAAAGGTTCCTGCTAAATCTTGGCCTATCATGACTGCTGGTGCTACTTCCAGGGGGTACCAAGCAAGGTAGATACTGTAGCTTTGAGCCATGGGAAGCAGCATGTTTTTGTCAGACATGTGTAAAAACTGTGAGTCCAGGCTGCCATTACATGGGTTGTCAAAAGCATTGAGTGCAAAAAAAAATTATTATCAATTTTCACATAACAACAAAACATGATAACTTTTCAAAATACCAAATTCATCAATTAGTGAATCTGACAGTTCATAAAAAAAGAGTATTAACAGAATAATCAATTAATATAATTCAAAAAGTTCACAAATTTCCACGTAGTGTTGTTGTTAATAAATGTAGAGATAATGTAATTTTTGTGAAAGAGCAGTGTCTTCTTACTCGTCATAATTTAGTCATTAAAAGGTCACTTAGCAGACATTTACGGAGTACTTAATTAATGAGGCATGATGAGCCTCAGAAAAACTAGTGTAAAATGTGGATCTCAATAAATGTCTGCTAAGCCAGGTAATGGCTATACTTTGAAGAGTGCTCTTCTCATTTATTTTTAGACTATTTTATTGATTGGGCATAGAAAGGGTAGAGCAAATATACAAGGTAGGATGCTATTTTCCTATGTTCCAACTGACTTTAGCAAAAGTCTCAGCTAGGGAACTGCTGTTTAGGTGGAATGTGTAAAGTGACAGATTGGGGAGGCATAGCATGTAAGTCTGTAGGAGGCTCATGTCAATGACACTGAAAAAATTGCAAGCATTAAACCAATTAGGTCTCTTCTTGTAATCTACCATGTCAGCCAGTAAAAGGTACAGGTATGGGATCCGTAATCTGGGAACTCGTTATCCAGAAAGCTCCGAATTACAGAAAGGTCGTCCCCATATACTACATTTTATCCAAATTTTTAAAAATGATTTCCTTTTTCTCTGTAATAATAAAACAGTACCTTGTACTTGATCCAAACTAATATACAACTACTCCTTATTGGAAGCACGTCTATTTGGTTTGCTTAATGTTTACATGATTTTCTATTAGACTTAAGGTATGAGGAACCAAATTATGGCAAGATCCATTATCCCGAAAACCCCAGATCCCGACCATTCTGGATAACAGGTTCAACACCTGTATCACTTAAGCTGGCCATGGATACCTTTATAATTGGAAAACTACCTTTTGTACAAATTTTGGTGCTTGCATAGTGGCCTGATAAATATCTACAGACTATGGATGTTGCTAAATTCTTCAATCAAGCCAGTTTGAAAATTGGCAGTTGAGAAGTGAAGAGGAGCTGGCTGAATAAGTTAAAAAATATAACAGGCAGCCATGAAATGTATGACCCATCATACAGCATACATCCATTCATTGTGTGTGGGACGATGTTTCAGATTACTGAACCTAACTGGCCACTTTTACTTAACATTTTTCTAATGTTGTGTACAGTATACTGAACTGTCTTGGTTAATGTGAACCAAATTTATAATAAAATACATTTTGTAATATAATAAATTGTATATAATGTAATAACTTATTTAGGTATATACAAAAGGGGTAATTTACAATGCAAACAATGCAAAAGGCTGCTCTTTATATATTTACATAGTTTGACATGATGCACGCTGTTGCCAGCAATGTTGCCGAAGAAAGAAATTCAATTCAAGCTCTTTATAAAATGTACACAAAACAAATTCAGCAACTTTTGAATTGATGCTTTGTACTCAATGCAAAAGGCCATTTTTTATACAGTATCTACTAATGAAAAACATGTTTTGTGTATAAACATCTCAATTTCAGTAGAAAGGTAATTTTCCGTCAGCTCACAAAAAGCAAGAAAAGAAGTCCAATGTTTCCTTAAATACAACTGTTCTTTTAAAGAAGATGGTAATGAACCAGTTGCTTTTATAGCTGCTAGTTCATGAACTGCACATAGCTATAAATATATGTATATAACAGTGCTCATACATGCAGATTTCTGCATGCAATAACATGTCAGATTATAGAAATATTGTCTAAAAAGGAAATGTAAAAAACCTACATTGTATTTTAATAGTAAACCTTACTGGTTTTTACACAGGTATGCAGAATTCTTGGGATCTTGGGTTTTCTGTGTAGGGAGTATTTCTGTAATGTGCCATCAAAATGTAAATATGCAAACCTAGTTAACATGAAAAACATAGGGAAATGGTGTTTTGGATGAAAGTTTTCCTGATAATGGATCCCATACCTGTACTTTGGAACATTGTTGTTTTTGATCTGAGGTAAACTGACAAATGCAAGGAAATCTGTCTCTGTGAACATCTCAGACATAATATTGCTCCGAGAGGTGTAATTACTGTCTGCCCGTCAAAATGATGGACACATTTAAAGAACCTTACTTTCTGTGTTTATAAGCTTTCATGAGAGATATAGTTTAATGCATCCCACCTCATGGCGACACATCATATTATGTATTAATGTGTATTGTATCTGTACTCGCAATGGATAACTATGAATGCAGAAAAAAAGTCCATTCTCCATTAAGGGTTTGCATAATACCCATGCTACATGTAAATAATTGTGGCAAGAGTTATTATGTTTGGTACTTTGTTAATCTCACATCCCTTTAAATTACAGTTTCAGACAGTGGTTGGAATAAAGTATTCCAATTAGGGATGCACCAAATCCACTATTCGGCCAAATCCCTGAATCCTTTGTGAAAGATTCGGCCAAATACTGACCCAAATCTGAATCCTAATTTACATTTGCAAATTAGAGGCGGTAAAGGAAAAAGTGGGAAAACATTTTTTGCTTCCTTGTTTTCTGGCAAAGTCACAAGTTCCCTTCGCGCCCCTAATTTATATATGCAAATTTTGGATTTGGATTTGGAACATGTGTTGGAACAATATAGAGATATGACAAATACTAAAACATTTCAGTCCACTGCATGAAATAACTATATATTGCACTTACATTTCCTTATTAACCAAAATATTTACACAAGAAAAATTAAGTGTTTTTCCTAAAGAAACAATTAAGAAAGATTTCCCCTTAAATAATCATCGGTAAAAATATTAATAATAACATTTCAATTACAAGTAGGATTGGATAGCTTGCTGCCATGTTTAACCTCTTATCTATTTGTGCAGAATATATCATACCTCGCAGTTGCTGAGATCTAGAGACACCTCCTTCAGATTAGGGTTGCATGCCAGCCCAAGTAATAGAGCCCTGGAAGATATTAACATGGAAATCTGTCTGTGTGTTCTCAGTTTCACAGTAATTAATGGATAACATATGTTATTTACTTATTGGTAAAACACCCAGCATGTTAGATATTTGATACTTTATCTCCTTTACTCTAGAGAAAAATAATTGCTTTAATCCTGAAATTTGTATTCTTTGTGCCAGTATGAACCATTGCCACATTTAATAATGCAGTGTTATTACATAGCAATTATGGTATATTAAATGAATATATTTTACATGAGTATACTAGTAGTTAGGGAACCTGCAGTGCTCTTCTGGATCCTGTGATTTTTCTACTTCATTGATCTCTGTGGAATTGCATTTACATAATACACATGAACAGTAGGGTAAAATGCTGCAGAAAAACTGCTACTAAAGGCTGAACTATACATGCCCTTAGTTTATTAGTATTTTGGAATAGTACTCCTGTGCCACTGCTTCTTATGCATCTCAAGTTATTTACCTTCTGGGTTCCTCCACTGTCACTACCCCCACCTCTGTTCTAGGTATGAAGACTAATTCTAGGCTGTTAATTCTAGATAGTTTCATTATAACGTACAATCAATATTCTAATGTTTGCTGTATGATCTGAAAGCGTATGGCGGCTTAACCGGTGCAAATGCACATCAATTAACCTATTACTTCACAAAGACATAAGTGGTACCTCACTGAAATAACATAGAAGCTAAGTTTGGGCTGCAAAGGGGACTGTCACCTAACAGGAATAGGGTTAGTAGTTGTGGTAAATAGCAGAGGAGCATCAACTATAAACTAAGATCTACATGTTTGGTGACCTTCACTATATAGCCATCTATGTTCTGGACCAAATCATCCTGATCTGATCATTTGGCCACTGGGTAACAACTGGATCATAACGAGCACCTATGCAGGCCCGTCAGGAGAGGACAACGTCAACACATACAAGTATCAGTCCCTGCCCAATAAGATTTTCAAAACGGTACAATAGATATCTGGTTGTGTTTTGTTGTATTGTGAGGCAATGGGAAAGGGCCTATACACAGGCAGACAAGTTGTCAACTCGATCTGAAGGGGGAAATCAACATCTTAAGAATATCTGTGCATGGCCATCTTACTAAAACCAGGGAGATCTAAAGATTAAATAAGCACAGGCTTGACTTGCCCAGGCACGACAAATTATACTTTCAATAATTATATCATTTTTATCCCATTTTATGTGATCCAAGCATCAATTAATGCGGGCAAAACAAAATATAATTTAAAACCATCTCAACAAAATCAAGCAAGGCAGAAAAAATGGTGGTTAAGAGATAATGAATAAAAAGCAAGACTGAAACTATTACAGCTACTGGATTATGCAAATTCTCCAAATGCAATCTAATGTTAGATTCTCCAAATCCCTCTAGGAATGCTTGCTACAGAACTATGGTTTCACTGTAAAGGGCACTATATCCACAAAACTAAATGAGGGCACTAAAGATCAAGCGTGATTTCCCAGAACTGTGCGAGCATTGATCATTCCTTTGGTCATTTACTAATGCAATTACCATGGGGACAAATTGTTTATGCAAATAAGCAGGCTACAGATCTAATTATGTGCCCATATTTAATTGCCTTCCAAAAACATCTATGCAGTTGACTTCTTTTTAATAGAATTAGGTGCAATATAAATAACATTTCATTAAATTGGCTTTCACAGAGGGAAATACTTCCAGTGTTTATATCTAAAATGAAACAGACATTTCTGTTCTGACATAGTTCTTGCCATTGCTACACACTATTGCTATCTGTTCATTTAATACAAATTCCTCCAAAGTGATACTTACAGTAAATGACTTTAAAACCAGAGTACAGGAAATTATATGAACTTCAATTATGGATGTAAAAATAAAGAAGGGCTCATTAATCATTATGTCTCAGTTGGCAAGAGAAGCATTGTATTTTTTATCAATGCCAGTACAGAGTACATAGGCCCCCTCCCATAGCTGTATATGTTAATAAAATCATTTTTTATGAACACCCCCTATAATGTGGCTCTGAAGAATTTTTTTTTCCGGTTTATTGCTTATGTATTGGATTTTTGCAATTTGAAGCACATACATACTGTACATATTCTATTAAGATTACACCCACAAGAAATATAATGATTGCTACAATGCGGAACCAACTCACTTTAGGGGTTCCGAAGACAGCTTGGTGCCTGAAAGGTTGATGTGTGTCAGAGCAAGTGAGCCGCTGAAATACTGCTTGATTGATGGTGAAATCTCTTTTCCTTTTCTGTTGATTAAAAAATGTACAAATATGATGGCAGTTACAATAACACATTATCTGGACCCTGGTGTAAATCCGGCAAAAGCGAAGAGAAATACATTTAGGAAAGAGGAACATAAGAGCCCTTAAATGGCCATCCAAAAAAATAGTTTCTTGAACACATGAGCATTTGTGCTTGAAACACATGCCCATATATTAATTAAATAAAAGGCTAATACCTTGCCCAGGTGCAGTAACCCATAGCAGCCTGCAGGTAAGAAGGTGACCATTATAGGCTACCTGTTAATTGGTTGCTATAGATGAAAACACCTGTAAAAAACTTTGCTTTTATTATTGGCGTCGTACCAGTCAGTTCAAATTAGGTATAGTCAAACTTTTCTTTAATTATACTGTCACAACTCCTGTTGTATAAAAGACCACAATACACAGAGCCGGTTAATATTGTGCGTTTTCAGTATCTATATTGATATGGCTCTATAAATATACATCGCATTTACCAGGACCAAACAAAATTAATAAACTGTAAAAATCTGAGTCGGACTGGGGGCCCACACTTCCCCTGGGCCCCAGCAACCACAAAGCTCCTCATTCTACTTAGAGGCAAAAGAAATTTAAAAAAAAAGAGCCTGCAGAGGACAAACCTGAATATCAGACTGCCAAAATGCAGCACAGCATGCCCTATATAGAATAGTAACTTTTCTTAGATAATTCCAAAGCAAGGAGAGCAGGTTTAAAGAGAATGTAGAGAACCAAATACAACTAGCAACTTGAACATTAATGAACATGAAGTTTATGTAAATTGAAGTATTGGACAAACCTAATACACAAACAAAACATAAGGTCTACAGTCTTTGTGTAAACATAAAATACAATATTGACACAGGGCATGTAAAAACACAATATACATTAAAAGGGTGCAGTAGAATTGTCTGTGTAATCTGATGTATGGATGGCTGTTCATGTACAATGTAATATGGACATGCATTAACTGCATGATAAAAGTGGTGGTGCAAGATGGTCAGCAGAATTTCCATAATCCGAGAGGTGTGTGTATGGAAATTTCCAAGTCTATGCAGTTCAGTAAGTGAATCAAGCTTGTCTGTCTTATACAAAGGTTTATTGGTCCATGATAAAAAACTAACCATAGGGTGTATGAATGTGATAAGTACCTTTGATTAAAACTACATGGGGCAGGGACTGATGTGCTGTGGAATATGTCAGTGCTATATTAAAAAATAATAGTAATATAGAGACATATTAAAAGCAAAGGTAGTGCTATATTATATACTCTGTATTATGTATATACTGAGTACATACAGGAAAACCGAAGACCTCTCTTAAAATAACCAGTGATAAATATGTAACAAACCTGTGAGAAAAAACTGTTCTTGATAGATTTAACTGAGCAAGATGCTGCACGCCACCGCGAAGAAGGGCTCCACATACCTATAACATAAATCAATAAAGTGTGAACTTCAAATGCAAAAATAAGGATTAAATATGAAAAAACTAAGATACGGAGAGGGTTTTGATGCAGAATCACAGGAGAATGAGTTTTGAAGCTGAAATCTGCTCCATCACATTTTATTCACATTTATTCTGTTCCATCACATTGTAGTCTTATCCTATTTTTTCAATATGTAGCGGTAAAACTAAACTGGCAGTGTTAGTTTGCCTGAACTGCTATTGTTTATTTGGCCAATATATCCCTCATTTACACAGCCCTGAGGCACTTAGCTCAGGGGATGTGATCTGACATTACTGGGGGTTAGCCACCTGAAAAAGGATAGTAATGAAAATAGCCAGGTTACAACATTATTGAAGGCATGCCACAGCTTGTATGTGTTTGTAGGTTTCTAAAGTAGTTTAAAGGGATCCTGTCATCAGAAAACATGTTTTTTTCAAAACGCATCAGTTAATAGTGCTACTCCAGCAGAATTCTGCACTGAAATCCATTTCTCAAAAGATCAAACAGATTTTTTTATATTCAACTTTGAAATCTGACATGGGGCTAGACATTTTGTCAATTTCCCAGCTGCCCCAGTCATGTGACTTGTGCCTGCACTTTAGGAGAGAAATGCTTTCTGGCAGGCTGCTGTTTTACCTTCTCAATGTAACTGAAAGTGTATCAGTGGGACATGGGTTTCTACTATTGAGCTCAGATCTACCAGGCAGCTGTTATCTTGTGTTAGGGAGCTGCTATCTGGTTACCTTCCCTTTGTTCTTTTGTTTGGCTGCTGGGGGGGAAAGGGAGGGGGGTGATATCACTCCAACTTGCAGTACAGCAGTAAAGAGTTATTGAAGTTTATCATAGCACAAGTCACATGACTTGGGGCAGCTGGGAAATTGACAAAATGTCTAGCCCCATGTCAGATTTCAAAATTGAATATAAAAAAATCTGTTTGCTCTTTTGAGAAATGGATTTCAGTGCAGAATTCTGCTGGAGCAGCACTATTAACGGATTCATTTTGAAAAAAAATTTCCCCTCCATGACAGTGTCCCTTTAATGTATATAGTGAGCACAAAATAATTATTGTATTATTTCATACCTAAAAAACACTAAATATACTACACCATATTATTTTTTCTAGTCTCTTCATGTCTGTATTGCCTTCTTGGTATTGGTAAATCAGTCTTTTTAATTTTAAATATGTTTGGATAACTGAGAAACTTACCATGTCAATGGCACATTCGGTGTTTGATAAATCCAGGTATACAATGGCATTTGGCTGGGCTAAAAAATTGTACAGGTACTGTAAAAAAAATAATAATAAAGTATAACACATTTATTACTGTAATTTCCATAATAACATCTGTTTTCAGTTAAAACTGGTAAAGTCCTTATTTCCTTATATATATTACAGTA
The DNA here is from genome assembly GCA_038501925.1 of Xenopus petersii. Classification (NCBI taxonomy): domain Eukaryota; kingdom Metazoa; phylum Chordata; class Amphibia; order Anura; family Pipidae; genus Xenopus; species Xenopus petersii. The sequence goes on from CM076682.1 coordinate 63,929,453, forward strand.
TGGTATACATTATCTGTTGGTTAAACATTCATTCTGAAGGTATAAAAGAACCGTACTACTTATTTAAATGGTGGTTTGAAGACATTGCAAACTTTATCGAACTCCTTAAATGCTATTCTGTCATTAAAAAGTATAAAGTCAAGATATCAAGGACAGCAGAAACAGCATAAGAGAACTAGTCTGAATTTCATAGTAATATGGACAAACATACAGAAAGGTCATCCCCACGCAGAACATTCCCTGAGAGGTCAAGGTGGGTGAGGCTGCTTGCAATCGTCTGGTTAGCACTTAGTGACTGGGAGAGGCTATTCACCCCTAAAAAAAAAGAAAAAAAGAAAATCGGATATGCACTTCCTATTATTCAAAGCAGGATTCTGACAAACCTCCCTCTCAAACAATGTCAACTTTCACTTACAAATCTTCACTGGCACAATATTAAGAATGATACACACAGTAAGTGGCTATTAAAAGATGAAAGCAAATGGTAAAATGATGGCTACAACACACTGTAATCCTGAAAAATTGTGTTAATTACACATCTTGAAATGTGGTAGGATTTTTTATACTATTTTTCCACTTACTGGTTCGTAGATAACAGAACTATTTACAGTAACTGTCACAATGGGAGTTTGAGAACTTGGGTGCAAAGAGAAAGATGCATAGGAAAAACATGACAATAAAGGTAAAAAGATAAATAAAAAAGATAGATAACATGACACAATGAAAATCTAGGTAGGTTATAAAGATAGATAACATGACACAATGAAAATCTAGTTAGGTTAAATATAAATTAAGATCTATAATCTAATAGGTATAACATGGTGAAGTACAATGAAAATGATAGATAATTGTTTTAGTGTATGTGAATCATAAATAAAGTATACATACACATAACTATCCTATGAAATGCTATGCAATCTTTTTCTAAATTTTAAATTCAGTTTTTCTCTTCTACATTGCACATACTAATCCACGTTCTAAAGACCGTTTCCAAAGAAATGTAATAATGCCTCAGTTTTATAGACCCCAGGGAGGCTTACAGACACTGAAAAATAGACCAGTAAGCTACAACTGGAATATTTTCTCTCCTGGGCTACAATTCTCTCCTGAGGATGGGCATTTTTTTGTTTTTACAAGATATTTACCTTTAGGTGATAATGAGGTTCTGGATAAGTTTAAATGTTTCAGTCCCTTAGGGAGTTTGGCAAAAGGAATACTTAAGCAATGCACACCTACAAAGGAAAATACAAATATGTGATACAGCAAGTCTAGATGCATGATGTTAATTCTATGAAAAAAATACCAAATTTTAGGTCTGGGACATGTGAAAAGGCAAATGAGGTTATTATGCTGAACTTCACAGAAGTACAAAAGAAAGGGTGTGTCTTTAACCTGGAAGAAACAGCAGTACCACTTACTTCTGACATCTGGATAAGAAAATAACCATTCCCATTCAGCTGAAAGGGCTAATATAAAGGGATATCTGCACACCCAGTAAAATATCAGTTTAGTCTAAGACAAGGATAATGTATTTCTCATGACTGAAGAGAAAATAATTGCCTGCTGTATTCAGTGTACACAGTCCAATAAAAGAGTAATAACCTGCTCTGTGAGAGTTGCATTTATGTAATGTTGTGCAAAAGTAAATCACGGGGTAGGCTCAATGTGAATGTGCATTTAATTTGCCCGTCAAGCACACACAACTAGCTTCGCCAAATCACAGAATCTGTAAATGTTCACAGAGTAAACTGAGGATGAAACTAAAATAATTATTTTACATCTAGAGATATCTATTTAAACCTTATTATCTCTGTCTAAATCTCATATACTGTGCCAAAAGAACTGAAACAATATCTAAATTGTACTCAATGGCTATACTGGATCACTAAAATCCTCTAAATTATCTAATATAAGTAATTCAAAAAACAACTGGACTTGCTGAGTAATTATTGAAGATGTTTCACTACTCATCCGAGCAGCTTCTCTAAATTACTTTTACCTTTACATTTATCTATCATAATAAGCTAGGGTACCCAGGTATTAGCTCTGCCCAGCTTATTTCCAACACATGTCTTGAGGACTAATACTATTGGCGTGTACCACAAGAACTCATAGGTACAAATATCTTTCTAAAATCTTTTTACAGTTACTTCCCTGATTTCTGAGTGTTTTCCACGCTTTCAACAATGCCTGCATCTCCACGCACTCCAAGATGTGTCCTTAACTGACCACTGCATTACCCCAAATCTTCTCACATCTCTGTTCTCTCATAGTACCTATACCAGTCTTCATACATATATAGCCTCTATGCTGACTTCAATTTCCTAATGTCAAATCCTTCTACGTCACGCCCTCACTGATCCATCTGCTGTCCCACAGCTCCTATCCCAATCTCCACAAATCCAACCTTACGATTTCTGTCACAGTACTAGCCATCTCATTGAAAAAGAGATTTATTCTCTTATACACCCTTGGAAGTACAATTTGAAGGTCAGTTAGGGTGAGATTTCTTATTATATATTCTTGGAACAATGGTGTTTTTCCTTTAACATGATTTTGAACTAAGGGTGCAACAGACAAAGCTTTAGACCTCAAAGAGGAATGTGAACCAAAAAGTCTGTAGACCACTTTCATAAAGGGAGGCACACTTTTATTACATATGGCTAAACATGAAGAAAAGGAAGCTGGACCGCAGCAGGATAACTGCATTACTGCTTTAATAACACAGCATGTTTTGGGTTAGCAAGAACCATTTTTCAAGTGTCCTGCTAAACATAACCATGTACTTTTAGAAAACAGAATAAATGCCAGTAAAATAAAAGTAAGCCATCCACAAGAAATGGATTTAAAACTATCTGTATTACAAGGGCAATCCCCATGGAATCAGCACAAATCTACTTACTAGTTCAGTATAACTGAAAAACCTCAATTACCTCTATCCTCAAGGGGGTTGCTTGCAAGATTAATAGTATGAAGTCCTGAGTTTGGATTATGTGCAAGGGCGCTGGACAGTTTCTGTGCAAAATCTCTGCAAAGGAGAAATACCTTTAATTAGAGTACACAAAACAAATAATACACTGCAATAATTTTACAGTTTCTTTTCCCAAATATTTCCCCATTGCAACTCAGAGACACCTGAGCTCTCTCACATAGCATGGCATAGATTCTGCTCCTACATGATAAACCTAACTGGTCCATGTACAGCTGCATTTTGTATTGAAATTCTAAATTATTGCGGTTACAGTTCTACAAGGTTTTTTCACACCACAGCCCAGCATTCAATCGATCTTCACGTAGTCACAATTGAAGATTTCCAGCAAAAAGCCTCCATAATACACCAAAACCTGGCAGCAATATTTGCTACTTAAGCTTTCCATCCATTCTAACATAGTACATTCTGATATCCCTGAATCAACTTATCAGTATGGGTCTAACATGTGTAACATGTAAACCCTCCATGTGCAGAATAAAAAAAAAATTTTGAATTCCAACCCCAATATGTAATAAATGCCACTAAGTTTGCCCAGTAGCATTAACCCATAGCACCCAATAAGATGTCTGCATTGTGTTTGGTCTCCTCAGGGGTAGTTCATGTTTTTCCCTTTTTTGTTTTCGAATAGTACTTTTTGTTCTTAATTTTGACTGTTTTCCACTATTATGTTTTCCCGAAACAGCTTATTAAGGGGAGTGGATACCTGAATCTTTAAACAATTTACCTTTTATACATTTGTTGATGCAACTGTGTCCTCCACCCAAAAGACTGTGTTTTGCATAATGAAAGGAAATGTAATTCTAAGCAACATTCCATTTATTTAGAAAAGCAATGGTATGGTTTTAACGTAAATGTAACTGCAAATGAAAGCAGTATTTGTTAAGCCCTTTCTGTTCTCTGCTTTTAATCCCAATGTACTAGTCAGTTCTCCTTCAGGTCTGGCTTATGTTACAGCTACTGCTTTTATGGCACTTACATTTACAAAAAAAACCATGAAAGTTGTTTGGAATTACACTTTATTTTTATTATGAAAAAACTGTTCTTGGGTACAGCAGTATCAGTCCTACTGGGCACAAATGATGTGCCTGTCAAGAAATTCTCAACTTGCACCTTAACCGACCTACACTTCCACATTCCTTTATATACCGCGGTCCTATTTCTGATGTCACTGAGGAAGTGCGGCACATCTATATATAGATGCAATTGGCGACAGAAGTGGGGCAACCTGCCAGACCCTCAGGCTTAGGGTCGGTCCACACATTACTACTGGGCACACACCCTGTCGTTTGAGGCCAGCAGCACACAGAAGGCTAACCTGTTGCATCCATACCTTAATGTGTGTGCATTAACAGGCATGGCATCAGATATTGGCATGGAAATACTAAACTATGTATTACTGCACTGAATTACGCCCACTGTGCATACCACTGGCTTTATTAAATCTGTTATAGTGTTACGATTCATACATTAATTGCTGGCAAACCTCAGATGCTGCTGAAACACCAATTGAAAATGAAACTTTTAACTTATAAAACCATGAAAACATCCAAAGTAAAAAAAATGGAATGCTATTGTTCCAGGTGTTATATTTGTAAACAACAAAGTCTTTGGAAGGTACAGGACCCCTTATTTTTTCCCAGAGTGCACGACATTCTAGAGTGATTTGTCAACTCATTGAGGGTTTATTGGAAACACCCTGTGGAAAAACAGGTTAACCCTGTAAAAAAGACAAGAGAAAATTTCAAAGCCATTAATGAACCATTAATGAGTTGAAATTTAGTATATAGTAAGGCGAATACATATGCTGCCATAGTTTTATGGAACATACTGTGACAAAACGTCGGATATTCTGGAGTCTTACTACAGCTCTGTTCGTTACTTTTGTACATGCTCTGGGTTATGGTCCCTGCATAGGACTGAAATGCTGAGTATTCTGCATGTATTTTCTGTTTAAATAAATCTTTTTTGCTATTTTTTCAAATCCTGAGAGTGCAGCAGCAAGTAAGTTGCAGGTAAAACTTAGTCCCTTTGTAAAATGTATAATTAAGCAATTGAATTCTTAATGAATCAGATGAAAATTAAGCGTAGGACTGGCCAGATATGGGATGACTTTGACGTAGTTGGCCAGCTTAAATATATTGCAATATATGGACAAACAATCCCTGTGTTGTTTAAAGGGTAAGGCATTTTTTAGTAGCAGTATGCACAAAATGTCGCTGTCTTAAATATATTGATAATAGGTTGAGTGCAGAGGACCTCTTGTAGTTGACTATATGTATTTTGTGGTCACACCCTCATTGCACCCCCGCCTAATGGTTTTAAAAAATAGTGGTGAGCACAACTTTCCCTTGTTATATATATATGTGTATTCTGCTGCAATGAAGCAAAATATTCAAGCCTCAGTGAAAGTTTAAGGGAATACTATGATAAATGAACAATGTGTCTAATGCCCTGATGGCAAACATCTATCAAAGGCTATTGTGATACTAAACTCTATAGTTAGTATAGGTATGGGTATATAGAATTTATGTGAAAGTAGGGAGGGGTGTGTGTATGGATGCTGGGTTTTCATTTGAAGGGGTTGAACTTGATGGACTTTGTCGTTTTCCAACCCAATTTAACTATGTAACTGTAACTATGTATGTAGCGGAATGAAGGATTTAGAGGAATTGCAGACTTCCATATACTCAGCACCGCCACACCATTAAAATGATATATCAGGCAATCCCATTTGTACTGACAACAGTGCAGACACAGTGTCATGTAGGGAACAGCAAGCAAGTGGTATATAATTAATCAGTTTGACTAATGTCTCAAAATAGAAAGACATATTACTAGAAAATAAAAATAAATACAATTAACAAAACAGATGAAGATCTGATCAAAGGTCTCACTTCAAGGGCACACAACACCTAAAAACTGTTTACCAAACAAGATATTTGGGTAACGGAGACTGACATGGGGAAACAATGGTATTTTTCAAAGAAAAGCTCCATTCTGGTCCCTGCACTGGTAGGAAGTTCCTGGTGCGGATAGTCGTGTTTGTGCATGCACATGTGCATAAGTGAGTGCCCCAGTTTGCTTATTACAAACATGTGTGGTGTAGGATCAAGGGACGTGCTGACCGCTGAATGTCACATTCATGTGCATAATGGGCGAGCTGGGGCAATCGCTGTGCATACTTGAGACTCAAACAAAGTCAGTGGGGCTCATTTATCAACACTGGGCAAATTTGCCCATGGGCAGTTACCTATAGCAACCAATCAGTGATTAGCTTTTTAAAGCCATCTGCAAGTAGAACAATGAATGCAGCAATTTGATTGGTTGCCATGGGTTACTGCCCATGGGCAAATTTGCCCAGTGTTGATAAATGACCCCCAGTGTGTTTCATATGGGACTTTCTCAGAAAATACTACTGTTTCCACTATCCAGAGAGCAGACTCGGTTAGTTTGCATCTCCAGTGGGGGGACACTACATTTATTTAATGGACGACCTTTAGCACAATATTCAGTTGGAGTACAATCAAAAACAGTAGCTCTGAAAAGTGCAAAATCAGCATATATTTTTCAATGCAGAAAGCATGCAGAAAAGCTGAAAGGAATGAATATTATCATATCCTATATCACACAGAGCTAAATCATTCCAAGATTATTTTTCAACCATTATTATATTTTAGCGATAATGGCTTTCAGCGGACCACAAATCCCAGAATCCTCTCTGGGCACACTCTTGTCTCCTGGGAGTGGTTTCTCTGGTCCTCTCTCCAGCTCAGGGGTATCACTCTTGTTCCCTGGTGTTCACAAGCACATGTGGCCCCTCACTCTCCTCTACTTCAGGAGGTTTCTAGTGGGAAGCAGCAGCAGCCCTAAGGTGTTGCTCCACACCTCTTTTTAACTACCACATACCTGTAGTTAATTACCTCTAACTGCCTTTAGCTTGGCAGCTGCAAACCCCTTACATGGAGTAAGGGATGGAAGCCCAGCCTGCTCTCTTCCATCCACTCCAGGGACCCATAATCCAGCTTTTACAAAGCTGGTTCACCACTTAAACATCTTAACTAGCTGAAGCAATACACATTTCCCTGGAGTTTCTTATTTCACCAGCCTAATGCTGGTGAAATACACATGATATTGTGCAGTTTTGACACACATATCTTACACCATATACAGTATATAGGTCATGGAACTCCAAGGTTACTTCTAATATTGTCATATTTTTGAACAAGGGGCACTTTATTTATTATTGACAAAAATGACATAACTACTTACCGTTAACTGATGGCATCACTAGTCACCGTTTATAATGAAATACTTTAAAAGCTATTCATGGCTTTTGTGTACTTAGTGGTAGCCGAAACGTCAGCTTAGAGGTGTATAAAGAACTGAATACTAAAGTTTGAACAAAATGTAGCTTTATCTTTTCTTCATTATGTCTGAATATATAGGCGGTATGGCAACATATAATATCAGAAAGAATGGTTTGGCCATTAAAAAAATGTTCACTTTAAATGAACAAGAAAACTGAAAAGTCTGGTTAAGATTTAGATCCCTTACTTTACCAAGACACTACTCGCTAAATTATTAACTACGTCAATAATCTCAGTTCTAACTTTATGGCACTTACATTCTGAGCCCTGCGTTTTCTAGAACCAATTCTTCCAACCGATTGGACTTGCTTACCACCCGCAAAATCTGATCACAGACATCAGTAGACTGGAACGCAAACATCAAAGAGGCATTTTACAAACATTAAAGGCAATGTGTGGTATGTGAAATGCAATTTACATTCATGATTTACTCATATGGAAGAGACACCAAAGGTAAGTAAGTTAGGCTTTTATGATGGCAATTTACCCATGTGAATTTTAAGAGGGTGTTAATAAATTAAAGATTGAAAATCCTCCTAAGTAACCGACAGAAGAGGAAATGATTACCTAAGATGAAGTAAAAAAACTAAAGAGCAGAGACAGTGATTGAAAAAAATAAATTAAATACTGCTTATTGTTACTGTAAGAGGATGATTTAATGGCCCTTTAAGGCATGGCACGATCACTTTTCTTTTTTTGTAAAATTCCCTTTACAATAGGTTTGATTGTACTTTTAGAAGAATATCGATTATTCTGTGTAAAAAATGGCGTGATAATACACCACACATCACAAGGCTTCCAGCCTTTTTTCTTAGAGTGACTTCTGCTGGAAGCAATGTAAAATAACGGTGGCAAATCTGGCATTTGCATGGTGTAAAAATACACATACCATGTGATATTTTACACAGCTTTTTACACAGTTTTTTTCTGCAAATTTTGTTACACACCATAATAACTATGCCCCTAAATGTACACCTCTAAATTGGTGTAGTGGGTACACAGCAGGTAGACTAAAATACTGTTCCAAAGTCGAATGCAATGAGCAATGTCCAAGTACATCAGGCACTCAAGGAGACCCAGAATGGTACCTTGGATTTTGTGTCAGCAACTTACGGGAAAAAGAAAAAAAACACTACTTTTAAAACTTTTTGCTTGTGGTAGATACAGGTGATTTTGACTTCATAATACAGTTATGGGACCTGGGGGTTTCCAGATAATGGATCTTTCTGTAATTTGGATCTTAAATCTACTAAAACATTATTTAAACATTAAATAAACCCAATAGGATTGTTTTGTCTCCAATAAGGATGAATTCTATCTTAGCTGGGATCAAGTACAAAGTACTCTTTAATTATTATAGAGAAAAAGGAAATCATTCTTAAAAATGAGAATTATTTCATTATAATGGAGATGGTCTTTCTGTAATTTGGAGCTTTCTGGATAATGGGTTTCCGGTTAACTGATCCTTTACCTGTTTAGACTGTGTGTGGCATTACCAAAGACACAAACTTAGCCTAAAGTGTCAGGAAATGAATGTCTAGAATATAAATGAAAAACACATCCAAGCAAACAGGCAGAAGTAAATAGAGCAATTTTGTTGATATTACTTACCAGTTTCAGATCCTTCGATGATAGCTTTGTAAACCATTGATTGTATTCCAGGGCAGCAACGATAGGTATTAAATCTCTATGAAACATAGATAGATATCTCCATCACAACAATTTATCAGTGAATTTACTCCAGCTTAGCATTAACAAACCTTAGTACGTTTAGTGCTAATGTATGCAGAGGAAAATCACACTTAAAAAGTCTTAACATTGAATTCACTGATGAATTCAGTTGTATTGGATTGGACAAAACTCTACAACTTAATATAAAATAAAGTTAGCATCAGGAGACACACAAGTCAACATTAAGAGGCAGATTTATCAAGGGTCGAAGTGAAAATCTGAATTTCAATCTATTTTTGTATATTTTGACTATCAAATAGGGCACAATTCGATTTGCATTTGAAAAAAATTTGACTATTTGAAATTTATCATGTACTGTCTCTTTAAAACTTCAAGAGATTTTTTTTCATAAATTTCGAAATTCGAAATTTTGTTTAGTGAGTTTATAATTGATCCTCAGCATTCAGCTCAGATTTAAAAGCAACAGTTATGTGCCCCCCCCCCTCAAGTCACTGATTGGTTAATGTCTGGTAACCAATCAGTGGAAATGAGAGCTGAAAAGTAGGTGTTCTGGGTATTATGTTACACAGCCAGTCGCTTGAGCCTTTATACATTACAGTTTTGGCTAACTAACTATATTGGAAACATTTTAAATTTTGCATTTAAAATTTTTGTCTATTTGCACAGTTTTTATTTTTACACCGAACTGTTCCTTTAAATATACAATGTTGAAAAAGTCTATCAGTTCCAAATTGTTTCTACAGAAAAAGTTCATAGGCAGCCTGGTACTGTAAGTCAGAAACTGATCAATGCAGTTGTAATTTTTAAGAGATGCTAAAGACAATAAAATGTTCAGTCAAAGCTATAAAATACTTAAAAGGAAAATAAATAATTGTGAATATGCTAAACTCTACAGAATATAAAAAGAGATTTTGTAGGATGCTGTTGGATCTACAGTACATCCTAGAAAATCTGATTGTGTCTAAAAAACTTTTTTTCTCTCACTGAAAAACACTGACTGTTGAATGTAGATGTATAAGCAAAACACACCAGATCGGGTTTTGTTTGATCCACAAAATCTTGTGCTATTGCATGTCAAGACTTTCTGGGTCAGGTAAAATCTCATAAAATCTGATCAAAATCTCCTAAAAGGAGTCATCACATGACAGAGCTTGCTCAAAATAACAGCTGCAAAGGGCCAGTTTCTGATTCGCTGGTTGGCTTTGAGGCTTCCAAAGCTGTGTAATGTCAGAATGGAAATGAGAGATGGCGTTAATAGTCCGCAATTATATGATCAGGAAATTAAATATGTTCAGGAAAATATGAGGTTGAATCACGAAAAGACCTCCTAAAGTCATGTCACTTTAAGGAGCAATCTCAGTTGCCAGTGGGGAATATGTTTGGGCCTTGCTAGAAAGAGGCATTACCAGGCTACAGGCATTATTGGGAAATAACTATGATTGTCCGATATTTCAGTGGAAATTGGGAGGATGTGAAACCTCACCAGTCGTACGCTATTTTTAAACATGAAGCCTTGCAGGAAGTCATAAAAAAAATTAAATTAATACAAATTGTGACACACTGTCACCATACAGCACCAAACCAAGATACCTGGCAGTGGATGCAAGCTGTTTTTATTGTTACTGAGATACTGAGTTTGTATTTTGTATGTTCTCCCCCTAATGGTGTGGGTTTTTCTTTAATACTTTAAAAACATTTCAACTGGCTCCTGAAAAAAACTCACCCTAGTGTGTTGTGAGAATTAGATAGGGACCTTAAATTGTAAATTCCAGTTGGGAAAGTCTAATGAGAATACTCAACAATTTATGTAAAGCATATAAATTACCTCTTGTTATTAAAAAATTAAAAAATGTAATGTTTTTTAACCATGGGGTACATTAAAGGGTTGTTGGGTTTCAATTTTGTTACTTCTCAAGTTCTGAAAGAAAGCAAGAGTTCACAACTACTTTTTTTGATATCTATATATTTTCTATATCTTGAAAGAATATGTTTAATTTGCACTAATTGTATTATATCATCTAAAGCTAATTCACACAAAGAGGTTAGCAGCTGTTATTGTATGCAGGTATATATAGGTTCCTTTGCTACAACTACTCATGGCAGATTCTCAACCTGTGGATAAATGCAGGCCAAGGATCAGTCTATCCACTGGCCTATGCGAATCCTGTCTGGCATTGGCCGGACAATCAAACCTACTACTAGGCAGCTACAAGTAGCAGCTACTAATCTCCTACAGTGGCACATGAATTCCTATGGCTTTAGTCCTGACGGAGAATGGGGTCAGTCAAACTGGCATTTGTGTTAAAAGCTGAAGTGCCTATAGAAGATGCCTCTGTCAGGAAACCTATGTCACTTGGGTAAGTGCCAACTGCAGACACAAAGCAAAATACAATATAGAACAAAAAGTAACATGAGTTCTCTTTATTTCATTTCTCTCAACTGGCAGGAAATTGTGAAGTATACTGGGTTGCACACTGTTTTGTTCCACTGCCATGCTCTGTAAAGTAATATAAACAAAAGCTAACTAGCTTGGGTATGATGAAGGAAACTACAAATTACAAAATGTAATCACTAAACACTAAAGCAAACAGCTTGTTTCTCAAAAGCATTAAAAGCATCCTTCCTGCAGAGTCGTCTAATCCTAATGTGTTGGCCCAAGATAGATCAGCTGTGGCAGGGAGCGTTAATATCTTCATCAACACATGCACAGTATACAAATACCCTTAACTGAGGAAGGTTCAACAGAATGGGAGTTTCTTATGGTGTTTGGAGGAAATGAACGCAACATAGCTTCTCCTAATTAGGAAAAAAATACACTAAAACTGACAAACACACAAAACAAAGTGCCACTAGATATGCTCACATCATGGCATCGCAAATCTCAGTTAAATTATAATTTGACAGGAAAAGTAATATTCAGAAGTCCAAAAGCATGTGATTTGTTTACATGCTGTTATTTATACTGGCTAGAGAATGCATTACAAAATTATGAACTGCTTTGTTATTCTAGTAATATAAATCGTATTGCTTCTAAGTTTAAAACTAGTATGAATCAAGCTAGCTGTACCTCTTATATCAGTCAGTATTTGTATGTCATTAGTATGTTTGATATGTACACACCCTTCTGTTGTACAGCACTACAGAATATGATGGTGCTTTAAAAATACATGTTATTAATAATAATCTGACTGATACAACCTTCACTGGTGTTTTCACCTCCCTTTTGAAAAAAGAAAATAGTAGAAAATAATTGCCGTAAACACAGTGGATAGTATGACATGGCTCCACTAATAAGTATGCATACATGGACATGTTCAATAATCTGGTTTAGAGAATGAATAGGCAACATTCCAGTTGTGCGGCAAGATACCTAACTCAGCACTATTTCACTAACAGTTTGGAAGCACTGATGAAACTCACAACTCTATTAAAAATCACAGAACAGAAAAATAACATCTAATTTGTACTATGTTTGTACTGAAATTAGGAGTGTCTCTGATTTTTTTTTAATAGCCAAGCAAGCTGTATGTGTTAAAGCATGTAATAAGGAATAGCTCTGAAAAATGGAATAAAAAACCAATACAAGAAATATATATATATATATATATATATATATATATATGTATATATATATTTTTTTTTTTTAAAATGACAGAAATAGAGTGACCAGATGCTATGGGCTACTAGGCCAGATGCAAGCTTTACAATTGCTATTGCATTACCCTCTTAGGGGCAGATTTATCAAGGGTCAAATTTCGAGGGTTAAAAAACTCTCGAATTCGACCCTCGAAGTAAAAATCCTTAGAATTCGAATATCGAATTCGAAGGATTTAGCGCAAATGCTTTGATCATTCGATAGAATAAAATCGTTCGAATCAATCGATCTAAGGATTTTTATTTGATCAAAAAAAACGTAGAAAAGTGCTGGGGAAGGTCCCCATAGGCTAACATTACAGCTCGGTAGGTTTAAAGTGGCGAAGTATCAAGTCAAAGTATTTTTTAAAGAGACAGTACTTCGACTGTCTCTTCGAATGGTCGAATAGTCGAACAATTTTTACTTCGAATCGTTCATATCATTTGATTGAATTTGACCCATTCGACGGTCGAAGTACCCAAAAAAATTATTTTTCATTCGAATTATTTTTCATTCGAATCCTTCACTCGAGCTTAGTAAATCTGCCCCTTAAGAATATGATTTCTCATACACTTGTCCAATTTTTAATAAAGAAAAGGAAAATTAAACATTTTACCTATGATCGAGATGGCTGAAGTCTTGCAAGTTTAACTCCCTGGTATCTTGTGTTAAATATATTGTGTCCACATCCTATAAATACAGTATAAGGAGCAGAATGTAAATTGGTGGTTACAGAAGGGAAATCCCCTCTTAACACATTTAAAGAATTATCCTTACCCATTGCACTTCTTCTCTGTACGGCAACCCTAGCCAATCGCAGACACAGGCGTACATCTGGGAAAACCCCCCTAAAATGCCAGAGAAATAGTTACTTTGTGGTATGTTTGATTGAGCCCTACAGTTATGTGATTCACCCATCTACAAATGACAGGTTAAGAGCACATTTTGATTGTATTTAATTTAAAATCCATCTTTACAGTTAACTTTTGCAATTATTATTACATTTTCATTCTAGTCACATACCACATGGGCCTACTTCTGTCACAGTCTGGCTGTCCCACAGAGCTTGCAGATTTGCTAGCCTGTCTGGTGGTTCCATGGTTACCTTCTTTATAATTTTCCTGAAATAAATGCAAAGGAAAATCCACTTCTTTTATACTGTTTAAATCATTACTAGATTAATTATTAAGATCTGTCAGTATACATATAGACAAGGCATTCACACATTCTTGAACTCAGCATGAACAGTGGATTGCAAAGAATATTATAATAAATTGGTTGGTATATTCTTATCACTTCAGATATTTCCATATCTTCTGTCTCTTGTTATTGTTTCATACTGTCTTAGTAAGGTGTGTTAAAGTGGACAGCTGCTGCCACTGTGGTCTACATTTCACAGATAAATAGGTTGCCTTTAAAGTAGCTCTCATTGTTAGGCTGGTGCTCCAATATGACTTGTCCTCTTGTAGGAATCTTCAATATTTGTTTAACTCATGAAGCTTCAAGAGGTTGTTCATCTTTCAAACACTTTTAATTCTGGTGAAAACATCTGAACTGCTATTTTTTATTTTTGACCATTTTCCTAATGTTGACATTTATTATTCATGTTTCAGGTCTTTGTGTCTCTTTGAAGCAGCTCTGGAAGGGATGTCATCAACTAATAATCAACTGTAATAATTTGATAAATGAGTGCCTATAGTGAAAGGGGCAGAAAGTCACTTCATCTGAAGAATGGTGGAATATTGTATTATGGCACATACATATATGCATTGTTTTGAACTTTTTTTTTTGAACCACACATTTTCACCCACCATAGGTTTTTTTTTTTTAAATGTATTGATTTTCTTACACTGGTGATAATCCAGGAAATATCTTTCGAAGACATGTGCCTATATGGGCTACAACTTCATTTATATCTTCTGAGGAAGACATCTTCATTGCCAAGTTGCATTTTTCAGTTTCAACCACCAGCTGCAAGATACATTTAAGAATCGAGTAAGTGACCTGAGCACAATTTCACAAAATCTCATAGGTTTAAAAACCTACTGCGCCTTATATACTGGTCTTAGTATGCATATGCTTAACGTGGAATTAGTGTTGCCAAATAAGTACAGCATAATCTACCAATAGAGCATGATCTGGTGATAAAGTCACAGCAGTATGGAGTTGCTCATAGACTGTAGTCTTAGATTACTATTTATTCAGCATTATAATCAATGTGACTTAAGGGATGTACAGGCATGTCAACTCAACCCACATTTTATAGGAGTGACCCTAATTTAAACAGCCTCATCTGGTCACCCAAAGAAACAGCCCAGTCACCCGCTTTCAGTATTTTCCATCTTGGAATACATCCAGACCCGGATTTGTGGCAAGGCCACATAGGCGGCAAAAAATAGGGGCGGCATGCCGCCCAGCCGCATTATGGGGACGTGTGCATTATGGGGACGTGTGCGTTTGTATGGGCGCCTATGTAAAAATGCCTGTGCTAACCACACGAGGCGATGCGCTTTTCAACAGTCGCCTGAAAAAGCCTGGCGAGGCATTTTCAGGCGACTGTTGAAAAGCGCATCGCCTCGTGTGGTTAGCACAGGCGTTTTTACATAGGCGCCCATACAAAACTGTCGCCTGCGCCGGTCGCGGCGACTGTCGCGGCGCTTTGTCGTGGCGACTGTCGCGGCGCTTTGTCGCCGCGACCGCAAACGCGTCGCTATCTCCCCGTGTGGAATAGCCCTAAGTGTCACCTACATCCTCCAAAGCAACCGGAGTATGGAGTGCTGTTGGCAGATGTGGCCTGGGTGGGCAGGACACGGTTGTGGGTTGGAATGGGCAAGGCCTGCACCTAGATCTGAAGGGATTCATGTTGGAAGCTCTGAATGTATGTACTGCCTTTCATTTTCTATGTGATCTAATTAATTTTTTTTTCATGAAACTGTAAGAGGCTAAATAATCTATGGAAGTAGACAAGACCCTTTTTATTCACCCAATGTTGTCTAGGACAAAATATTTAGGCAGAAAATTAAAACTATAAAAAAAACTATTTTTAAATATGTTGGACTCATCATTCCCTTAATCTGCCACTGGGACCAAAAACACGATGCAGGTGATCAAGGGAGCCATTATTATAATTATACTTTTTGCCTTACAAGTCAGAATACATGTATCACAATACAGTATAATTCATCCCTAGGCCATACATCTCTTACCCTGAGGGCCTGGGGTTTCAAAAACTTGCTTATGGTTTACAAGGCAATGTTTTTGATGAGGTTCAATTAAAGGGGACCTGTCACCCAAAAAAAGTATTCCAAATCCTATTTTATCACGTTAGTCAAGCAAAATGAACTTTAATTTCATTTTATAAATTATTTTAATTTTGTTTTCTTCAGTCTGGCAACTCATAATTATAGCAAGCAGGCAGGAGCCATTTTGTGGACACTATTATTAAGACAAGCCTTGAATCATCTCAAAATCTTGTTTGTGCATCAGAATGGGGGACCCTATGTCCATCCTCAGGCACTGGTTACACAATTTAATGGTAAAGAGAGAGGGGGAATGTGGGCAGTGCAGTGACATCAAGTAAGTGCTGAATAGAAAGTGAAAGCAATTGCCTGCCCCGCCTCTATGCCTAAGGCATAGCGATGGGGCAGGCAATATTTGATTGACAGCTGATATTTTTAAATGAGTTTACAAAAGCTATGAATGCTTTAATAAAAAAAGGATTTGGATTTCATGTTTAATTTGAAAAGGACTTTTATACAGCCTTTTATGTCTGGGTGACAGGTCCGCTTTAAAGATTGCGATAAAAAGTAGCAGATTATTTTAAGATATACCTACTTTATATTATTGCTATTGTTTATAAACTGTGGTGTCTTCCAGAAGGGGTTACTTTTTAGCAGATAGCAGTTAGGAAATAGCACCGTGACAAAGTGATTACAATAGCTCAGAGCAAATACTGACCATGTCACTGAAAAATTGATTGATCTTATTTTCATATGAAAAGACTAAAAAATTAGGGATGCACCGAATCCACTTTTTTGGATTCGGCCGAACCCCCGAATCCTTCACGAAGGATTCGGCCGAATACCGAACCGAATCCGAACCCCAATTTGCATATGCAAATTAGGGGTGGGAAGAGGAAAACATTTTTTACTTCCTTGTTTTCTGACAAAAAGTCACGCAATTTCCCTCCCCGCCCCTAATTTGCATATGTAAATTAGGATTCGGATTCGGTTCGGCTGGGCAGAAGGATTCGGCCGAATCCGAATCCTGCAGAAAAAGGCCGAATCCTGGCCGAATCCCGAACTGAATCCTGGATTCGTTGCATCCCTACTAAAAAGGTAAAATGACTAAACAAGGAGATCATGCTATGTCAAAAACTGGTATGTGCCATTGCATTATACACCTCTAAAAATACAGGTATGGGCTCTATATCCAGAATGATTGGGTGTAGCAGATGCCTGCAGAGTAATGATCACAACAGCAAATCTCTTAAAAAGTGGCTTTTATCTTAGCAAGTTACAGTACAGGCAAAAGAAAGGCAGTTTTCTTACAAAAAAACAGATCAGTAAAAATAATCAAGGAGGCATGGTGGGTCACCAACTTTTATCAGCATTGTAACAGCAAAACACAGCAGGTCCACCATCCTTGGTGGCTAATCAGGCCCAAATGGGCAGCCTGTGGCATATCACCTGGGGTTTTCTGGATAAGGGGTCTTTTCATAGTTTGTATCAGCTTCCAAAGGAGGAACTAGAGTTTATATTCCAGAAGAGCTGTTATTATCCTACTCTACTTCTAGGGCAGGACCGTCAGAACACACCAACACAGACAATTTTCAAAAGTAACACTTGATGCCCAGATTGAAAACAGTCTCCATATACTATTAATGATTGTTCTCATGCTGAGAGTGAAATTCAAAAACACTATGGGGCATATTTATTATGCTGTGCAAAACGTAATTCGTTGAAAAATCTGTGTAAAAAGATGTGTAAAATAAATTTACACATTTGCCCCATGTGAATACCACATTTGCCTCTATTATTTTACATTGCCTTCAGCTGAAGTTACTGTATGAAAAAACATGTAAAAATGTATGCTGGTTTTTACCCTGTTTTTTTACATGGCGAAGCCTGGCGATGTGTGTGGTATATTATCCAGCAGTTTTTTAAACATAAATATACTCCTATATGTCCTCTATAAATAATTCAGGAGGTTTGTTTTAGAGCAGGGGTCTCCAACCTTTTTGTTTACACGAGCCACATTCAAATGTAAAAAGAGTTTGGGAGCATCACAAGCATGAAAAAAGTACCGGAAAAGGGTTGTTATTGGCTGTTTGGTAGCCCCTATGTGAACTGGCAACAACACACTAATGTGAACAGACACTGCAAGGTCCAGCAGCAAGAACATGGAAATACTGGCAGCCTACAGGAGGCTCTATTTGGCAGTACATCTGTTTTTTATACAACCAAAACTTGCCACCAAGCCTGGAATAAAAAATTACCACCTGCTTTGAGGCCACTGAGAGCAACATTCACAGGGTTAGTGAGCAACATGTTGCTCCCAAGCCACTGGTTGGGGATCACTGCTTTAGAGCCAGTGGCGGAACTACCGGGGGAGCAGCCCGTGCTCCACTGAAAATGCGGGCCGCACGGAGGGGGGCGGGGCCCGGCTGCACATCACGCACCAGGACCCGCCCCCCTCTAGTTACGCTACTGTTTAGAGTTTATGGAAAAAACCAATGCCTGTATGGGCATTATGTGCCAACTAATAATATAACGGGCCACAGCTTTTTTACTTATTTGCTGATTCTGAGCCTGCTAGATACATACCCAATACCATGTGCAGTCCAATATTTGGTTTAAGCTTGTCAAAATTGCCACAACAGATACATATGCTAAAAACATTGGGTTTTTAACTACAACACACTAATGTGAACAGACACTGCAAGGTCAAGCAGCAAGAACATGGAAATACTCCTGTGCTACTGGTTAGTTTTGTGAATGTGGTTAAGGTTCCAGTGATTATGATTATAAACTGTACTGACCCCTGCCTAGTGTCCATATACCTGGGCTCTGTGTTCTTATCTTAGGACAGAACACCATTACATGCCACCCCACCTTTGTTTGCTTTTAGCACTTTTATTAGTTGATGCAAAGATGTACAAAGTACAACAGAATTAGCATTGCATAAAGGTAAGTGAATCAGTGAAATGTCATTGATATTAATGCATTCCTACAAGGCACTGCTTCCATAGCATGGAGGTCCTCACATCTCTTTTTGAACTACTGCTTCCATATGACCAAATGCTCAGCAGTAGGTAATGTGACCCGTGACTTTGGTATGAAATAATGCCAATTTTTTATTTAGAAAATGTCCCAAAAATGCCTAATTAAAACTTAAAGTAAATCATTTTATTAGCAATGATTATTTGTAAAGTATGATTGTTGAGATTTTCATTCATCCAGGTTATGGTATATCTAATATAAGTAATTATAAAACAACTGGACTTGCTGAGTAATTATTGAGGACGTTTCACTACTTATCCGAGCACCTTCTTCAGTTCAACTGAAAGCTGATCGGATGAGTAGTGAAACGTCTTCAATAATTACTCAGCAAGTCCATTTGTTTTATAATTACTTATATTAGATATTATTTGTACAAGTTTTCCGTTCACAAAACACTATTCAATATTATACATTTCTCTCCTTCTATCTTACTTGAGCTGTGTCATGGGACTAAAGAGACAGCAACAAATAATCAGCACAAGAATTCCAGAATTACGTACTATAAATGGGTTTATTCTTACTGTCAGTCATTATGGCAGCCTGTCTAGCAAATCAACACATTGGGGAATAGTCTCAAAATAAAATAATTCTGTTGGAGGTGAATATATGAAATGCCAAACACTGCTAGGTCTTCTGTTGTTGTATGTTGGAAGCCGAGAGAACTGATCGCGATTTGCATATATTAGCATTTCAGTCTTCATCATTATCATCCTATGTATGGCTTGCTCCTACTGAGAAAGACTGACTAGATAACATTTTGTAGGAAGAGGAGTAAATGCTACATATGGTTAGATTCAAATACACAAGGACACAGAAGAATTTAGTTTTATGTTACCATTTGTCTTTTCAGCGGTTAATATCAGAAGGAAAGCGATGTGGACTGAAACCAAATTGTGCACAGAGAATTTATTATAACAAAGCCTATCAAATTGGGGTAATTGGGGCAGCAATCAAACAAAACATATATAATACATCAGTAATCGAGGTTTCATACATCTTTAATGCAGGTGAGACACAACATTCAGCATCTCACTTGCATCTGGCAGTTCAGCACAGTCCTGTGAATACAAGCTAAACAAGAATGGGCTAAACCATGCATCCAGTGCTGGAGAACACATATTAAAACTTCTGTGTTTAAAAACCCTAGCATGTTGGTGATATTTATTCAAAAATTAATATAGACGGCACAGAGATGGAAACACCATGTTTTATTATGTCAGGCATCCCTAATTTCGCACTTTCTATGTCAGAAAAGACTGCCTGACTCACAATGATCTTACTGCTGCAAGAAACTCTACTCACACAATTTCAAACCATTCCAATTATCTATAATTGCCCAGAGCTTAAAAACCGCCTGTCAGGCTACACAAAGAGTGTGCCACTTAATACTGAAGCAGTCATTCATTTTTTTTTTCACAAACCCAAAAGCCATTAATTTAGGAAGCAAATACTTACATGGCCAGGTTTACTGCAAATCATGCTTTGAATTTCCAGGTAACTGAAGGTTAGTTCAAGCTGTTAAAGAAAAACACAGTGTAATGTTGAAAATATGCAAATATATAACACTCCATCCAAAAATGCTGCTGTAAGCAAATAAGCCATCAGTATCATAAAAAGCTGTGAATTGGATACTTTTTTTTTTTTTTTTTTTTTTTTTTTTAAACTGGCTCCATTCCCTTTGCAAAAATAATCATCTTGTACATGAATTAATTTGGTTGAGCTTATATAAAAAAAGATTCTGAACTGCCACACACAGAAATTGACCGTGCACTCCGAAGGCTATCTGAATAGAGTGCTGACGCTTAACAAAGATTTGGATATATACATAAGCCGACCCGAGTATAAGCCGAGGTACCTAATTTTACCTACAAAACTGGGAAAATGTATTGACTCGAGTATAAGCCTAGGGTGAGTGGGTTAAAGACAACTGGTACATTTCACAAGTCTAAGCCAAGGCAGTTTGTCAGCAATGGAGAATGAGTTGAAGTCTCTTGTACACACACATTACACATTTATGGTGCCTCAGTCTAGCTATGTATATCCATCAGTGAAGAGATAGTGTGTGCCATACAGGGGCAGCAGTAATTAGGCATGGTACACGGCTCCTAACACAAAATGGAGGCTTTATAGGAGAGAGAAAGGCTGGACACACTTGGGGGTGCCAAACGTTAGGCATCCCCAAGTGATTGTAGCGACTTACCAAAAACCCAGGGCCTATAGGAATGAACACCACGGAGAAAGCTACGGTACTTCTGTCTTCGCGCAGCTGCGCATTTCCCTGTACTGATGTATGCGTATTTGAACGAAAGAGCAACTGTACAGTTGAAGTTCGACTTTTCGTTGTAATGCACATGCGCAGCTGCGTGAAGACGGAAGTACCAGTAGCTTTCTCCGTGGTGCTCACTCCTATAGGCCCAGGGTTTTTGGTAAGTCGCTACAATCACTTCGGGGTGCCTAAAGTTTGGCACCCCCAAGTTTCTCCAGCCTTTCCTTCTCATTGAAAGCCTCCATTTTGTGTTAGGAGCTGTGTACCATGCCTAATTACTGCTGCCCCTGTATGTTACGTCACAGCAGGCCCGGACTGGCAGTCTGTGGGTTCTGGCAAATGCCAGAGGGGCTGCTGTTTGTTTATCTATATATATATATATATATATATATATATATATATATATATATACACACACATACATATATATATATATATACACACACATACATATATATATATATATATACACACACACAGATGGAATCTTGTCGATACAATGTTTTGTTTTGTTTTGTTTTTTCACTAAAATCCCGGTGTTGCTGGACTTTTTGGATGCAGTATGATAACTTTACCGTGCACCTGGGTAGGAAACAAATATTATATATATATATATATATATATATATATATATATATATATATATATATATATATATATATATATATATATATATACACACACACACACACAGATGGAATCTTGTTGAGGGAAGGCATAATAACTGCCAGCCTAAAGGAGGGGGGGTAAGATGGTCTCTGTTAGTCATAGGTAGCTTCTGAGAAATCTCATACTAATGATTCCCTGCCACTTTAAGGGGGTTATTTATTAAATGTTGCGTTGTGTTTTCTTGAAAAATTATCAGGGTAGTTTCACTAAATAACACTTGAAATTTTGGGGTATTCAAGGGTTTTCAGAATATTATTATTTCAGAAATAATAAAAAAATAAAAAACAGTCGTAAATTATCTCAGAATAACACTCTCTACATCATACTAAAAGTTAATTTAAAGGTGAACAACCCCTTTAAGGACTGCTGCCTTGCCTCCCTGGGTCCTGCCAGGAGTTAGTATATTCAACCTGTGCTTGCATACACAAGCCAAAAACAAGGAAGGTGAATTGGCTCCTGGTAAAACTGTCCCTAGTGTAATTGAATGTTATAGTGACCTCCACTAGGGAAGGGACTAATGCAAATGTTGTATAATCTCCAAGTAATGAAGTAGCACTATATAAATAAAGGATAAGTATAATAAGGTTTGAAGCTCTGTCTAATGAAATATGTATTAGGATAAAAAAATAATATCCTGTATTAATATGCCTCTTCATAATGCTATTTAACTAGGATAGGACAAAAAGCATCCTCATTTAGAAAAGAACAAACCATGCAATTTAAAAAGTGGCTACTATTCTAACACTAGGGAATGGTTGCTATTAAGGTTGCCACCTGGCCGGTATTTTACCGGCCTGGTCGGTAAAAATGATGGTTGATCCCAATGTTCATAATAGGGAAAAAATATAAATATATAGGTAGGCTGGTATTTTTTCATAGAAAAGGTGGCAACCTTAGTTGCTATGGGTAAGTTCACTGGCATTAAACTGTGCTTATGCATACCTCCCAATTGTCCCGTTTTCAGCGGGACAGTCCCGCTTTTGACAGCTCAACCCAAAGTCCCTCCTTTGTTCTGAAAAGTCCAGACTTTCTCTGCACTAAACAGCCAGAAAAAGAAACAAAGTATCTAACTGAATTGGCTTTTGGCAGAGAACCCAGAACAGCCACCAGGTGCAACTAAGATACTTGTAACTATTTTGAGATAAGTAATAAGTAATTGTAACAATTTAGGTCCCTTGGGAAAAGAGCAATTCACCTTCATTAGCATAACTGTAATAACTGGAAAAAAAATACAGAAACATGTTCAAACTTTCATAACCTGCCAAATTTTGTAAAATGAACATGGTAATTATGGGGTGTCGCCACAAAAATAAGCGTGATAAATGTTTTGGTCATTCTTTTGTTTCCAAATTGTTGGGAGGTAAGGTTTAGGTTAATTGCGGTCTGTTTTCAAATTTACAACGGCCCTCAGCCTCCATCATAGAATTAATAATAATGTGGCCCCCAGCACATTGCAA